>CM052809.1:17173131-17192991 GCA_028533885.1 Nasua narica | reverse complement strand
TGTGGAAGCCGAGGGCTCAGGGCCCCGCTCCTCCGTCTGCCCTCAGAGAAAAGCTGTCAGTCCCTCCCGTCTCCCTGTCTCCAGCCGCACTCTGAGCTCAGCCGGCCTGTGACCGAGCCTTTCTGTCTCTGGCGCTTGGCCCGTTTGGAGTCTCCAAACCCAGCAGAATCCTGCCGCGCGCTCCCACACCGCTCCTCCCCGGGGAGGAAGGTGAGTCTCCCCGGACCTGCCTCTTGTGGGGTCCCTGTTTAAAGAGCAGGGACCGGACTGTGCCTCAGATCCCAGCTTAAGGTAACCCCAACCTGAGAGCCCCTCTTCAGCTCCGTATCTCCAGCCGGGTTCCCCGCACTGATATCTGGGGGCTCTGCCGCACTCAGACACCCCCAGTCTTTCTGTGACCCCACAGGTCCTGAGACCACACTGTCTATGCAAGGGCTCCACCCCCCACTTAGCCTCTGAAGCGATGTCCCTCAGTGGAGCAGACTTCTAGAAGTTCTGATTTTGTGCTCTGCCGCTCTGTGGCTCCCCGGGAGCTGGCACCTCCCCCCCACCATTTATCTTCCCGTCTATCTTCCTGAATGTTGCCTCGGATTCACTTGTCTGCTGGTCCTACCTTCCGGAAAGTGATCGCTTTTCTGTTCCTAGAATTGCTGCTCTTCTTCTCTTCTATCTCCTGTTGAGTTGGTAGGCTTTCAGAATGGTATGATAACTATCTGGCTAAACTCCTGGGACCTGATGATATCTTGATCTCCTACTTCTCCGCCATATTGCTTCTTTCTTCAAATTTTCATTATTTTTAAAACAACCAGAAGTGTTCCATTTTCCAAAATATTACCCAAAATGCAGAACCAAGGGCTAAGTACAAAAGAAAATTAGATTTATAATTCAATTTAAACATATCTGACTTATTACTAATATTTATTGAAACAGGCACTATAGGTATAGGAGTCAGAGACCAAGCAGAGAGGCAGATGCCACACCCGGTATTACAAACAGAGGACATTTAATAGAGAGCATTAGTTGCATAGGTGTTGAAAGTCTGAAAGAGTGAAGAGGGAAAGCTGATATGAAGAGATCAACACTGTAGAGAGCAGAGCACTTTTCAGTCTAGGAGAACTAAATGGGAGAAGTGCTGAGGTAGAAGCTCTTGTGGGCCTGGTGCTTGAAACTCTGAGAGTGGCATCGATGGCTATTGCTTGAACCACTGAGGGATGTGCCCCACAGGTCAGATGTGGGTTTCTGAGATAATACCTTGCCAGGGATGCTCCATCTGATGGAGACAGCATGTGAGGGCACAGCTGGTATTTGGAAGGCAGGGGAGGAGTGGGAGGACCCACAGCTGGTATTTCTATCACTGAGAGGCAAGACACAGCTGCTGCTCAGACCGCTGAAAGGCATGGGCCAGGTCATGCTGGAAGCATTAAGAGGAATTAGAAGCTGGTGCCTTCACTGTCTTCATGCAGACCCAAGTAGAAAATGGATATGGGCTCCTCGTGTCACCTCTTGCTTTCAAATAACCCTCCAATTCCAGTTCCTCCTTCCTTGCAGCCACTGGTGACCACTGATCTCCTTTTTGCTTCTGTGGATTTACCTATTTTGGATGTTCCATAAAAATAGAATCACATAGGGACGCCTGGGTGGCGCAGTTGGTTAAGCAACTGCCTTTGGCTCAGGTCATGATCCCAGCGTCTTGGGATCAAGTCCCGCATCGGGCTCCTTGCTCCACAGGGAGCCTGCTACTCTCTCTGCCTCTGCCTGCCTCTCTGCCTGCTTGTGTTCTCTCTCTGTTAAATAAATAAATAAATAATCTTAAAAAAAAAATAGAATCACATAATATGTGGCCTTTTATTATAGCTTTTTTACATGGCATAAAGTTTGGAAGAGTTGTCTTTATTTTACTGTATTTTAATGCTTCACTCATTTTTATGAATGAATAATATTCCATTGTAGGTATACCATATTTTATTTATCCATTCATTAGTTGAGGGACATTTGGGTTATTTCTACCTTTTGGCTCTTATGAATAATGTCACTATGAATATTCATGTACAAGTTTTTGGGCGAACATATGTTTCCAGCTATATATCTAGGAATAGAATTGTTGCATCTTATGGTAGTACTACTTTAACTTTTGCAAGAACTGCCAAAATATTTTCCAAAGCAGCTGCTCTATTTTACATTCTCAACAGCAATATATGAGGGTTTCAATTTCTCCACATCTTCACCAGAACTTGCTATTGTCCATCTTTTTTAAGTAGCCATCCTAGTGCATGTGAAGTAACATCTTACTGTGGCTTTGATTTGTATTTTATCTAATAACTAATTATTTTGAACATATTTCCGTGGGCTTATTTGTCATTTGTGTATCTTTTTTGGGTAAGTATAGATTCCTTTGTCTGTTTTTTTAAGGATTTTATTCACTTACTAGAGATGAAGAGAGAGCACAACAGGGGAAGGGGCAGAGGGAGAAAGACAAGCAGACTCTCTCCTGAGCAGGTGGTCTAATGCAGGCAGATCCCTGAGATTGTGACCTGGGCCAAAATTGGATGCTGAATGGACTGAGCCACCCAGGCTCCTCTCTTTTGTCTATTTTTTTTTCTTTTGTCTATTTTTAATGTTATTGTCTTTACTGTTCAGTAGGAAAATTTCATTATAGATTCTGGATACTAGAGTCTTATCAGGTAAATGATAGGCAAAAATTTTCCCCATTCTGTGGGTTGAGTTTTTTTACTTTCTTATGTATCCTTTGAAGAACAAAAGTTTTAATTGTGACAAAGTCCAGATTGTCTATTTTTTCTTTGGTTGCTTTTGCTTTAGGTGTCATCTTTAAGAAAACATTACCTCATTTAAGGTCACAACATTTTCTTCTAAGAGTTTTATAGTTTTGGTTTTCTTACACTTAAATCTTTGATCCCTTTTGAATACATTCTTGTATATGGTGTGATTAAGAGTCTAGCTTCATTTTTTTTGCATGTGGATATTCAGTTGTCTGGCCGCATTTGTTGAAAAGCCTTTTCTGTCTTTCCTTTGAATGTCTTGGGATCTTTTTCAAAATCAAAATCATGTGACAATAGTTGTATATGGAGTTTTCCCCTAAACTCTCAGTTCTAGTCCATTGATCTGTATGTCTGTTCTTATGCCAGTTCCACTCTGTCTTTTTTAGTTTTAAGTGTTCATCTTTTACAATTTTACACTGAAGTGTATTAGAGATAAAATGATATAATTTGTGGGATTTACTTCAAAGTAATCCAAGAGATGGGAGTGGTAGAAATGGGTAAATATACAAATTAAATAGCATTGGTCATATATTGATGGTTGTTGAGCCTCGGTGATATATGCACAGAGGTTCTTTACACATACTAAGTTTTACATGTTTTATAGTTTTGATAACAGAAAATGAGCAAAGTACCATCACCTACCACCACCACCATATTACAGCTCTAGGAGAACAAAGAGAGAAACTTGGGTGTACCTTTCCCACGTGGAAATACTTTCCCAGCATATCTCAGGAAATGTATATATTTTTCCTACTCCTGAATCCTGAGAAAAAAGAAACAAAAAACCAAGAAAACAGATCTCTGTGTAGTTCATAAGCATGACGACACGCCCTTCCCTCAAATCTTGTTACTCAGCCTATTATCTGTCTGGCATGAGGAAAAAAAAAATCAAGGAAACAGAGGAAAAACATTAGAATTTTCCTGTAAGATTTAGGGCTTAACAATCAACTTAAAAACATTACTAGTGGAAGAAATTGCCAATGTAAAGTTGAAAGCAAGAGGAGGAAATGTGGACACAGAAGTGAAAGGTTAAAGTTGACATTCCAGAACCAAGACAGGAGCACATTGGAGAGAAATAATTCTGATCTAACTCATCTTATTTGTAGTTGACATGTTGTAAATGTGTTCTTGACCCTGACAAGTTATTTTGCAAACTTTTTTTTTTTTTTTTTTTTGCTAAGAGGTTTTTACAAACAGATTTTTTTTTTGCTAGGAGGGTTTTGTTGTTTTTTTTTTTTCAAACATAAATATTAATAAGATTATTTACATTAGTTTATTTTATACAAATCCTATCGGTGATGTTCTAAGAAATAGTTCTAGAACCAAAATACATCCTCAAGTTAGTAATTTTGACATGGCATTCTGTGTATTGCTGTCAACCTTGCTAGGGTATTTGAATGTTATATGATTTGAATGCTACCCAATAATGTTCGCTAGCATTTCCCAGGAATTGGATGTGCGCCGTGGTTCTTTATAAATATCTGAACAGGAGAAATGTAAATAGATGTTACTGTGGAGTATTTCAGCAGGAATTCAGAAGCAAATAAAAAACAATATTGATTTCAATGACAAAATTCAGTTCAGAGTAAGCAACCAAAATACTTTTATCATGAAAAAGGAAATGAGATTTATAGAACTAATCTAATATTATACTAATATAATCTATATATAGATTATATATTTATATATATATTATGTAATTATATACACACACATATAATACATATGTATATATGTGTATATGTATATATATATTTATATATGTATTTATGTATATATAATTATATATGCACACATATATAATACAAATTATATATATATTATGTAATATCTAATATATACTAATCTTAAAGAAGCTTGTGGACAAATTTGTAACAGTTTGATCACCATTGTTGAAAAATGAAATTTTTCTGGACTGAAAAAAGAGCAAGATCATAATAAAGGAGCAAGATCATGTAGTAGGGCAATTAATGCTTTGTGGGCTTTAAAATTTCATTTTAAGGAAGATTATTTATAATTATTAAAAATGTGTGGCATTATCTTTCAGTGAATTAAATGATTTGTCATTTATTTTATATGAATATTATTTTCTTTAATGTTTTCTATCATAAAATTTTCATATCAGATAGAGAATCATTTTTACATGTTACTGAAAGGATACAATCCTGTAGAGCCATACTTTTATTATTATATCATTTTTTACATGAAATCTCTGAAAGTATAGTATAAAAATGACTTACAGTTTATTATCACTCATTATCACAGAAAAAATATTATAAAAACAGAGGAGAACCTATGATGTCAGGACTGCCTGAGAATTTCCAGGAATTCTGGCTTCTCATTCCAGAATCTTAAAGATTGTTGTCTGTTAGGAATTTGGAATTTCCAAAACTACTTTTTGGAAATACATTCTGTTTTGAAGGTGATGGGTTATTGTACAAAGACTAGAAGCATGGAGTTATTGGCATATTATAGTCCAGAGGGACAGTGGCTTAAAGCTAGGAAACTTAGAAATGACAAGTGATTACGTAGAATGAGTTTAATGAAACCATTCCTCAAGACATCTAGAAACTCAGTAGGGAAGAACACTGGTTTTTTGGTAAAAAACCAGACTTTTTGTATTTCCTGGAATGGGAGCTCAAAATACTATTTGGCCATGATGGGGAAGGATGAGCACTTAAAGGTAGAACATTCAAGAACATCTAAGATTTGGAAAGGATTTAAGTTCTAAAAGTAAGAATTTAGCAAACCTTAGATGGGTCAGCCTACAAGAGAGAAGGAGTAACTCCATTACTATTGTTTTACGGTGTTTCGCCTCTCTGTGTCCCAAACAGGTCTTCTCTACCACCATGGAAAATCTGATAGAAGGAAGTGAAAGTGGTTTCATAAGAAATCACTATTTAAGTATCAGGATGATACACTGATAGTTAATTGTAGAATCTCAGCTCTAGGCATAGTTAAGAAAATGTTGAAAATTACTTATTCAGAGTAGTAAAATTCGTCTTTCTGTAGTAGGGAGGTTCAGCTCCCTGTGTCCTCCAAAATTATTTTCTTTGTCAGAAGAAAGAAAATGCTTTGTTATATATCTTTGTCAGAATTTGAGGTTGAGGTTTTATTTACTTTAGGCTATGGGCCTTAATGAGCTTAAGATCTTTCTCCTGTGTTATGATCAAATAAATAAATCCATATATTTAAGCATAAATCGTCCTGAAATTTAAATCACAAGAAGTATTAAACTTGATTCAGAGTTTATTTCTCTTCTCCTAGGATATTAGTGGTGGAGGGTTGGGGGCATGGTGGTATGTGTGTGGCCAGGGTGGCAACGTAGGTTGTAGGGAAGAGGTAACGTTATATATTTATGTCACCAGCCCACTATGAGATAAATTCTTGCTGAAAAACATAAAGTGATACTTTGGCAACGTGGAAGTTTTACTATATCTTCCAAGAGAACAGTTCTTTCCTTATTAGTCAAGCTGATGAGGCTCACTGACCATTTTGTGGATACAGCTGACATTTTGCAAATTGAAAACAAGCAGGGACAAGCTACTTTATTTTCAAATGATTTTCAGAGTCAAAAGAGAATACCATACCCACAAATATGCTTACTTGAAATAGAATGTTTCCATTCCTTTTTCACATGAAAAGTTTTGACAGATGAAATGAAGTGAATTGACTTTGGCAATTTTTCTGTTTGGCTTTTAATACTTGCTGCTCTTATACAGAGAAACTTAAAGTTCAATTAAGTATATTATACTATGTTGAAATTCTATAACATTTAACTAAAAACCTAAGAGCAATAATGCTTTTCAAGAATGGAAAAGAGGTATAATAGTCCGTTAGAAGTGGATTATTTGTATCATTAAGGAGAATGATTATGTGCTTTTGAATGAGAAAACACACTGAAGAAACAGAATTTGATGGTGAATGAACATTTGGTTAATAGTTATGCAGCATGCATTCAAGAAGAAATAAAGATATGTGTATGTGACTAATAGACAAAAGAATTTGAAACACAAGTTGCATGTAGCATTAAAACACAGTTATTTCTGGAAAACCCATAAGAAGATTTTGCATCAGTTCATATCATCGTGTTAATACCCATTTTTCAAATATACCAATTTTGAAATATAATATGCCATTTCCCTCGCTATTAAAAAGTTAAATTGCTGCCACTAAAGGATTTATAGTGGTTAATCCAGATGCTCCACAGTTCTTCAGTCAAAATACAAGTATTTCAATCACAACCCATATGCACTCCTTCTTTTATATTATAAACTGTGATTTCGTCTTCATCCTCAACCAACCATGAGACTTGAAACATAACCTGCCAATTATGTGACAGTGTAAAGAATTGTATGGGATTAGAGATGGCTGGCTGAATTAGATGTGGGTGTATGGAACACATATACAGACACTTACACAGGAATGATACTTGCTTTCTTATATCCCCCCTTGATTATTGAATTAAGCAAAAGCCAAAATATTGAGAAACTAGTCTTAAATAAGGAATAATAAGAAGTCCCAGAAGAAGAACACCATACAGCTGAAAACATCTCTTAAAAATGAGACTATAGAGGTGCCTGGGTGGCTCAGCCGTTAAGCATCTGCCTTCAGGTCAGGTCATGATCCCGGGGTCCTGGGATCGAGCCTGGCATCAGGCTCCCTGATCCACAGGAAGCCTTCTTCTCCCTCTCCCACTTCCCCTGCTTGTGTTCCCTATCTCAACATGTCCCTCTCTGTGAAATAAATAAATAAAACCTTAAAAAAAAATGAGACTATAGGTCTCTTTTTTTTCTTAGACAAATTAACATATCGCTGAAACTCAGAATTTACTAGAAGCAGAGAAAGTGTTTTCCTTTTGATGATCTCAAAAAGAAAATAAATAAGCTTATTATCTTAATCATTTGTGTGTGTGTGTGTGCGTGTGCGTGTCTTACTGTCTTAAAAGCCCCAGAGGAGGGACACTCTCTCTCTCTCTCTAACACACACACACACACACACACACACACACACACACACACGCAGCACTGGTATGCATTATCAAATTTTAAAATCTGATGTTTATTTGTACTTTGCATTTGAGTGTTATCAAGAGACTGTATTTTCCAGATTACTTGGTTTTTACTTAATAATTTCCAAATTTTATCATATGTTCTGTTTCACATCATCTGAACTCTCAGCTTATAGAAATTCTCCTTCAGCCTCTGATTTGTGGCTTCTAATCTGCTGTGATTTGGGAAATCATGTAATATACCTTGCTCTAATTGTGTCCAATATCAGATGAACGAGAACAGGTCTGGAGTGGGGGTCTGGGGGCCTCTACGGTAACTAACAGTTCTTCATATGGCCCTGGATGACCGCTTCAACTCTGAATTTCAGTTTTTTCTTCCGTAGGACATGGTTGATTAGATTCCATGGTCGCTAATCTCTTTGATAGTTCTGGGACTTGTTTTGTTTCTCCAAGAAAATTTTGTTTTTTTTTTCTGATTCCTGCTTCTCTTCTTAGTTTGACAAATAAATGACCTCCTTTTGTAGTGTTATCATATTTTATTCTCTCAATTATTTAGTGGCAAGATCTTTCTAAGAATCCTAGTAGAAAATGAAGTTTAAAAAATGGATCGTATAAGCCATATAGATTGTATGTGCCATTTTAAAACATTCCATAGGTGTTGATGCAAATATTTATAATGATATACTTGTCTTGCCCCAGCAAGTCACATTAAATCATCAATAAATATTTGATGCTTGGAAGAGGGAATGAACCTGTAAGAAAGTAGGTCAGGTAGTGTCATGTATCAACAAAGAATAGGATTTAATTTTAACAGCATTTTCATCATTCTTCATTCTTCTTTCATTCTTTGTTTAGTTTACAAACAAAAGCATACATTGTTCCTTCCTTCTAAATGTAAATGTAGAGTTTTCCCATCCATATGGACAGAGAATAATTCTTTTGAAGGAAGTTATTCTGTATTAAATTATTTGCTAATGGACTTTTCCTGAGTATTCCATAACTAATACTGTAAATGAGAACCATTGTTTTGCATACATGTTAATATATATACATGTTATATAGATATGAATATGAATGAGGAAATGACTAACAATGATTAACAGTCTATTAAAAGGATTATTTTTTATTAAGTAGTTGTGTGCAGTGAACCTAATTTCTTTCTTTTTACACCTTCCCCTTCTATTACAGGCTGTTAAGCTCAGAGCTGAGATCGGCTAAGCAGCAGACTCAGTAACAGTAAATGAAGTGCTGTGAGCTTACATCAGACTAATTAGTCTAAGGGATAAAAAAAAAAAAAAAGATGGGGGAAGGGTTTGGGAGGACTTTTCAGGTTGCTTTGTGAAAGGCAGTTTGCTTAATTAAGCCAACCACTAATTGTTAAATATTTTTCAGACATTAACAGAGCTACTCTGAGTGTAATTAAATTTTGATTTTAGTGGTATTTGCAGGGATTAAAGTCACAATCTGCTTAGGCACTGGGGTTAGTTAATATTCACTTCACTGCCACAGCTGTCCTCCATTATAATACAAAGGACAGGAAAAGAGACAGCAGAATGGGGGTGAAGTAATGAGAAAGCTATTCATTCATCTGAACCAGCTCGTCACTCTACAGCCTTGTACAAATGGGTCTGAGCTGGATGACACACAACCAGCCATTAAATCCGATTTAATTTGATACAATAAAGGGATGTCTAAGCCCTGTGCATTTTTTATTTTTATACATGAGACTATGGAATGGATTTTTTTAAAAAAGATAATCATATGATTATCATACGTTTCCATCCAAGTGGTGTTTCTGGACTTATTAACTCTACAGGCGTCCACCAGGATTGTAAACCAATTCCTGCTAAGCCATTATTTGTCCCAACTGAGCGTGAATGAACCCTGTGGAAGGTAGTGGTGACTTTAAATCCCTAGTAAAATCTAAACTGGCAGGATTAATGTTTTGAGTTCTTTTTTTGGACTGAGACTGCCACCCCCCCCCCCCAAAAAAAAGAGCCCAAGGATTTATATGCACTTAGGATGAAGCTTAGCATCCTGTGATTGACAAGGAAAATTCCTATCACTGACTCATAATATTTCTGGGGTTTTATGTGTTATTTTGTCGTGTTTAATTTAATAGCTTTAAGTAGTGTCTTCTAGTTATTACTTACTCTGAAAAGAGGGTAGGCATAGAGAGAAATCATCCTGTCGTCCCTTCCAACACTAGCCCCCGAAATAGGAATCTAACCTAGAATCCACTGTTGTTTCATGTTCAGTGATTAGATTACATTGGCTATTGATGGGAGAATTTTCAAGATGATCCACAGTTCAGTCCCTACACCCATATGGAGGCCATCAGTGATATTAGGCTCCTGGTACATCGAAAGTACCAGCCTTGGAACTAGCTTTCTGATACAAGCTTGAGCTAGAGGTATTAGTGTGAGGCATTTGTCCCTTACGTCTGGTATTACTGAAAAGCATGAAAAAAGTCACCATGACCTGGAGTACCTCTAGTGTTTACCTTGATGCTTGGCATTACAATAATACATGGGGGGGGGAGGGGAGGGGAAAAAGAAAAGGTAGGAAGTGAAGGCAGGGAGAGGAGATCAAATCTAGTATAATTCCATCTCAAGGGAATTTGACTACAGCATTTCTATTTATAATGTGACAACTTCAAAGACAAAATGGTTTATATTAATCATGAGATCTCTTCTGTAATCGAGTTGAATTACTCTATAGTGCACCCTGCCATTTGAGTTTGTTCTATAACAAAAGATATTGTCTAGCTGTTTCTGCAGGCAAAGAGAAGTAGAGAGATGATGAATGGATTTTGTAGAGCAATCACCTTGAATTTCAATTCATATTTGCATAATTTAATTCTAGTATTAAGATGACCCTGGTCCAAAGGACTAGGTTACTTTTTTTAAGGGGCTTTGATTTTTCTCTTCACCTGAAGTCCCACTCAGTAACTGGAAACCATTTCTATTAGATAAGGCAAAGCTTCCCATTTAAAAGAGGACAATGCAGTACCGTGGGAAGAAATTTAACAGGGGCAACAGGCATTAACCATGCAGTCCGAATATGCTATGTAAATGGCTCATCATGTCTCAGGTTCTTGGGTCTCTGAGTGACTAGAGGTAACAGGGAACATTTTTGACCTACACTAGTTATGCCTCATTGCTTCTTTCTCCATTGTGACCCTTCTACCCTCTAGCTCAGACCACTCTCTTGGTGCTCATGTGATCACTTCTGTTTGCTGCCCTTCCCTCGGTTTCTTAGAGAGCTACAGTGCTCCCTTTCAAAAGTTGTCATCTTAGCAGAGAACACCAGCACATTTTTTTTTCTCATATTGTGGTTAATTTTACTAAATGAGTCAATAAAACAAACAAACAAAAAACCCGCTCCCAGGCAGGTCATTTTTCTCTTCAGTCTTTCTTTTGTTACTGGTCCCATGCACTCATCAGCATACATAACCCCAGGTGAAACGATGATTATCTACCTCATTTTCGTTGCAGTCCATGAAGCTTTTCTCTGTACTTCACCTAGTGAGGAAGGAATATATCTTCTTTGCCTTAAGGTATCTCACCCCTAATATGTTACCCAAATAAGGATCTAAACATGAGAAACAAAATCTCCAGTGATTTCCATGAGTAATACCCATAATACTTACTATCACTATCCCTTTAGATGCAAAGATAAAGCCTGAAATCCCCTGTCATAATGGCACATTGCTTTGAGTCTCAAACGACAGAAGCCTAGTTGTGTTATGGTGATTAGCCCACAATTTTCTGTTGGTTCCTGGCAAAGAACGACTGTGGACAGTTTTAGAATGGTCATTCAGGAATGGGGTATTTCATTACTGTGTAAAAACCAAAGCCAGCTAACTACCCACATGGTATAGATAGTGGCTATCTCTATGGCCCGTAGAAAATCATGCTTCAGGTAAACTGAGCTACCCACAGCCAGATGGGGTTGAAATGACTCTGGTCTACACGGATGAGATTCATGAAAGAAAATTTCCATCTTGCCTATGGAAACAGAAGACTGTCCAAACTATAATCTGGGATCCCATCAAGCTATTACCCTTAGCAAGTAGAGTTTGCTTGGCATTTCTACATCTGTTCCAACCAAATCGATACATCAGCAGTTTATATCAGTGAGCAAGGCACTCATTAGCCAAGACACACTTGTCAGTTCTTTTCAGGTAAAATTGATTTCGCAACTAAAACCTCCAAGAAATTTTTCCCCCACAGTAAAAACTTGGCAACCATAGAACTTTATTCTATATCCCTCAACCACCTCCAAATTCTAAAATAAAGTAGCATGGCAGGTATTGTTTTTATTATCATAGTAATTTGTTGGAAAAATAAAATTTATTTTAGGGTGAAACAAGCTATAAAACAAACTCAAATAATTCAAATGATTGATTCATTTTTTAAATGTCTTACTTTTTTATGGAGCTTACCTTTTAAAAGCCTCCCCTTTCTTCTTCATCATCATTCTTAGTAGTCTTAAGAACACCTTTGGCAATGTTTGGATTACTGTTCTATTTCTTTTCAAAATGTTTGGTTCATTCGCAAAGTAGAAAATTGCTAGTATCTTTGATAAATTTACATATGTTTGATTCTTAAAGTTCTCTAACACAGTCAGCTTGAAGGTAGAAGGATCATTATTCTCTTGGTGTGTCTGATTTTTTAGATGATCTAAACATGCTTTTGGAAGGATTTTACAAAGTTTCAGTTATAGGTTTTTATAACATATGCTAAAATGTAGGCCAAAATCATGCAAGAAATTCTTAAAGGGTCTGAAGCTAAAGTTGAATCGATTTTTAAAAAGCTGATGCTTCATTCTTACAAGATTTTTCTCTGTATATTCTGACAGGAAAAAGCAAAACAAAACAAAACTCTTTTATTGTGATAATGACATATAACGTATGTTACATCCTGTTTTGCAACCAGGGTGGATGCGGAGAGGGGGCCAAAGTCCCCACAAATTGACTTGTGTCAGCCATGAGGTTATTTGTGTGAGGCACATATTCAAACCGTGCAAATCCTTTGCCTTCCTAACTCAGAATTCTGTGCTTACAAGACCACAGCCATTAAGTGATTGTAAACAGCACCACTTGAATCTTGCAGCCCCCCTAGATGATCAAGTTGGAAGAATTTGGACTGTGAGAAAAGCAAATGCTTGTTTAAACACATGTATGATATAATTACAGGAAGGCTCTAGGGAAATCATCCAAAGCACATAAGAATCAAATAGATTCACTTTAACAAGGGTAAAAATTCTATTCAGAGAGAAGCTTTTTGTGACTTTCTAAGAGATCCTACTTGAAAAAAATGGGGAGGGGTTGGGATTATAATTCATTCTAGAACTATATAGCATAAGTAAATGAACAATAAAAATGATAAATTGGGCAATAAAAAAGATTACAGAAATAATGCTTTCACATATTGGGCATTCATTAAATTGACTTCTCAATGTAATTACTTTAACATTTCTATTTCTGATTCAACAGATTTTTGGATCATTAAATTAGATAGTAAATATTACACATTTTTCAGGAAGGTAATTTATGGTCTAACAAATTCTTCAGTGAAGAGTGAGAATGTCTGATGACCAGAGCAGCATTTTCTGTAGTAAGGTGTTAGAACTTAAAATCATTCTTTAAAACTAGCTAAGAGATATATATTGTGTAGTACCTCCAGCATGTGGCATTTTCTAGTAGGCTGGCACATAATTGACACAGAGCAATTATTTCATACAACTCTGTATTCACATAGGATTTTGTGAACACTCTGTACTTTTCTACATTGTGTATTATATACTCTGTATGTTATACATCACGAAATAATTACTTTGGGTATGAGTTTTTATTCCCATGCAAATTACAATAATGGTACCGTCAGAGCATGCAAGGAAATCGCAAGTTAGGAGGAAAAGCACATCCACAACTAAACAAGTATCAAAGCATTACTAGAAAGGAGATAGTTTCAATTAATTCTTTCTGGTAGAGGTAGAAGGAAAGGCTTTAAGAAATGGTATTAGATGTAGGTCTTTGGAATAGAGGAATTCACCAGATAGTGGGATAAGGGAAGAACAGTCTGGGCAGGAGAACAGAATAAGACACAGGAAGTACGTGGAAGTGCATGATCTAGGCAATCCATTATGGAGCCTTACTAGGCCAAGAGCAGTTTGACCACCTGGAAGCTGGCTAGAAATGGAGAATCTTAAGCTCCATCCTTGAATCAGAATCTATATTTAACAGTATCCCCAGGTTATTTGTATGCCCATGAGTGAAATATAGCTACCAGTTTAGAACTCTTGCATTGTTGGACTGTTGGAAAAAGGTAGACAGAAACTAGATGGGGACACAACTAGACCATAATTCATCCTATGGCATGGTAGACTGCCTGAAGTTTTCTGCAGAGCAGAATAACATTCCAAAACCCAAATTTCAGGATGCTTAGAAAATGCTTGGAAACTTGTGGAAAATGATGAAGAAGGAAGCTAGCTAGGACATTTTAATAAAATTTTAGGTAAAAGATCATGATGAATCCCTGCTTTGAGACAATGGTAGTCAGAACTGAAAGAAGACATTTTCCAGAGATCCTTCAGAAAGGGTTGCCGGTATTTTATCGCAGCTATAAGAAGCCATATTCAAAAACGGGAGATGGAAAAAAGGAGTTGCTTCCGAAAGTGACTAATTTCAAGATGACCCCTGTAATATGTATATGTATTACAACTTAGGAAGGACTTTATTCATATAAAGTTTGTATGGTAGATAAATAGGTAGACAGCAGTTAGAGCTCTAAACGTAGACTAGACTTCCAAACTAGGATTTCGGATTGCTCTAAACGTAGACTAGACTTCCAAAGTAGGATTTCAGATTGCTCAGTCATTTACACCAGTCATTTACTTACTTACCCATTCATTTATTCCACAATGTTTGTTAAGCGTCTGACATCTGTATATGCCACCTGCTTATGAGCACTGTGGAAATGGAGTCTCTGCCCACAAGGGACTCATGTTCCAGAAGACACACAAAACCAAACAGGTAAATGAATGAGTGTGTAATATAATATCAGGTGGAGATTAGTGTTCATGTTATTAAACAAATACAACGGGGTCAGAGGTCAGAGAAGGACTCCCTCTGAACCAGGTGCTCATGACAGGAGGAAAAAAACTGAAGTATTTAGAACTGTCTCGGGGAATTCAACTACCTTTAAGGAGACGTTTATTTTATTTCATTGTTTTGCAGAAGAAATGGATTCATTATCATTTGAATGATAACCAAGATAATACCTTAACTCTGTATGATTTTTCACAGTTTTACATTTTCGCAAATTATCACACCGATCTATCTAATCCTTCTAAAGGGGAGAAGGCACAGGTTTTCCAGATAAAAAGTCCAAGTTTCTTACAGATGGAGTGATTTGGTCAAGATTACGAATCTAAATATTATGATCTTTTCCTTTTAGATGACTTAGCTATTAAATAGTGAATTATGCAATGAAGTGTTCTGAGTCTTCTAAGTGTTCAAAGCAAAAAGCTTCAGGCTACAGATAGGAAAACATCAACCTCACTGTGGTAGATTAGACAATCGCAAAGCCTTCCCTACTGCTCCTATTGAGAAGTAACATCTAATTCTCCTCCACAAGAAACTAGATAGGTAAAATGATTTAATTACTAATAGCTTATCGAGAAAGTGTTAAGTGATGCTCTGTGACTTTCAAAGCTAAACCTACGGAAGCCTAGAAGTTGTCTTTGCTGATTACATGACTCAGTGTGGGGGTAAACCAGCCACTAAGAAAAAAGTCGAAGTATCTGGAGACCACCATCCTCGTAGGAAGACCAAATGAGCCACGTGGAGAAACTACATGGAGAGAGATACGCAACCACTTCCAGCTGTGCCAGCCATGCCAACCCCAACACAAGATACATGAGCGAAGAAACCTTCAGAGGACTCCAGAAGGAGCTGCCATTAGACAGCAACCACGTGAGAAAACCCCAGGCAGAACTGCCCAGTGGAACCCAGCCAAACCACAGAACTGTCAGATATTCACAAATTATTATTTGAAGCCCTCAAGTTTTGTGGAAGTTTTTTTTTACATAGAAATAAACAACTGGAATACCCATTCTTTTTGAGAGACGTGTGATGGAATACAAAATATTATAAAGAAATGGATACTGAATGAACTAGTGCCTTTGAAAGTAATTTGATCTTCTACAAGAGGTCCCTCATTTTACGACGTCAACATAGACTTTTACATAATCAAAGTACAATTTCTTTTTTAAATAATGACTTTATTTTGAATTTATAATCGTTTTAAATGTAGTACTCTGGAGGTCCCTGTTCTCTCTCTCTTGTTCTCTCTGTCTCTCTCAAATAAATGAATAAAATCTTTGAAAAAAGTTCTTTAAAAAAATAAATATAGTACTCAAAATGAGCAATGCAGCATCAAAGAGAAAGGGAGGATAGAAGAGAGTTCACAGTTTGCAGAGATTCAGAGAAACAGTGATAAAACTTGGAGAGCTTAGGTCTCTAGATTCATTTTTTTATCCTTTCTCAGAGATTATTTTAAAAATCAGTATTGCAGCAGATGATGAAATCACCATGGTATTATTTGACTGCTAGATTATACTTTATATTGTCAGGTGAATCCAAGTATTATATATATTGGACCTAACACTTCAGAAAACAGTACTATTTGTTTTTCTGATATGTTGTATTAAACTATATTGGTTGGCAATTTAAAAGCAAATATGCTCACAGGAAAACTATCTATGGCAATAGGAATAAGAAGAGCAGTTACCTGTAGGATGGAGAGGATACTGACTGGAAAGAGTCAATGAGAGAACGTCCTGGGGGATGGAAGTTATCTAGAACTTGATTAAAGTGTAGGTTACATGAGCATATATATTTATTAAAACTCATAGCACTGTATTCTCAAGATCTGAGCATTTCATTGGCTGTAAATTACTCCTTTAGTTAATAAAGATAAGAACAAAAAGAGGGGAGAGAAAAATTTGGTTCCTTCACATAAGAAGATGACTTAACTGTTTTGGCAACAGTAGTGAGTGGTTTGGGCTTAGGTACCCTCTTTCTCTGTTTTTCAGTTATGAAATGGATGGGTAGGGTCAAGGGTGTGTACATCTGTGTTCATAAAACAAAGTAAAGCTAACAAAACCGCTGAGACTGGATATATGTGACCACAAAACATTGGTGTTAGAGAGGGTCTCATAAGTCATTTAATCCAACTTTGTCTCATTTTACAGATAGTCTTGGCCTTACTGCCAAGTCCAGTAAACAGCTGTGCTCTCTTAAAACTTGATGGAAAATGAATATGTTGAGCCATTGGTGGAGGAGGAGAAACCCATTTAGTCTACGGAACTGGACCAAGGATGAAAATAGGTTGAAGCTGAAATTCAAGAAGAGAGAAACCCAGGTAATGTCACGTTCTTTGTTAAACTAAAACATGAATTAGGTTAAACGTTCACTCCTCACAGTCTTCTGATGATGGACCTTAGCATTTTGTTGTTTCCTCCACAAGCGGATGTGCCATTTAGAGAGTTGTCACAGATAGCTTGTCATGGATAAAGTGAGTTAAAGGAGCCCAGGGGGAAGAGAACGGCCTCTGGACCAAGCGCCTGGGTTCTGAATCTCAGTTCTTCTCCTTGTCGGCTGTGTAACTAAGTGGGAGGTTGTGTAGCCTCTCTGTGCCCTAGTTTCCTTAGATGACATACGGCATAATACTACCTACCACACAGAGTAGTTAGGAGGATTAAGTGGATTAATATTTCTAGAACACTTAGAACAGTTCCTGGTGCATTGCAAGTGCCATTAAGTGTTTATTTAATAAACAAAAACAAAACAACTTTTATAATGCATCAGCATTGACTTCTAATTCAGTTTCTTCAGATGACTGAATTTCAAGAGACCTTCTTTCCTTTTTTTTTTTTTTTACAGTGGTCTAGTCTATTTAATTTGATATTAGCTTTCTTGTTATTTTAAGAAATCAACTTTATCAAGTCTTTCGTTAGCATAAAATTTCCCTTCATGGAAACTCAATACTGTTTTACGTTATTTGGCCAGTTGGTGCGATACTTACTAAATGAGAGCATAACAATAAGAACTAAACCTTGTGTGGTATAAACACATTAAGTGCTTGCTGGGCACCAGTTCAGGAAACAGGGACAAGTAAACAGACCCACCTGAGAATAGCCCAGAAGCCAGCTGCTTGCAAAATACAGTGGGCATTTGTCACTGTATTTTACAGAGGGAATGAGAACTTTGCCTAATCCAGACGTTAAAGAGTTGCTTCTATACCGTGAAACTGTCGTCTCGAGATACTTGGAGGTTTTGTACTGTTTCAAACTTGAACTTGAGAGATCTGTGTTTTTCATTTATAAATCACATACTTCTATCATTCATGGAATCTCTCTTTTTCAGGAAGCATCATTAATACTAAATAGTTTAGGGGGAAATTACAGAACATTTCTCGACAAATATTTCATACACAGAGATTACATTTTACAGTGTCCGATGAATCCAAGGATTACATAAATTATACATAAGACTTAACTCTCACAGCAGCACAATTTATTTTTCTGATAGATCGTATCACATTCTGTGGCTTGGCCCTTTGAAAGCAAATGTGGAAATCTGATCTCTGGGGATAGAAATCAGAAGAGTGGTGACCGGGAGGGGGGGTTGACTCCAAAGGGGCACCAGAGAACTAGGTTGGGTCGTCGAAGTGCTCTCACTCCAGACTGCGGTTTGCGTTGCAGGGGGACTGGGGTGGGCCCTAGATACCCCCGCTCCCTGGCCCCACTCCCCTGCCTTCTCCAGTGCTGGGGTTGCCCACTACCTCCTCAGTTCATCCTCTTCCTGCTACTTGCCCCCAACCCCCTGCTGGAACTGTTCCAGAGGAACACGTCAGCGGCCGCCGCCTGGCTTCCCCACGTGCATATCTGGCCGGAACAGGACAGGCACGAAATCCCTGATAACAATACGTCTTCGGAATTGACACTGACGTGAGCTGGGCCTCTCTTTGTGTCTTAAAAGCGTCTGTTGGACTGCGCCATGCCTTGTCTTCCACCCTGCTCCGAGAAGTGGTGGGCCACGTGAGGACATGGCGAGGACACATCACTTGCCTGCACAGGCTAAGCATGCGTTTCAAAGATAAATACAAAAATCTCCAACTGAAAAGCCTGCATTTTCATCCTCGACAGGCTGATTACAGCCTCACCAGCAGGGCTGTGTGTTGATGCCCATTCAGGAACACTTGGGATGCCTTTGTTCCAGCATTTTCCAGCCCTGAAAACATAATGCCCAAGAAACTGCCAAATGATGTCTCCCTGCAGCTGCTTCATCTTTCTATATCCGTGTATATACAGCATATGTATATATGTATACATCTTGTATATACATAGATGAAAAATCATTGTGGAGGGAGAAAATAAAGGGAGTAGGAATATAAAAGAAGACAGAGACGTGTGGATCAACCAAATTTATATAATCTGAAATGGAGGAAGCCTTTGCAAATATTTTGTGGTTTACTTTTCTTTTTAAGGAAATGAGCAACAAAACAAAAGGAGAAAGGGGGAAAAATGCCAATAGCAGCAACTGGTGCTAAGTGTGAACTGAACATTTCAGCCTCAGCTCTACCTCCCACTGGTGGTCTGAGCCATGCTTATGGGATATCAGTGAAAATAGCTGTCATCGAGGGCAATATATTCCTGGCCACCCTCAGGACTGTCTAACAAAAAAGTGCACTTTGAAGATAATAAAGACACATTTTGCCCCACTTTAAAGCAATAATCCTACAAGGAGAAAAAACATAGTGTGAGTCTTAATAAATAAACAAGCAAGCAGTCCAAATGGGCTCAAGCAGCACTAGCTACCGCCATGTTTCATATTAGGGCCCGGGTGCCCTTTTCAGGCCACACTTCTCTGTTTGCTGCCTCTGCGTTGTGACCCTTGTTGTCATGCGTGTGAAACTCACATGAACATGAACAGCATTCATGATGGCCACCAGTGACTTCTAAACGAGAACAGTTTAAAAATACGGGGGGGGGGGGGGGGGT
>CM052809.1:17121568-17167321 GCA_028533885.1 Nasua narica | reverse complement strand
TTTTGAGGGTTTTGCTGACATGTCTGACTAATGGAATGTATGTGGAAAATGAGGAAAAGAGAATACTGAAAGCCTCTCTTTGACCAGTATAGGGTAACTGTCAATTACATCCTCCAATGTAAACTCAGTCTTCTCTTTAAGAAGAAGGATTTGCTAGTTTTCTTCATTGACGATCCCCTAGGGAGGACTTGCTCACATCTACATGTGAGGATATAATGATGGATCGCCCAGCAATGCAGATCCGTGCCCGAGGCATACCAGCAATATGGAGCAGAAAACATCGTGATCCGTTTTATGCACATGCAGGGTCTGCACTGAAGGAGAGAGGCCCACATAAAAGCATACAGTCTGCCTTTTTCTTCTCCTTCTTTTTTAAATATTTTATTTATTTGAGAGAGAGAGAATGAGAGAGAAAGAGCACAAGCTTGGGGGAGAGGCAGAAAGAGAGAGAGAAGCAAGCTCCCCACTGAGCAGGGCTCAATCCCAGGACGCTGAGATCATGATCTGAGCCAAAGGCAGATGCTTAACCAACTGAGCCACCCAGGAGCCCCTTTCTGTCTTTTTCATAGCAGTTTTGTAAGGTAGCCACAATCCAGGAGGGCAAATAATCATTTTACTTTGAACTTTAAACTATATGACCTAACTGTGTCAGCTTGCAATCAGACTGGCTTTGGCAAAATAGAAGGAAGTAAGTTTTAATAAAGTTTGCGGATGTTTTACAAGTACACCTTTAGCAGAAAATAACACTTATTTGCCCATCCCCCCCAAGATTCCTTTTAGATCAAGATTTGAAGTTTTTGTCATCTCGACCTTTGATGTTTATACCTATTCAAATTTTGGTACTAAATATATATTAAATAAGGCAAATGAATAGTTTACATATTGCAATACAGGAATACTCAGCTACGTAAATTCCTTTAATTTTTTTTAAATTTTCAGATTCGTATGAAGACTCAGTCTCAACTATTTTATTTAGATCCAATTAACTTAATAAATCAATATTGAGTTATAACTATAGGCTAGAATGTGTTTAGATTCTAGAAATACAAATATGAACCCAGCAAGGTCCAAGCCTAGTTAAGAAAGAAGGATACATAAACAAATACCTGTATTAGTATAAAGTTTCAAAATAAAAGCATGAGTAAAGTGCTACAGAAATACTGATATATAGGCAATAATTATTTTTTTACAGCAGTTTGCATTTTATTTTTTTTAAGATTTTATTTATTTATTTGAAGGACAGAAAGAGATCACAAGTAGGCAGAGAGGGGGGAAACAGGCTCCCTGCTGAGCAGAGAGCCCAATGTGGGGCTTGATCCCAGGACCCTGAGATCATGATATGAGCTGGAAGCAGAGGCTTAACCCACTGAGCCACCAGGTGCCCCAAAAGGCAATAATTATTTGGGTGAAGGTCTCAGGCAGAGTAAATTGAAAACGCTGACATTTGAATTGGACCACAAATGCTTAGAATCACAACAAAAACGAGAAGTCCAAGACCACATGTATTGTTTCTTGTTGCCTCTGTTGGTAGTGCAAGAGCCGTGGGGGAGGGGACAGAATAGCATGATGCTCAAGAGGATGGTCTCTGCACCTGCAGCCTCAGCTTAGATCCCTGTTCTACCACTCACCATCTGTCAATGGGCAATCTATGTAATCACTGTGTGCCTCAGTTTCCCCACCTGTGATACTAGAATAATAGCTGTTTCATAGAGTTTTATAAGGATTAAAATTTAATTTAAAATTCACTACTTTTTAAAAGATTTTATTTATTTATTTGAGAGAGAGGGAAAGAGCACACAGGGAGGGTCAGAGGGAGAAGCCGACTCCCTGCTGAGCAGGAAGCCCGATGCTGGACTTTATCCTGCAACTCCGGCATCATGACTCAGGAAGACGCTTAACTAACTGAGGTAACAGGTGCCCAATATTTAGCTACTTTTTAAAAAGATTTATTTATTTATTTGTTTGTTTGTTTGTTTTTAGATAGAGAGAATGTGAGCAGGGGGAAGGGAAGAGGGAGAGAGAGAAACCTTCAAGCACATTCGCTGCTGAGCATGGAGCCCAAAGTGGGGCTTGTTATGAGGCTTGGCATGGGGCTCAATCCCATGACCCTGAAATCGGGACCTGAGCCCAAACCAAGAGTTGGACACTTAACCGACGGTGCCACACAGACGCCCCTACGTTTACTCCTTTTAAGTAAACCTTTTAGTCCATAGCCAGAGCTTTATAATGTTTATTGTGATTATAGCAATAAAAAAGCTGGCTAATATTTTCTCATGTGAGCCAAGCTAATGAAGAAGGACAGACAATTTTTATGGAGTGATTTAGGCTTTAAAAAATGATTTTTGTTTCTCTTAATCTCAAAAATGAGGACTGAACTTAACAGGATGGAACCTTTACTTTCTAATGACTGTGTTTGTGGTTAGTTATTTCTAATGAGGTTGAAGTGATTGGTTTAATGCCTAAATGGGTCGTGTGGATTCACCCTGCCCTCGGCTACAGACAGAGCCTTCAGGCCTCGCTAACCAGGAGGCAAATGGATCATGAAGGAGGTCGACCGCACAGTGGAAACCTGTCTGCATTACTCATCAATTAGCCCCTAGAAAAATAATCCAGAGTCATATCCTAATGGCAGCAAGGCAGTGATGTCATTTGAATACATGAATTTGATGCTTTAAAAATTATAAATTGAGCTACACTATTCTTATGCCTGGGGAAGAGCCCATATTTGAACTGTAAGAGTGAAATTCTAGGTAAGATTCTTGTATGCTTACTGCATACTAACTCATATATCACACTAACTCACATTTCACAAGAAAAAACTCTCACGATGGCTTTACCATATTCTCAGTTCCAAAATGGTCGAAGACGGAACTTGAGAATCTGGAGCAAGACTGAGTGTGGTCATGGTGCAAGGCTTTCACAGAGAGAAACGGGCAGGGAAGACAGACATTAGCCTAGCTTGATGATGGGCGGTGAGATTGAAAAACAAAGGAGAAGCAGCTCACATTAACCCATCATCCCACGCTTCTTCATCTACTCTCTTCTCCTCTCTTTGCCTGGCAACGGCGGGACATTCTTCAGTTGCCAAAGCAGAGACACAGCTAACGCGTCCGTCCGGGGCCAGCAGAGCATTTACATGACAATACGACACTGGTTGTTAAGGAAGAACAGCCCGGTGAACTGGAGTTGCCTTGCCTGCCACCGCTTTGCTGAGTTTAAACTGTTCCTTCGTGCACCATTTATTCTGAATACGCTTAAGGGCAGCTGGAACCACCCTGGTGAGGGAGCCTGAATACGGAGAGAGGCGGAGGAATGACATTTTCCAGGCAAACATGGAGACTTGGCGGCCAGAAACAGTAGCAGCTGCTACAGATGCCGACGGCGTGACTGGAGGCGGGCGCACGTGGGCCGGCCTGGCCGCGCAGTGGGAAGGGCTGCCCCAAGGAAGAAGCAGTCCTCTCCGGCACATGCTCCAGCACCCAGCTTCTTCTCTGGGCGAGCTGGCTTGCTGAAACATAATAGGAGAGGGGAAGGGGGCGCGGGGGTGGGAGGGAGGAAGATTGATTTAGAATGCTGCGGAGGCCACATCGTACAGAGCATTCCAAATCTGAAGAGTGGAGCCGGCAGGGCATGCTGCTTTTTGTCTTCAGAGCAAGCTGTGCACACCTCCTTTGGAAACTAAAAGATACTGCTTTATGTTCAGTGACCTTGAAGAAACTCTACTTGGGTACCTTTGATTCAAGAATTCTTTGCCAGCCACTGTGGTTTGAAATCATTAATGATCGGGACAAGTGTCAAAACATTTGGCTGGCTGTCCCAAACATTTGAGAATTTAAAAATACAGTCTTGTTGGTTGAAAAATGTCATTTAGGTGTCAGTTAACCTTGAGGACTTTCTGACCGCTGTCCTCTAAAAGAGTTCATGAAACAGAAACAAAGAGAATCAAAACGCACCTAACTCTCCGTAGCTGCAAACCCCATGAAACGGCGTTATCAAAGGATCGGCTCCAAGTCAGGCTGACATTTGAAGAACAGCACGGCTGACATCAGGTGCGATATCAAAGAAAACAAAAAAGGAAGTCAGGCAATTGCAGCCTTACCTGGCCTTTGCTAGGAAAGAAAACCTGGAAAATCTGAGGCATCCATTTCTCAGTACGTTCATAGCAAGTCAGATGCTTTCATGTACAACCGAGAAGTCACCGAAGCCCAATTTCCACGTGGACATTCATTCAAGAGCAGTTTACTGAGACACTACTATGTACCTAGCGTGGAAGACTGGGACAGAGGTGCGAAAGAGGTACCTGATTACTGACACATACATGCAGATGATATAATTACGCACGTGCAGATGATAAAGATCAGGTATCTCTATACGGATATAATTACGTATATTTTCACGATTTCAAAGGAGTGCTATAGATATTCCAAAAAAAAAAAAAAGGATGCAGTGCTTTTAGAATGACATAGAGAATAGAATATATAGAATTTTAAAGACTCCCTCCCTCAAGGAAGAGGCCAGTAAATAATGGAACAGTACAGGAAGGTGCCCAGGTTTTCGTAGATCATGAAAAGAAGATTGTGCCATTAAATGAAAGAGCGTATCAGAGAAGTCGAGGGGATATGGTGAATTCAGCTCTGACTCTGTCAGATCTGTATCGGGGCCCCCCAAAATCATAAATGGCCTGATCTGCGTTGTATTTCCTTTTGTCCCCCTCTCATTGTAACACTTGATTAGCAAAATGAATAGAAAAGCGACAAGAACAAAAAAGAAGTGATTTGCCTATATCAAGATAAAGCATTTAGGACACATGAGAGTTTCGGGCAATCATGCCAGACACTAGGGCTCCTTCCGTCTTGGTACCCTCCTCCACTCATTCCTCTGATTTAATTGCTAAAAGGGGCAGGCACCTGGGTGGTTCAGTGGGTTAAAGCCTCTGCCTTTGGCTCAGGTCATGATCTCAGGGTCCTGGGATCGAGTCCCACATCGAGCTCTCTGCTCAGCGGGGGGCCTGCTTCCCCCTCTCTCTCTGCCTGCCTCTCTGCCTCCTTGTGATCTCTCTTTCTCTCTCTGTCAAATAAATAAGTAAAATCTTAAAAAAAAAAAAAAAAAAAAGTTGAAATTCTACTACTTGCTGGCTGGCCGATCCTGATAACTTGCTCGGTCCTCCTACGGCTCTGCCCCCTCCCTGAGAAATGAGGTGAGCACGCCTAATTCGTAGAACTGATGATACAGTTAGAAAAAATGCCCTGTGCATTTTTTTAAAGCTTGAAACAATGGCTGGAACACAGCCGTTGCAGCTACTTTCTTTCTCTCCTCTTATTGTCCTATTCCTTGTTTTTTTGTTGTTACTGTTTTTAAGAAAAAAGGAAAAAAAGGCAGCTTTGGGTTGAGAAGATCTAGGTTTCTATCTTCGTGCTGTCATTTATTATCTGTGCGTTCTTGTGAAAATCCCCTGACCTTCTGAACTTAACTTTCCCTAACCATAAATTGCAGATGTTGGGAATGTATTGCTTCTCGGGATGTGGTGAGGGTGACCAAGATGTTACGTGTGTTGGCTGTTCTCCATTTGCTCCTCCAGTTCCATTTCCCACCTTAGACACCTTTCTGTGCCCTGGTTGACATTTATCAACTAAATCTATGGACAGCCTTACCCTCTGCCTTCTGGCTTAGCTTGGTGGATAGAAGACAGCAAAAGAAAATTTAGGAAAACAAGGGAGTGGGGTCAGGCTACTCATTTCTCCTGCTGGTCTCCCTGCTCCATCCCTGGGGCAAACTGCATCCATCTATAGAAGGTCGCAGTTCCGCTTAAGTAGCCCCTTTTCCCTCCGGGTCCCTCAAGGGGCTCCCTCCGGTGATGCTCTAAGTGTAGGGGTGGGAAAGGCGCTCTGCTTCTGCTAGTCCTGAAACACTGCATCGGCCCTTGCTTGTTTCTCCGTAATCCCAAAGACCTCTTTGTAAATTACCCCTTTACTCAGTTTTCCTCAATGAGCCCTGTTTGAGCGTGGCACCCATTTGTTTCTAGGATCCTGACGGCTACAACAGGTAACGTCCCTGGCACTGTGCCTGCCTCCTAATAAATGAGAGTCTGTCCCTAAAAACATGCCTGCCAGTGAGTTCCCCAAGCATTCTTTGGCTGTAGGGTGGTGCTCACAGTAAAAGAGAAGAGTCCCAACATGAAGCTGAACAATAATATAGAATCTTTGAAAGAGTGGGAAAATAACATTCCCCAAAGTAGGAGAACCTATATTCTTTCTTGGAAACTCAGACCAGAAACCAAATCTGTTATCGGCGAGGTTTCTGTTTTTGTTCCTACATGTTGCCACCTGTCTGCTGCCAATGCAGCAGTGCTCTCTGTTCATCCTTCTGTCCTTTGGCCAACCCCGGAGCCTTCTAACTCGTGAGAAATAAGAGCAACCCATGAGAAAGAAGAACAAGTTTGCTTTTGGTCACAGATCTGCAAATCATCTCTCTCCACAGGAGTTTCTCCCAAAGCCATGGGTTGGATGATTGGGTAGAACCAACACAAAAACAACCAGAAGTTGATTAAATCCTTTAAAAAAAAAAACAACAAAAACAGCACTGGGATGGCTGTGTGGCTCAGTCGGTTCAGCGTCTGCCTTCAGCTCAGGTCATGATCTAGGGCCCTGGGGTCGAGCCCTGAGTTGGGCTCCCTGCTCACCAGGAGTGTCCCTTTCCCTCTCCCTCTGCTCCTGCACTCACTCACATGCTCTCTCTCGCTCGCTCTCTCTCAAATAAATAGATAAATTTTTTTTTTTAAAAAACCAGCATTAAAGACTTCAGTAAGGCTTTACATGGAAGAAAAAGATTTGTTTAGATTTGCTTTCCCCCTTATAACAACTCCACTAGCCTATCCTTTAATTTAAAATCAAAATATTCACATTTTGGTCCACCCCAAAAAATAAATAAGTAAAGGGATGTCAGTTACGTAGCTGAAAAATAACCCACGTGTTAATATGTTTATGAGGCCCACTTCTACTGTGTTTTATTTTATTTTTCCTGCTCCTCGGCTTTTTTGCACCTCCAGTGGCTTCAGCTGGTGTTCATTCTTTGTATTCAAACATGCTTTTCCTAAGCTTCGTGTTCCATTAGCCGTATCCCAAATACCAAGTATTTTCAATTCAGATTCTTAAATGTCTGCAAGATACTAAATTCCCGGTGCTGTTTCCATAACCCTTGACACTGCATATTTAACAAGGGCTTAAAAATATTCCAGTAATTGTCCCCGGTTGTGAGAAAATATGTCTCATAGGCCAGCCACTTAAAGTGTAAGTAGTATTTTAAATCATTAGCATTAACATGCTTCGGTGTGGTATTTCTTTTATATGTTAATATTAGCAATCTCTTTGGATGTCTTGGAGTCTTCTTTATCCGGTTCACAAATGTTTTTGCTTGCATATTTTAAGAATTGTAAATCTCAGCGATGCACAGATAATAAGTACTGATGTCTCTGTTTTGTTTAAAGTCTGTAAACTGATTCTTCCTTCACTTCAGTCACGTCCTTGGTGGCTGAGAGCCTTCATCTTCCAAGTGTCTTGGGTGAAGCAAGGTGGTTTGTGTTCCTTCATTACAAAACTGACACAGGAATAATGACAAGGCAGCACTCTTTTCCTTAAAGAGTTAAAGCCATATATAATTTGTCCTCAGGAATATAAAGCTTGCATCCACAGGCTATTCGGATGTGTTAGTTTACTAAGAAGAACTAAATGGGGGGCGCCTGGATGGCTCAGTTGGTTAAGCATCTGCCTTCAGCTCTTATGATCCCTGGGTTCTGGGATGGAGCCCCGAATTGGGTACCCTGCTCGGCGGGGAGTCTGTTTCTCCTTCTGCCCTTGCTCTTGCTCTCTATCTCAAATAAATAAATAAAATCTTTTTTAAAAAAAATAGAAGAAGAAGAAATAAATGGTTACTGGCAGATGAGGTAGTGTTAGGGTGAAACGTATGGTTTTCAACATGGGGCTCAATGTTTTCCTCTTTCTTTTTTTTCCTTTGGTTTTAATTTCTTTTAATGCTGAGAAAGCGGAATCGAGGTGAAAAACAGCCAGCAGTATTAAGACCCCTCAGCTCTCCCTCTCTTGCACTTCCAGCATTGATCGGTGCCTCAAATGTTTAGCTGTGGAGCAGCTATAATGGGTTTTCAACTCTGTGCATTCAGGAAATTTCTCTGGGGGGTTGGATCAGTTCACAGACAACCCTGAGCCTTAAGCTTTGCTTTACTTGGAAGAATCACTAAAAAGCCATTGCATAAAACAATATCTTAGAATCAAAAGGTAAGGATACTCTAGGTGGAGTATCTCCTCAGTGTAACACTACAAAAAAAAAAAAAACACAACTCTCTTAATACAGCCAATTATTTGTTGGGGTGGAGTTTTCTGTGTACGCTTTTAAAATATGCATTCTATCGTTTACAGGAAAAATATTATTACATATTGGGTAGCATGGTGGCGAGTGCGCCAAGGAGAGACTCTGAGTGCTACCATGTATCGTGAATTGCTGACTTGTCAGTTGCCGTTCCTTATAGACAAGAGGAGGGAAATTGCAATCTTAAAATAATTTTTAAAAATCTGCTATCATTTTCCACTATAAAACCGTTATAGTGACTTGCTGCATAGAAGTTCTGATGGTGGTGGCCGACCCTCATTCCCTGTCTAAACCCCACATCGCCCAGCCAAAGCACCTGCTAATTTTGATGGAGAATCGTCCTATCACTGCAGAATTTAGGATCATAACACAAATAAATGGGTCCAGTAATTATAGCCATAAAGAAAGGAATCTAAGAATAACTTTGGAGCTAGCTGATCTGCTCAATGCATTTCATATAAATAAGAGTTGGGTGGAAAGACTACAGATTTTGAAGCAAGTAGTTGCCGATTCTAATTCAGCTCCTTATTAGCTGTGTGATCTTAAACCAGTCATGTAAATTGAGTCAGCTTTGTCATCAATCAAAAGGATGATAATACATATGAGGACTAGCAAAATGCTTGCAGAGTCAGTGCAGAGGTCAACAATGGAGTTGCCAATAAACGGTTATTCTGGTAAACTATGTATATATATTTTTAGTTTTTATTGCAGTGTGCTATGGACAGGAAGAGTTCTCAAGAGGAAAATATTAATCCCAAGCATACAAAATCTGCTTATCTACTATGACTTTCTCTCCCCTTCAGGATTGTCCTATACTTTTTCTTTCTTTCTTTCTTTTTTTTAAGATTTTATTTATTTATTTGAGAGAGGGAGAGAGAATGAGGGAGAGCATGAGAGGGGAGAGGGTCAGAGGGAGAAGCAGACTCCCCGTGGAGCTGGGAGCCCGATGTGGGACTCGATCCTGGGACTCCGGGATCATGACCTGAGCCGAAGGCAGTTGCTTAACCAACTAAGCCACCCAGGCACCCCTGTCCTATACTTTTTCTTAACTCCAGTTTACTGGGTTATTGTTCTTTGCTTAGACAAGGGGGAGAGTTCAATGCTCTCCACCAATTGAACACCTCCATGGTGACCTTTCCTTGAACTGTTCCCTTAGCACAGGGAAGACTGCATTATCTCCCATAGCAAGAATCATACTAGTCTTCCTCTCAGCTCCTGCACGGTGTTTTTGCCTCCTGGCTAAAAATCTGAGTCCAAAAAGGAGAATTGGTGACCTTATTTTTCTTCTGATTAACATAACTCAGTCAATATTATTCGCTCTTGATTAGCAGTTGATTTTACTTTACAGCGTAAATAAATCAATAGTGAAAGAAAAGATGTACTCTTCCAGATAAATCATCTGGTTAAACTCTCCAACTGCAGCCAACCGCCCTGGGTCTCCTGGGTTCCCTCTTTGTTGGTTGGGTGATTACGAGCAAATGATTAATTTCTCTCTTCCTCACTTGCCTTATGTGAAAAAGGAGTATAAAAATAGACCTACCCTTTAGAATTGTGGTGAGAATTAATGGGTTAATATATCAAAAGAGAGTAGAACATATAGTAAATATAGTAAATACCATGTAAGTGTTGGCTATAATTTTCCAGGAGAGCTCCAGGGAACTACTTTCATAGTTAACTGAAAAAATATATTATATATGTGTGTGTATACATACATATATATATGTATGTATAGTGTGTAGTTAAGCTATTAGGGTGTGTAGTTAAGCTGGCTGACTTAGTCTAGGCAGTGTAATTGAATCCTTTGTCCGGCCCCATGGCCAGCCTGGTCCCACAAAAGTGAATGTGTTTGAGGAGGGGGATTCTTCAACTGTTTCTTTCTTCATTGGGCTGGTTGCCTTGGGGCCTTTCTCCTCAGTCCCTCTTCACTGCAAAAGCCGAAAATGATGTCTTTGCAATAAAATTCAGTCTGTATCTTTTCTTTTCCCAGTTATTGAGATATAATTGACATATAACATTATATAAGTCTAAGATTCGCAGTGCGATGATTTGATGTATCTGTATAGTGTGAAATGATAACTACAATAAGGTTACTTAACAAACGTACTGTCAACTCACTTAGTTGCAGTTTGTGTGTATGTGTGTGTGTGTGTGTGTAATGAGAACTTTCAAGACCTACTCTCTCAACTTTCAAATATGCAAGTCAGTATTGTTAACTATGGTCACCACACAATCTGAACATTACATCCCCAGAACTTATTTCTCTTAAATTGGAAGTTTGTATTCTTACCGTCCTCACCAGGTTCCTGCACACCGTCCCTACCCTGGCAACGACCAGTCTGCTGTTGCTATGAGTTCAGTTTGGGGTTTTTTCATTTGTTTGTTTGTTTAGGTTCCACAGGAGTGAGAACATACAGTATTTGTCTGACTTATTTCACTTAGCATAATGACTCCAAGGACCCTCAGTGTCATTGAAAATGACAAGATTTTCTTCTTTTTTATGGCCTACTAATGTTCTTTGCATCTGTGGATACTTAGGTTGTTTTCATGCTGGAGCTATTGTAAATAATGCTCCAAAAAAAATGGGGGTACAGATATCTCTTTCAGATAGTGATTTCATTTTCTTTAGATATGTACCCAGAAGGGGGGTTGCTGGATCATTCTGGGCATTCTATTTTTAATTTTTTGAAGAACCTCTATATTATTTCCCCTAATGGCTATACCACTTCCAATGCCGCCTACAGTTTATATGCAATAAGAATTCCCTTTTCCCCACATCCTTGCCAGCAGTTGTTATTTCTTATCTTTTTGGTCATAGCCATCCTAGCACGTGTGAGGGGAGATCCCATGGTAGTTTTGGTTTGCATTTCCCTGATGATGAGGTCTGCTGTGCACATTTACATATTCCTGCTGGCCAATTGAATATCTTTTTTTGGAAAAATGTCTATTCAGGTCCTTTCCCCGTTTTTAATTGGGTTATTTTGGTTTTTTGCTACTGAGTTTTATGAATTCCTTACATATTCTAGATATTAACCCCTAATAGATGTATGGTTTGCAAATATTTCTCCTACTCCATAGATTGCCTTTTCATTTTGTTGATCATATCTTTGGCTACACAGAAGCTTTTTATTTGATGTCGCTCCATTTATTTCTTTTTGCTTTTATGGCTTGTGCTTTCAGTGCCACATCCAAAAAATCATTACCAAGCGTCAAGGAGCTTTTTCCTTGTTTTGTTCTAGGAGTTTTATGGTTTCAGGTCTTATAATTAAGCTTTTGTTAATGAAATAGACATCCAGTTTTATTTATTTGCAGTGAATATCCAGTTTTCTTATTATCACTTATTGAAGAGACCATCTCTTCCCAAATGAGTATCTATACTCCCTTGTCAAATATTATTTGACTTTATATGTGAAGGTTTATTTCTCAACTCTCAGTTCTGTTCCATTGGTCTATGTGTCTGTTTTGTGCCAACACCATACCGTTTTGATTATCATACCTTTATAGATAGTTCAAATTTAGGAAGTATGTTGCCTCCAGCTTTTTCTTTCTTTTTCAGGGTTGTTTTGGATATTTGGGGCCTTTCTAGTTCCTTACAAATTTTAGAATTATTTTTTCCAGTTCTGTAAAAAAAAAAATGCCAATGGACTCTTGATAGGGATTGCGTTGAATCTCTACACGACTTTGGGTAGTGCTGAAACTATAACAATATTAATTCTTCCATCCTATAAACATGGGATATTATTTGTGATATCTTCAGTTTCTTTCATCAAGTCTTACTCAGTGTAGAGATCTTTTACATTCCTGGTTAAATTTATTACTAAGTATTTGATACTGATATAAATGAGGTTGTTCTCTTTATTTCTTTTTCAGATAATTTGGTAGTAGTGTGTAGAAATATAACTGATTTTTATAGGTTGATTTTGTATCCTGCAACTTTCTTATATGGTAGGGTTTATAGGCTACACTCCTAAGTTGCGTAGGACTTCAAACTTGTGTCCCTTCCTGGGGAGGAGTGGGAATGGTCTCCACAGAGGATAAGGTCTGTTGACCTGGAACTCAGTCCGATAGAGCTGCTAAGTGGGCTCCCTGGCCACGTATGGCCACCAGTTGACTCTACACATAGGCAGATCTGCTGGGATCTCTGTTTGGGTTCCACTACAAGCAGGAATGTAGTACTCCAAGATCTGACTGCTGGGTCATCTAACACTTGTCCCCTTTCTCTGCCTCTTTCTAATCCATAGTGGTTGAGCCCCACCAATTCTCTCATGAATTTTCAGGAGGCAGAATCTGAGTGGTCCTCCTTGGACACATCCTGCAACACTAGGGGAGTTGGATGTCCACCTTAGAGTCTCTTAAAGTCCACTGGAGTCCACTGGAGAAACCATAGGCTTGGGGGGGCCCTCTCAGTATAGTGCTATGATGGCCTAGAGCATGGGGGTGAGGTGATGCAGTCTAGATGTAGCAGTTCTTACCCTTCTCATGTAGCCCTTCTCGGTCTTTGTTCTCTGGAAGGATGCCCAACCTCACCCCCAGGGCCTGGGATTTTCACAATGGTGTCTTGTTCATAGACTGTTGCTAGCTGTTCTTGTTCTGAGGAGAGCTGAAGTTGAGAATGACCTGTGTCACTATCTTGATGATATCACGTCAATCCATATCTTGAAGGTCACAGGCTGTTCTTTACTATCTGGAAAGAGACCAGCCCTAGCACTCCCTGCTCCCACTTTACTTTCAGGAAGAAGCAAAGAGCCATGAGATTAGGGCCACAGTTACTGGGAGCAGAATTTTGGAAGAGATGAGAGAACCAACCGAGAGTGTTTGATTTCCAACACCCTTTGGGCTCCATCTCTTGATAGCATTTCTTCTTTCCTCTCCCAAAGGTTGATCTGTCTCCTGCTTGATAGGGGCTTTCTTATTCTTGGGAGGCTCACATGTCGTTGGTTTATCAACTTATTCTGCTTTCCAGGGTTTGGAGCTGAGCTGGCACACTGACTATAGGGGAGCCACACATCTGTGGTTTGCACAGAACTTTTAACATTCTAATTAATTTCCAACACTTAAAACAAGGGAGACTTCACATAAAAGTTTAATTTGGGGCATCTCCCCCAAAATGAGAAGATCTAGCAAAATTGGGCTCAGCTTCTTTTATAATAATGGCTTGGAGCTGAGTGTGGGTCAGCATGTCGACAGGGCTTGCATATACCAGAGCCTCTATTCCTCCTGATCGTCTCAGCCCACAAGCTGTACTCATTTATATAACCTGTCAAGTCCCTTAGATGTACTCAATTGTTGGACTCCTAAATCAAGAAGAACCATTCTCTCCCTTGGTATGCTTTTCACCTTCTCCAACTTCTCCTCTTCATCCATCATTTACTTCTTCCCTTCTTCTCCTTCCCCTTCTTTTCTAACCACTGGATAGCCTCAAGAGCCATGATAAGAAATGAGCCCTGAGGAAAAGATGCAAATGAGACTGATTTTCATTCAAAGACTGTGGTCCATTTGATACAAACTAAAAGAATCCTCAGCCAAACCAGCTGTCCAAGATAAGGTAGGTCCCAGGAACTACCTTCTCTGTCCTTTATTGGTAAATGCACCATCCTGTCTAATTTCCTGATTCCAACTGGGAGAAAAGATATAGCAAAAGTGTTACTGTAGACAATGCTGTGCTCTTCAGAACTTAAACATTTTGAAGCAATTTCTTGTCTCTATAATTCCCTAATAGTATTTATTTGCTATTGTGTCCACCATTTCACATGACTGTGAATCGTCCATTCTGCTGCCTGTGAACAGTGGCTTCCGAATGACCATTTCAAAGGTTCCTGAGCTTCATTGTTAGGACCACAATGCATGTGCTCCGAGAGTATGCAAGGAAGTATGAACTTTGTTTTCTGGTTATGTTAAATTTACCATATAGAATTTTAGTACAAAAATATAGGACAGCACATCTCCCATAATGCATTTGTAGGGTGTAATCACAGCATTCTCATAATGTGATTTTTTTTTTTCAATGTCACTGCTCCTTTGACTTCCTATACCACAACTAACAGGGATAATAGGCAAAAGGCCTATTGGGTGGAGTGAAAAGAATGGTCTCATCCTCACAAGAAGTGTCTATCTTTTGTTTAGCACAGCTTAAGACAGACCACGGAGAATAAGATATAACCACATCAATCAGAAGAGAGGAATATATCAATAGAAGGTCCTGTTGGCTTTGCATGGCACCTGTCTCCCCACAGAGGCAGTTAGCCTGCTTCCCCTAAACTGTCTGATAATGGGATGGTCCGACCACCCTGGATGCTACTGGCAGGGATGCACTTAGAGTGAATCACACCCATAGACCCCCTTACCACCCTTGGGTTCAGTACACTTGAGGTGGCATGGTGGTGAAAGTTCAAAGGGAATCAACCCATAGGCCCTCACATATAGTTCAAGCCCAAAAGTCAGTAGTAGATGGTAAGTAGCCCAGAGCCCTGAAATCATCCTGTGTTTCATGTGAGTGGGGACATGTCAGCATGCCAGCACCCTTCTCGAAGCTCAGTTTTACATGATCCCACAAAGACATGCCTTGCTTGCCATGGGAATAATCTGCTTTCCACGCCACCATCTGAGGCCTGGGTCCTGGCTGCAGAGCCCTGGGAAGTTCTATAGATTAGGATCATGAGGTTCTTGGTGCATCTACTCAACCATTGTTAAAGGTGAAGTGAAGTAGGTCAGAGAGAATTCTGAAAGAGAAAAACAAATGGAAAGCTCATGGTTTTCTGTTCTAGGCTCAGAGTGCCCCAGCCTGACAGCATTATCAGCATCCAAGGGACCCTCTTGCTTGGTACTAAGGGTAGTAGTATTGGCCATTAGGCTCTACTCTGGATGTATTTCTAAGACTTTCCTGGGAAAGGCTAATATGTTTCACAACTTTATGTCTAGTTGTTGGTCCCTCTAGCAAGCTGGCATCTTGCCTCATTAATCCAGGCCATCTATTACTATCACATAAAATGATTCTCTTCTCTCTCAATGTTGGCAGTTTTATACAGCCAAGTCACTTTGGTTTTAAGCTGAAAAACATTCCTTAAAATCTCTAATCATAATATAAGATGTGGTTGAGGGGCTTAATAAAAGTTCAATAATGGCTTGAGAATAGTGAAGGAACTTACAACACACACACACACATACACACAAACACACAGAGAAAGAAAGAGATGGGAGAACAAATGAATGAATAAAAAAGAGAAAGGAGGGAAGGAAGGAAGGAAGGGATGAAGGGAGAGAGGAAGGGAGGATGAAGGGAGGAAGGAAATTTATTTAAGAATTCCTGCTCTTATAGCTGCCAACCTCAAGGCTTCTTTAATTTACCCCAACAGATAATGCCAGCGCAGGGTATGTGTCCACAAATGAACGTTAATTTAATGACTGAATGAGAAAAGTTGCATGATTCAGCCCATCGCCCATGCAATGGGAGAGTCTCAGACTATATTCTTCTTACCCTGGAGTTAATGCTGCCACCCCCAAAGTCTTGACAGTCATAGAGAGACTGATAGGCTATTCTCAGACCTGCCACCCAGAGTATATTATTATCCCCACTGGCTCAAATCCACCCACAGTGAAGATAACCTCTTGTATTATTATTCACAGACATTTAACTCTCAGTTTCCATTCCAGAATTAGATCTAGGCTTTATCTTTGTAGAAACAAAATCCTCTTGGTGTTTCTCTCTCCAAATATAAGCATCTTACTGAGCAGAATTCAAGTTTTCAACTTGAGCAACACAATTTTATTTTTAAAAATTTATTTATTTTAGAGAGTGAAAGAGAATGTGGGAGGGAGAGGCACAGGGAGAGGGAAAGAGAGTCTTAAGCAGAGTCCATGCTGACTGCGCAGCCCCACTGGGGGGCTCAGTCCCACGTCCCTGAGATCACAACCCAAGCCAAAACCAAGAGTCAGACACTTAACTGACTAGCTACCCAGGTGCCCCAGCAACACAAATTTTGGAATTGCAGCTTCTTTTTCCCTTTCCCTTCACAGTGCTCCAATGTTTTCAATCACCAGGCCGGGTCTGAGGGCCATGCTTCTGACCTCTTGCCACCAAGTAGCCCCTGTAAGTGGTGACATTTCCTAAACAAATGGTCTATTTGGGGTGAGAGGTAGGGAGTCCATCTGACCTCTCTCTATCTTGTCTCCTTTTTGAAAGAGAGAGCCCTTTGCCTGGCTTTGCCCACTCTGCTCAGTCCTTGCTCATTAGACCCGGCAATGGTGACTGGTCAAGAATTCTGGTCATCTCTACGTCTTTTATCTGCTTCAGAGATAAGGCTAATAATCACTAACATGCATCATCAGTTAGATGATGAAAGCTTTAAGTTGTCACCTTAAATATCCAGTAATAAGGTAGCTCCCATTTTCTAAAGATTGTAATTGTTTAGAATTCATGTCCTTGTATTTACGCTTTGATAATTTCTTGGGTGATAAGTGTTGAGTTGGTATCGGGTTTAAATTTAATTTACTTTTAATCTACATATAGTCTTAGTTAGGAAAACCAACTTAAACACTTCAAAACTTTGCTGAAATTAAATATTAGAGTTCAAACTGGTTCTGCTATTATTTAGCCTTTCTTTTCAAAGTTACTTTCGTTTTTTCCTCTGTGACCTCTGCATCCTGGTAGTTAACTGAGAAAATAATTACTAAAATAACCATCATACCTAAGACCCTCTAAGGGAAATCTCATTTGTATAAAGGAAGAATAAATGAATGAATTACTTTGCTTGATAGTGAACCCATAACTAATACCAGAAGTTGCTTAATTTGGCCTGGGCTTTTCAGAATCACTTTTGGATAATGATAAGGAAGATCACAAAGTCTAAAGATGTAACAGTTTAGGTTAGCATACTGTTCCAATCCTTAAAGCAATCGTGCCATTTACTTCGTATTTATTTAAATAAAGGTAAAATATTGACCTTCCTATCTATTCTATAGACTACTATTAACCTTGGCTGAAAGAAGGTGATGATTTTTAGAGTTATGATTGTTAATGGTCTTTGGATGCAGCCTGCACAGGCCTTTTACTCCCCAGTGTAAGTAAGGTTCAGCCCTTTGCAGATGGGAAAATGATAAGGACGCTAGGAAGATAGCCGGTCATTCTTGGACAGCTGCCAGAAACTTGCAGCAGAATGAATCATGTAGGGCTGCGGTGCTTTAGCCAGCATTTTTCTGTTTTAATTTACCAAGCCCAAGCTTGTTGACATGAAAGTGAATGAAATTGTTATACAGTGGGCTCTAAAAAGCCAGCTCAAGGGTTTAGTGCAAAAGGGCTCTGACAATAAATAACAAAGAAACTACAGGGAACGTTCTTTCTCCCAGCACCTGCTCTGTTGTTGGAGACGCACCGGCAATTAACTTAAATCCCAATATCAGTATCAACTGGAAAAAGGCCAATTCTTTGAAATATTATAGAGGCTGTGTAATCTGTTGTAGATGATTATCAGAAGGCTAATCCTCAAAATAGTCATTTAAGGTTTTGATATGTGGGGCTGTATTTATTTGTTTACCAAATGTAATAAAGTGACAGAAATGACAAAGGAATATTGATACTGCTGGAGAGTGGCTTTGAAGTCAGAGCAGGTTAATACCATCTTGCTTGAAAAAAAATTATTTTGTAGTGACTTGTCCAAAAAGGAAAACAATGATATAAATCACTGAGTAGCATTCATAAATGAAATCCCTGCGTTTAGCAGAAGGATATAAATCAGGTTTTACAGTAAAAGCAAGCTCGCTGCAATTTCCACTATGGGTGAAAGACAAAAAATTAGCTGATTAGAGTAAGATGTAGCACATGTGCGCATTAAGGGGAAAAAAAAATCTTCCTTGATGAAAGAGCATTTAACAGTTCTTACTTCTAGTCAGTGTTTTGTACATACTGGCTTCTGATTAAATATCTTTCTCCTATTAAAGAATGTTGCATGCATTAGGGACAGATGAAGTATGACACTCTCTCTTGTCAGCTGAGGATGGGATAGCACAGTGTTTCCGTTGCATATCATTGGACCCTGTGGAACCTAGAAAAATATATCGTTTGCGAGTCCATTTATTTATAAATAGTATGGTCTATTTATCTGTGCCTTTGCCCAAAAGATTTTATTGAACGTGCCACAAAAGTGTTTGTCCATGGAGCATGGCAACTACCTCTTCTATCAAGAAAGATAGAAAACACAAATAAATACAGATGATACAGATGTAAAGTGATACATACTTCTGCTAAAGTTAAGAATCTAACATAACGCAAGACTTCTCTTACCCTTTCTCTGATCTGTGAATTCACTCATACTTCAGCAAAAGCGTAAATTAAGTGCCATCTAGTTTCACAAGAATTTAGTCTTTATTTAAAATAGTAAAATTGCATGATAGCGTAACCCCGTTAAGTCTAGCCTGTTATGTTTATTATGCTATAACCCATACACTACAAATAAACCATTAGGCTATTCCACACATCATTATCGAAAGTCATTTAAAATGGCTATTAATATTATTTAACGATGGTAAAATATGAGACTATTCAATTAACTTTGAAGAAAAATGAAACAATGATTAACATTTTTGAGAATGTATTATGTTCTAGGTATTTTGCTAATTGCTTTATATCCATTACCAATTTGATCTTTAAATTGCCCTTACAGGGTAAGTACTGCTCTTCTCTGAATTTTACAGATGAGAAAACTGAGGGTTAGAATGTTTAACTAATTTGACAATGTTTGCATTTGATCCCTGATACCACCCCTCCCATGATTTCCCCCCCTTCACTTTTCCCTTTCTCCTAATGTCCTCCATGCTATTCCTTATGTTCCACAAGTAAGTGAAACCATATAATTGACTTTCTCTGCTTGACTTATTTCATTCAGCATAATCTCCTCCAGTCCAATCATGTTGATGCAAAAGTTGTGTATTCATTCTTTCTGATGGCTGAGTAATATTCTATTGTATGTATGGACCACATCTTCTTTATCCATTTGTCTGTTGAAGGGCATCTCTTTCCACAGTTTGTCTATTGTGGACATTGCTTCTATGAACATTGGGGTGCATATAGCCCTTCTTTTCACTACATCTGTATCTTTGAGATAAATACCCAGTAGTGCAATTACTGGGTTATAGGGTTGCTCTATTTCTAATTTTTTGAGGAACCTCCACACTATTTTCCAAAGTAGCCACACCAACTTGCATTCCCACCAACAATGTAAGAGGGTTCCCCTTTCTCCACATCTTCTCCAACATTTGTTGTTTCTTGCCTTGTTAATTCTTGCCATTCTAACAGGTATAAGGTGATGTGTCAATGTGGTTTTGATATGAATTTCCCTGATGGCTAACGATGAGGAACATTTTTTCATATGTCTGTTAGCCATTTGTATGTCTTCATTGGGGAACTGTCTGTTCATGTCTTCTGCCCATTTTTTGCCTTGATAATCTGTTTTTTGGGTGTTGAGTTTGAGAAGTTCTTTATAGATGTTGGATATCAACCCTTTATCTGTAGTGTCATTTGCGAATATCTTCTCCCATTCTATGCATTGCCTCTTTGTTTTGTTGACTGTTTCCTTTGCTGTGCAGAAGCTTTTTATCTTGATGAAGTCCCAAAAGTTGATTTTCGCTTTTGTTTCCCTTACCTTTGGAGATGTGTCTTGAAAAAAGTTGCTAAGGCCGATGTCAAAGAGATTACTGCCTATGTTCTCCCCAAGGATTTTGATGGATTCCTGTCTCAAATTGAGGTCATTATTCTCATTTTAAAAGTAAGAAACTGACACTTGGAAACTCACCCAGGTTCTCACAGTGAGTAATAGATGACATTTAAATTGGCTGACCATGTAATGTATTCTGTAACTTGGGACATTTTTGAGAATAAAAGGGGCAGCAGGCTTAAACTCGTTCTGTCAAGGTAAACAAGGGAGAAAGCCCATCCTACATTTGCACCCAAGTCTGTCTTCTAAGCCTTCACTCTAGGCATCACTTATCTTTCCCAAGTTACCCATACAAAGTATTTTCATTTAAAACCTTCTCACGGGACACCGAAGGGGCTCAGTCAGTTGAGCATCTGACTCTTGGTTTTGGCTCCCCAGACTCAGCAGGAGTCTGCTTCAGGATCTTCTCCCTCTGCCCCTCCCCTGTGCTTGCACACTCTAAATAAATAAATAAAGAGTAAGTACGTAAGTACGTAAATAAATAGTAAACATTTTAAAGACTTTTTAAAAAAAATTACAACTTTCTCACAACAGTGCTCTATCAAATATTGTTCTGCATCAAAATTGGGAATGAATAAACCCTGTTCACTCACCCAGCTGACATCTCTATCCACAAAATTGATCTGCATAGCTTATATTACAGCCTTTCGCCCAGGTACATCTTAAGTAACCCAAACCTCAATGTTTCCAGTCTTGTTCTAGAGTATTGTTCTATAGAACAATGGAACTTACAATTTCAGAATTTGAATTCCACAGCATTTCTTCCTAGAAAATAAATTTTACTGCTGTTCAGCCTAAGCCTGATGTTTTGTAGATGAGGATTTTTAGTTGATTTATAATCATATTGTGAACAATATAAATGACATTATTTAGAAAGTATTTCCCTTTTGCCGGCTAAGAAATCATTATTACCTTAAAGTGGTTATTTAGAATTGTGCATGTTTTCAAAATATTTCCCAACAAATACATCTTTGTCAATGGACTCTATCGGTACCTATTATGTTGTTCCCCTCTTATGTTAAGCCTGTCCTCTTTATCTTGGCCCTCTTTCACCAATTTTTTTCCTCCTAGGCCCTGTGCATGTTTTCTCTTCATTAAGTATAGGACCATTATATGCACAGTCTGAAAAAGTGCCAATAATTTTAAGGATGATTGTGGATATATGAGTAGTATTTATTTATAACAACTATTATATACTTCCTTTATACTTATAAGGTTTCCATGAATATATTCCATATGGAATATGAAATAGGAAATATATCCCATAATCTGTCTACCTATGGATAAAGAGATCCACACACAAAAACACATGTATAACAGCAAGGTTATGATAAATTATTATTTCATACCTTAAAATGTATTATAAATTTTTAGAGGCCTAAATATATTTGGAATTTTCCTTTACCTCCTTCCTGCCAAGTATGTTTTTTTGCTATTGTAAGCAAACTAATTTGTGCCACTCAAACACCTGATTAATGTAATGGATATTTTAAGAAATGTCAAACCCAAACATTTGTTAGAGACTATAAGTAGTAGTGCTAGTTGCAGCTTGCCATTCAAGGTCCTTCTAGCTGGACTAGGCATCAAATTGACATGTGGCAGATTAACAGGAGATAATCAGATTTAATAGTTTACGTATGGGGACTCCACACAGATGTGGACTGGACACATTTGGCCAATGTGAAGTTTATATAAGCTAAGGACAGGGATATGGTTTGAGGATACAAAAGGAAAAAATACCATGAGCAAGAAGGTAAAAGGAGATGTTTAGGAAAAAAAGTTCGCCCTGTTATGTAGAAGAGTTTCTTAGGTAAAGAAAGATCTGTTGATAGCTCTCTTTCCAGTATAGATAAGAGGTTTAAGGGGGGAGGTTAGGAGCCTTTCCTGAATTTGCTAGGTTTTGATTGCTTTTTACTCAAAATAACGTTCATGCCAGAGCAGCCCATCTTGGGGTAGCCCGCCTTTCTCCCTTTCTTCCTTCTTTTCTTCTTTCTCTTTGTTTCCTTCTTTCTTTCTGCCAACAAATCAGCCAATACTTTGTGACAGGCACAGTTGTAGGTGAATACAGAGAAGTAAACAAGAGGAGACTATTGACCTCATCAAACTCACCTTCTAGTAGGAGGAAATATGAGTAAATTAAGTGTTGACAGTGTAAAATTCTCTGAAGAAATCTTCTTTTGTCATAGGATATGAAATAGACATTTTTTGATAAACCAAAGCTGAAAGAATCTTTTGCTACTAAATCTACCTTTAAGAAATGCTAAAGTTTGTTCTTCAAGATGAGGAGAAATAGTACCCAGATGTAAGGAAAAGGATGAAGAACTCCTTCATGGTAGAAATGGTACCTATGTGGCCAAATATAAGAGAATATCTTTTCTTAAATTTCTTTAAAAGGCAGCAACCTTGTGAACATTCATAATGAGCTCAGCAGACTGTAGATAGATGACAATTTCCTCAATCTGATAAAAGACATCTATGAAAAATGGCAACTAACATCATACTTGTTTTCAATGAAAAACTGAACATTTCCCTGAGAATCAGAACAAGGGAAAGATATGTGCTATGACCACTTTTAACTGATTCTGTTCTCCAAGCCCTGTCCATTGCAGTAGGGGAAAAATAAATGGAAGGCAGAAAGACTGGGAAGGAAGAAATAAAACTGTCTTTGAGGATGACTTGATGGTTTACATTAAAAAAATTCTAACATACCTATCAAACAAACTACTTCCCAAATAAATGAATTTAGCAAGGTCACAGGATAAATAGTCAATGCATTGAAAAATCAATTTTATTTCAATATACTAGCAAGAAACAATTAGAAAATAAAACTTAAAAAATACTATACTATCTGTCACTGCATAACAAATTACTGTTAATGTAATGGCTGAAAACTCTAATGAACATATATTATCTCACTTGGTTTCTGTGCATCAAGACTTTGGTAACAACTGAGTTGGGTGATGCTGGCACAAGGTCTTTCAAGAGGTTTCGGTCAGGATGTCAGCCAAAGCGGTAGGATTCTGAAGGCTGGAGTGGACTGGAAGATCTCCTTCCAAGAAGGGTCACTCACATGGCTGGCAAGTTGATGCTGGCTATTGGCAAGAATTCTTGGTCCCCGACCCCACATGCTTCTCTATAGGACCTCTTAGGTATCCTCATCATGTGCAATAGCTTCCACCACAGCAAAAAAGATTAAGGCAGAAATCACAGTTTCATTTTTCACTTGATCTTAGCCAAAAGGCCGAGAAGCGATACACAGTTTCATTTTTAATTAAGCCTAGGAAGTCCTTCTCAGTCATCCCTGAAATGTCCTCTTGGTCACACAGATTAGCTCTATCCAGTAGGGAATGCCTACACATTGGCAAACATACCAAGAAGTGAAAGTCTATAGGAACTTTCTTGGAAGTGGACTATCACAGATACTATTTCTTGTGGTGCCCCCCAATTTTTTTTTAAGTATAGAAATAAACAAAACATGTGCAAGATTCTTCACCAAAAACCATACAACATTGCTTGGGGAAATTGAAGAATTTCTAAGCAAATAGAAAGATATGCTATGAGAATGAATTAGAAGTCTTGATGATGTAAAAGTGTCACTTCTCCCCCAAATTCATGTGTGATACAAGTCCAATCAAAACCTAGTCAGAATTTTTTATGTTGAAGTTGACAAGCTGTTTCTAGAATTTATATGGAAGCGCCAAAAGAAAAGAAGAACAACCTAAAATACATTTGAAAGATAATTGGAGGACATACACTATCTGTTTGCAAGACATTACAAAGCTGTAGTACACATCAAGAAAGTGGTAGACAAATAAGGATAAAGAAATAGTTCAATGAAATAGAGAATCCAAAAGTACATGTATTTGCAAACTGGTCTATTTGTTATTTAACAATACAAGGCAATTTCATGTGGGAAAAAATCTTTTCACAAATAGTGTTGGAACTACTGGATAAATATATGAAGGGGAAATGAGTCTTGACTCTGTTCCCTATTTCATATGATACAAAAAACCAAGATGCATTATAGACCTAAATGTAAAAACTAAAATGGTAAGTTTTCTAGAGGAAGACATAACAGAATATCCTTAGGGCTTTGGGGTAGGCAGTGACTAGGGAGAAGGTAATAAACACTAACCATAAAAGAAAAAAAGGAATAGAAAATTTGACTTCGTCACAGTTGTAACCTAAAAGGATAGACTTAATAAAAATACTAGCCTCAGACTAAAAGAAATAGACTTGAGTTTGAATGTATCAAGAACTATTAAAACTCACTTTAATAACAATAAATAGATAAGAAATGGACAAAAACTTGAACAGGCCCTTCACAGAAGAAAACATGTGAAAGGCTGAAAAGTACATGAAAACCTCAAAATCGTTCATCATCAGACAAACACAAATCAAAACTATAATGAGATCCTACTGCATACTCTTTAAGATGGCTAAATTAAAAATACTGGTAATATCAATGTTTTCCAGTTTGTGAAACTTGAATTCTTGGTGGAGGAGGTGTAAAATGGTGCAACCAATTCAGAATACAGTTTAACATTTTGCTTATAGTTAAATCATATATTTATCATGCAACCAGTCAATTCTGCTTCTAGGAATTTACCTAGGAGAATGACATCATATGTCCCCAAAAAGACTGCTTAAAAGTTTATAACAGTTTTACTCATAACAACAAAAAAACTAGAAATAGTCCAGATGTCTCTCAACAGGAGAATGAGTAAACATGTTGTAGTATAGCCACAAAATGGAATACTAATCAGAAATTAATAAAAGACACAGAACAACATGGATGAATCTCAAAAACGTTAGGATGAGTCAACAAAGATACGAAAGAATACATGCTGTATGATTCAGTTTATATGAAGTTTACTAACAGGGAAAACAAATGCATGGTGATAAAAAGTGGAATGGTGGGTGGCTATCTGTGAGAGGTTGAGTTTGGTACATTGAATGGACATGAGGCGATTTTCTGGTAAAAAGTGATGAAAAGATGGTGGAAAAGTCATATATTTTGATTGGAGTATTGTTTATATAGGCAGATACAGTCATCAGAATTCAAGATCTGTGCATTTCATTGTATGTAAAACATACCTACATATTTTTTACATAAAAAATGAGAAAGATAAACCCAGTTAGGAAATCATTGTGAAAATTCAAGTGAGAGATAATGGTATCAATGGAGGTGGTGGAAGTAGTTGGATGGAAGACATGTATTGGAGGATACCGAAAAGACTTGCTTGTAAATTGGGTGTGAGAATGAAGAAAACGAAAGGAATCAAGGATTACAAAGGTGAGAAATGGCATCCTCTTTGGGAAGCTTTGTCAAAGCTTTTCTTTGGTAGTTCAGCATGCCCTCTATCAGTCTTCCTACATTTTCCTCTGTTCCATCTTTGTTGAAAGGGAGTTCACCATTTCCTGATTTGGCAAGTTAGGGCAAGTCTTTGACCTTAAGTCCCTTCCCTCCACCTTCCCCTGCTTTGTTCTTTGTCATACCTTGGAGGGTTGTTACTCTTCCATTCAAGCTGTGTCTCAAGCTGCTTGTCAGATGACTTCTGGTTGTGTTGGCCAATGCAAGAGCTGTAGGGTGATTACAGCCTAGGGGGAGGGAAAGACCAGAAGATTTCTCCTCATCTCTCTCCACGGGAGCATGTGTCCCACAACAAGCCCAACAATAACAAATGGCTGCGTCTCTTTCATGGCTCTAGCTTCCAGGAGGTGACTCCTGCCCCTGGGCTCTCCTAACCTTCCATTTGCCACTTTGGTCCTGCAGCCTCATAATGGCTCCTGTGGTTGCTAATACATGGGCTGCCTGACGATCTCCTGTTGGTTTTTAGGCATTTCTATCACTCTTGTGCCAAATTTCTTTGTTTTAACCTTCTTCCACTTAAAAATTATAGTCTGATTTCTCCTGGCTCAGCCTTGAACAGGAAAGGAACAGAGCAATAGTGGGACCCAGGAACTCTCAAGATGGGTTCCAGTTTGCTTATGGTTTTACTTATTGTGGGTTGGTGCTCATATGCTTGAAAGACTCAACTGTTATATTTTTGTAGGAAAGGTCAACTTAATAATAACAACATCCCCTTTGCCTTCAGGGATGTTGTAAGCAGCATTTTGGGGATCTAATTTTTTCTTTAACATGTTTAGTAATTGGCTTAATGCTTCACTCAAAATAAATGTTCCATAAATGCTAGCTATCATCACCTGCAAAGCTTCCTGTACTACTATTCTTCAGTAAACTATTCTCTGGAATTCTGTAGTCCTGAGGAAAATACATTCATAATTAACCTCAAACTTAAGGGTTCATGTATAAATGATTATGTTAAGAATATGATTTAATGAACCTTACATAAGGAAGAGAGAGAAGTTTCCTAATGGACTAAAAATGTGCTTGCTTCAAAGTACATCTAAAGGTTTGAGATGATGAAAAAGTTTTGGCAATGGACAGTGGTGACGATGGGACAATATTGTGAAAGTATTGAGTGCAACCGAGTGTACATTGAAACGAGTAAAATGGGAAATTATATGTTGTACATACTTTACCATAATTTTTACAAGTGACAAAAATAAGCCTACAGAAAGCAGAAAATATGGGATTTGGGGATGTCTGACAAATGTATTTTTAAAGATTATGATTTAAAAATATGTCTGTATAAATGTGTGTTAGTCTGATGTTCTTAATTTCAGAGCATAATAACAGAGAAAATGTAAAGGAAAATGAGGCATAGTTTATTTCTTTTCCACTTCTACCATCTGTTCACATTAGCCACAAAGAAACACCCTTATAAAATTCATTAAACTACCAAGATATAATTCAATGTGGTAATAAGTCTTCAACACAGCATACACAATTGCCAAATGACTACGGCAATGACATCATTGTAATGGTCATAATTATATGACAATTCAGATTTTTGATCATTCAGAAATCAGTAAAGTAACTATTCTTCTTTTTTGTCAGCCTCTAAATACCTCTATTCATTCTTTATTCAAGAATTTGTGGCTTTCAGGGAAGAGGTAGAAACCCAATCCAGCAATGATGGAGACAAAGCTAGGAGACGGGGAGGAGGAAAAGGTTTTGAGGGACGCAGGGAAATAAACAGTGCACCACGCACTTGGAGAGGAGAGGGGGAGATGAATGTGCATGAAGCCAGCCTAATTATTGGAGAGCGAAAGGTCATCAAAATCAATTTGCAGCATGATGTACAAAGGTCATTATCAGACTCAGATTTTCTCTGCCCGTTTAAAACACAATAAAAATAAAGTGAATGCTTTAATAACTATGATTAGTAAAGAAAAAAAGGATATCATCGAACCATCTGTTTAAATATTTGTGCTACCTTAGTTTTACTCAAAACAGCATGAAAGATGAGCAGTGCAGTGATTTTTTTCTTCTGTTTGTTTGCTTTTAAAATCCTGACATTTTCTCTACTGGTTGCTGAGATTTATAACACAGATGAAAGAGCTCCTCTAAAATTACTGCCCTTTGAAATCAATAGCACAGTATTTGTAACGACTTTCTTTTTATTAGAGAGCACTTCATTATTATTTTTATTATAATTTTATGGGACAGTCTGGAACAGAATTCATCATTCACTTATTTGAAGTATCTCACTTACTCAGTGGCACAGATGGCTTGATCTGAGGAGATTTAATCACCCTATGTTAGGGCCGCCTTGATGCTAAGGAAATGCAAACCATGAGACAGTAGGAAGTAAGTACAACAATAACGTTATCTTAGGTGCCATTAAAAACTTTCTGGAAGCTAATTGATTTGAGAACTTTGCAAGTTATAGTTATAAAGCTGGATCTTTTTCACTTTCCCTCTAAAAATTAAGATCATGATACTACTGAGGCAGGGCTTTTGAAGTTTTTAACTATCAGTCAAAAAACACCTTTTGGGGCGCCTGGGTGGCTCAGTGGGTTGAGGCCTCTGCCTTTGGCTCAGGTCATGATCTCAGGGTCCTGGGATCGATCGAGCCCCGCATCGGGCTTTCTGCTCATCAGGGAGCCTGCGTCCCCCTCCCTCTCTGCCTGCTTCTCTGTCTACTTGTGATCTCTCTCTCTCTGTCAAATAAATAAATAAAATATTTAAAAAAATACCTTTTACATTAAGACTCTGTATATGCACACACACAAATACTTGTGCATGTACTGAAACGAAACAATTTAAGTCTATCATATCATATGGGAGTCACTGTGCTTTTTTTCTGATCGAATTTATTCATTTTTTTAAAAAAAATGCCAGTCATTGTCCACTAAACAGTTCTAATAAATGGTCTGGGGCCTTATATGAAAAGCAGATTCAAGACGTTCCTTTGTGTTTTAAATGAAATAACGTGTGTGAGTGCTTAGTACAGTATCTGGCACGTGGTGGACACTTGATATTAATAGCGATTACTGTGACAAGTGTCCCGAGTGTGTTTTGCGACCTACTCTAGTTTAAAGCAACCAGGAAATGCTCTGTCTCTAGAACTGGCTTCTTCTGAAGTTTATTCTTTTCTGTTTGTTTTGTCCTGTCTCCAATCCAACTACCTGGTTCTGAAAAATTAACCAATTGGCTTGATATTATAGAAGACCTAGAGTGGCAGACAGGAAAACCATAAACATGAAGGAGAGATATCAGTGTAAGACTTACATTTCCTGTCTATTCTCAGCTTCCTGGCTCTCGGGCTTATTAGCTCATAGTCTCATACAGGCAAAATGTTAGAAGTGCAAATTCCATAAAATTGTACATTTATAAAAGAGTTACAGAAGTCAGTAAACTATGACCACAAAGAAAGACAAAAAAGTTAAAAAAAAAAAAAAAGATAAGGAAAAGTAGAAACACATTGGGAAGAAAATGAGGATGTCTCTAACTTTTGACTACGTATTACGTTATTCACTTAATTTTCACAAACCTGGAAGGAAACAATTGAAATCTTTTAGCTAACTGAAGTATCATCATCCTTAATTTACTTATTCAATAAATATATATTTATTGAGAACCTATGTTTCTACTATAAGAGAGTCTGAGCTTTATACATGTTTCATTATTTTTGGTTAAGAGAGGAATTATACTTTCTAAAATGTTAAATTTTATGTCTTACCAATGATAAACTTACCAAAAACAGGAAATGTGGAAACAATGCTGTTTATAAAATTTCCTGAAACTTACTCTTTTAGGTGAGGGTAAGAATCTGAAAACCATGATAGCATGAACTTTGAGCCAGGCTAAGACAACCTTAATCTGGATTGCCACCACTGAGAACTAGTCAAAGAACCATTTTTAGGGAGATCAGTAACCAGAGATCAGAAAGAGGCAGTAAAAGTCAATGGGAAAGACAAAAAAGGGTCCTTTTCTATGCAGACTCATGTCATTTCCATAAGGCAGATGAAAAGATGAACATTTTTTCATCGCCCTTTGTTAGGGACCAAATCCCTGTGTCTCCCCAAAATTCTTATGTTGAAGCCCTAACCACCAATATGATGAAATTTGGAAATGGGGCCTTTGGGAGGTGATGAAGTTTACATGAAGTCGTAAGGGTGGGGCCCCCATGACACGTGGGATTTGCGTCCTTATAAGAAGATGAAGAGAAAAGAGACCAGAGCTCTCTCTTTCTCTATCATGTGAGGACCCAGCAAGAAGGTGGCTGTCCACAAGCCAGGAAGAACTCTCTCCAGGAACTGAATCTGCCAGCACCTCTGTCTTGGACTTCTAACCTCCCCAGCTGTGAGAAATAAGCGTCTGCTGCAAGCCACCCTGTCTACGGTATTTTGCTGTAGCAGCCTGGACTGATTTATACGTCTTTAGTATCTGGTATTTGATAAGAGTTGAAATGTTACTTATTTAGCTTGAGCCATAAACCTGTGCGATGTGTTCTCCACACTGACCTCCATAATAACCGGAAAATAGTGACAGAAATTACGAACCTGCCTGAAAAGATACTGGAGCCTGGCCGAAGCGTGCTCTGGCTGATGCAGGGATATGAGTTTGTTAGGCAGAAATGCCGTATCTGCAGGAGCACAGAAGTGTAGGTAGGAAGGAGAGATGTCAAGCATTTTTTCTAATTATTAACTTTTATTTTTATAGTCCTATCTTTGCCCGAAGTGGCCATTCTGAATCCTCAAGTCCTCATTTTAAAAATGCAAGTTAATAGGAATTCCAGCATAAGCTTCTGTTTATAATACACTACTTGATGAATGTGGGGTTGATTAAATTAAATACTATTGACATAGAGACTTTCAACACTGAAGCCCAGTTACAGGGATGAGATGATCACAAGAGGAGATACATGGGACAGTTCCTCAGATGCTTCCCCCCTGGCTGAACTGAAGACCGAATTTCTCAGGGTGACAATCTGATGAATAAGAGTTCTGAGGTAGAAACAGTGTGTAGATGAAAGCGAGCTCCTCCCCATGGCTGGGCTAGCAGCACCCCCCATGGCTAGTGACTTGATTACAAAATGCAGGGGTCACATTCAGCAGAAAAGACTGGGCCACGCACCGACATTCATCCACTGTGGTACTTTTGATGTTAGGCACCCAGGCTCTGGAAGCCAAACTGCCTGGGTTTGAATCTTGACTCTATTCAATTTTGTTGAATATGGCAACTGTGTCTGGACTTCCTCATCTGAAAAATGGATATACAGTGTCTCCCAAGGTGGTCCGGAAGGTCGAATGAGCTTATCCAAGGAAGCCCTAGATCAGGCCAATCTCTTCGACTCCCTGGACCTAGAATTTCTCACTTGAGAAACATGCTTGAGAAGAAGGCATTGCAGAACCAAGAATTAAAAGGAGAGGGGGAAACCATCTAGTCCAAGGGAAAGAGAATGAAGCTCAGAAGGATTGTAATCCCTGCCTGGGATCCCACAGTTGTCATTAAAAGTCAAAAGCCAAAGACCAACTCTTGAGATTTTCCGGGGTGGTCCCCCATGCACTCCCACACATGTCCTCCACCGAGGAGGAATGCTTCTCCACATGCTGATGAGACAAGTCAGTCTCACTGCATAGACCCTCTTCCCTTCCTGCTTGTCCATGTCTAGCCTGCACCACTGTTCTGCCCACATTTTTTACTGTCAGCACTTTCAAGTTTTGCCAAGGCATTGTTGTCATCTTAGATTCTGCCTGAAGCCCATCAAGTCTGAAGTCAGCAGTTCTCTGGCCATAATGAGGCATTTAATTAATATTGCTGTAAAACAGGCTTTCCCGTTGGCGTAGAGACGAAGCAAGTCTGTGCCCTCGCTGTGGAAAGATGTGTGTGCAAAGCTGCCCTCTGCATCTGACCTTACAGACCAGGCCACCACATGGCTTCCTAAATGTATTTTCTAGTCCTTTTCAGTTCTGACTTGTTGGTGAGCCTGCCCTGTGAGACTAAAACCTAATTTGTGGGAGCAGATGTAAAGGTGTAGGAATTCTGTCAGATTTCTTGATTTTTCTCTGTTGGCAGACGGATTTTAATTGTCACAAGTTGCTTCAAAAAAGTTTAAAAGGATTAATAATACCTGTGTACCTTTGCTTTCCTCCCAGCCCAGTTTTTCTTGCTTTGGTGAGTAGCTTAAAAGGGAGTAAAGAACACGTTTCACTAGAAAACAGTTGTTTCAGTACAATAATTTGTGCTTTATGTCATATTATAGTGCTGAGTATAAATTTATCTTTGAACCATGTTTTATTAACTTTTTCCCCTATAGAGTTACATCAAAAGACTCTAAATAAATTATGTGCTCAGCCTGCTAGTTCTTCCGTGCATACCAATTACTTCTAGTGGTTTCAAAACACGTAGTCAGTACTTTAAACAACCATGATAATATCACAAACTAAAATATTCAACATCTCCATCTTGGTATGCTGTCACCAGGCAGACGACGATTAGAATTGCTAATCATATTCGCTGCTGGTAAGCTGAGTGGCACGATGCATTTTATATCCATGCTTATGTCAAACTCAATTAACATTCTAACACAGTATATTTCAAAGACACTGACCTAATCTCAGTGAACAATGCATTTATTTATTTCACGTTAAAAGCTCTTACATTTTTTGAAGGGTTCTTAAAGCAAAGATACTTATTGTCGTGATAATATTTAAGTTGGAGCTTCTGAAGAAATGCAGAGACAAATACACTTACTTTAAAATTCCTAGTGTAAGTGATACATGCCATTACTGTGGAAGGTAAAAGAAACTCACAAACTATAACTCTTGAGAATTTTAAAATTATATAAAGATTCTGTCTCCTTACAAATAACATTTTAAATAGTCTGTGATTTTCTTTTTTTGTATACCCTAGCAACAGAATAGTTGAAATGAATTTATTTAAGAGGGCAATTTCAGGTCATGTTTGTATGCATTTACCTACTCGTGTATTTGTATGCTAATGACATCTCCAGTTATTAATGTGGAAGCCAATTAAGAGAATAGGGCTCCTACATAAAACAAAAAACTATACTATGATCTATACAGATACGTGTAGATATACATGTGTGCGTATACGGTGCATCTGATACCTTCCTCTCTCCATTAACAACATATTAACAGTACATAATAAGCTTCCCATATCAGATTAGTTATTTATTCAGAATAATAATGAGTAAAGAATCAGAAATTTTAAAAATCAGGAGTTTTTCAGGGAAAACCTTCAATGCAATGGTACTCATCTGAAGTTTCTATTGAGTTTCAACTGTTAAAATTGGGGAAAGGCTTTGCCAACATGATGGCAGAACATCTGGATAAAGAAATGAATGGTGCTGTTAGATTATCCATCTGTTTTGTCTACACAGTATGAACAGTCATATACTAAGAAACACTGGGCCAGTTAGCACAGTATAGATAAAGCATCTCAATATTTAAAGTTATTTCAGAGTTAACATCTGGATAGTGGAACATTTTTTTCTTTACATCTGTATGTTTGCACATTGCAGAGACACAACCCTGAGATACAAGATTACCGCTGTGTCTCTTTTGAAAAGTTTGCCATTTATAGTTCATTAGGTATTATCTTCTTTTAATCCTACTTGATGAAACCACATGGTGTGATTACCCATATCAATGAAAAGCTAGAGAGATGAAAATTAAATCTTATATTTCAGAATAAATTTTATTGAACATTTATGGAAAGAAAATGGAAAGACCAATATTGAACGTAAGGATAGCATTTCGCTCCAAACTTGTTGCCCTGGCTGAGTCAGTATTTTGAACCTGGCTGTGACAGCCAGAATTCAGAGAAGTCTCCCACTTTGGGGGATGTAAATGTTTAATGCCATATAGAAAGAATGTTTTTGGAAGAGGATGAAGACAGAGTTCCTTGAACTAATCTTTTATTTTTCTCATGTTCTTGGTGGCTTTATCATCCTTAGAATCCAGCCTGAAGAATCTAATCTTACAAAGTAGGAGATTATAATGTACTTAGTGACAGTAGGTTGACAATCTAGAGGGGAAAAGAAATGCTCTGTCCTGATTTCCCCTGCAGTTTTCCTCATTTTTTTTCCTACAAAGTATGGCTACATTAGAATAAATTATTTTTCTAAAGAGTCATTGCTAGAACAGAGAAATTTAGATCTCATTTCTTTATGTGCCTTAAACAAATGCTAACTCTCTGTAGAAAAAAATTTTATTTAAAATTTAATACCAGGAGAAATATTCTTTGTCATCCACTGCTCCTGCCCAGGAGGGGGGAAAAAAATATCTTTTATTTCTTGTTCAGTAGTGACATTTCTGATGAAAGCATTTGTTTCAGCCAATTTATTTTTGTAGCAAGCCTGATTTTATGTAGCATCACATGGCTCCGTTCAATTGACATCTTTTTTGGTTTGAGCAGGCACATTTCCAGAACAAAACTAAAGCCCAACTTGGGAACTGAATGCATGTGTCTTCAACTGTACATTTAAAATGAAGAAGATCCAGGACCCACTGCTCAAAACATTAGCATGAATCTCATCTAAATCCAAAGCTGTTCACCTGGCAGAAAGGTCACACAACCCTACGCTGAACCCACTCCAGCAGAAGATTTTATTGCTGCAATGGCCTGGGGTCCATTGGTCCGCCCTACCCGTAAAAAATAATAATTAAGCTGTGGGATGTATTACCCGCCACAGCTTAGCACCTGAACTAAGCTCAGAGCATTGAATAATATTTCTATTTATGTGTCTTATTTTCTGTTGTGGAGGAAGGTACCTACAGGCCATCCATTCATTTCCATTTTACTTTTATTACTGCCTCTATTAAAAGGGAATCAAGAAAGCAATGAGGTTTCTTTTGTAATAAAACAATAGGAAGGCCTATCTCCTGACCAGGTCTTTTAGAATGAAATCATCTAGGGTTACTTGTATTTTCATTTGAAGCTGCTAAGCTGGAGTCATGCTGATTCCCTATGGAACGGGAGGTGAGGTGTGAATAACACGGCATCTACGGACTCACCTTTTAAGCAGTGCTTACAACTCAACCTCCCATGGACCCCGGAATTCCTCACCTTAGTAGGACTCAACATCCCACGGGCCTGGAGATCCCTGGGTCTGGAAGCTGCCTTTCCCAGATAGCTCCTGTCAAGAGCTGAGATGTAAAATTCAGACTGCCTGGCACCCTAACACTCGTTTTGTGTCCACGCTAGCAGTACCGTCATGCCTACCTTGTGAGAATGGAGAGCGACGGGAGCAAAAGTCCACCCTGCATCCAGCAAAATCCCTCGAGCCCTCAATACAGCATGGAAAGGAAGGGGTCTGCAAGGCTTTCTCTTCTTCATGATCCTTGCTCTAAAAATTTCCCTGATAATCCGTATCAGACAGCCTCGTAGAATTTTTTTCTAAGTTCTGCTACATGGCAGGTAGCAGTTATATAGAAAGCTGTCTTACCTGATGATCTTTCTCTGTGTGCCTTTGGAAGGCAAGTGTGTTCTCTCCTAGCCCAGTTCTAGACCAAGTACAGGTGCAAGGGGAGCAGCAGATAAGCTTCTGGTCACTTCTGAAGGGTAAGAGTTTCAGCCAAAATTCCAGGCTGGCTCGTCTGCATTGTTGAAGTCTGGTGCTTGTCAGGAAGAGCCTTGGATGTTGCCAGCAGGAGCTCCAAAGGAAATTGAGCGGAATGGCAGACATTTTCGTCAGCCAAACATTTTCGTCAGACAAGAGCCTGGAACACGAAGTCTACAGTAACTAAGCAGGAAGTTAGGGAATGAGAGGCAGGGAGCAAGACTTGTCAGCATCAAAAAATGGTGAATCTCCCAGAAAGCCAGACCTAATCACAAGAGATCCTTAAAAAACACAACAACAACAAAAAAACAATGCATAAATAGCCAGATAGAGAACTTATTGTGGTCTTAGGACACCGGCTAGCATTACTGGCAACTTATTGATTGATGGGTATGAAAGCAATAATGAATCGTGCTGAAAATATTTGGTTATGAAACAACTTTGATAAAGCATTCAAGTACCAAAAAAAAAAAAAGGTTTTTAATGTCTATTGTGGCTGGATCAGTCAACGAACACCATCATGCCACTGACAAACTGATAGGCTCTTGAAGACACGGGCAAGATCCTTCAAATATTCTGTCCTTTGCCCAAGAACATGGCATGGGTGGGCCTGAGAGGAATGGGGTATCAGCAATGTTAACTTGATGAGTGGGGGACAGTGGTCTCTACCCTGTCCTCCCCAGTCTGCCCAACAGCAGTGTCACATATATATTTTTTCAGTAGAGGTTGATGAAATTAAGAGCAGGCTTTTGCAGGAAACAAAATCTCCTTTCATTTTGATATTGAAACAGACACATAAAACAAAAGCCATCTATCGAAAATCCGTTTGCCCATTTCTTCCAATTATGAAGAAAGTCCCAGGGGAAAAAGATGGAGGCATCCTCTCAAGGTAGTATGACCATATGTCCCAGTTTGGTGAGACAATGGCACGTTTTGTCTTTGTCCTCATATAATCAACAAGAGCATCTCCTTACATTCTAAAAAAAGATTCCTGGTTTTGACAATAAACTTTATGCTCTCCTCTGATTAGAGGGCTCAGAAGGAGGAAATAAGGAACCAGGCATCATCCGTTTATTCAACAAATATATATTGATCAGTTACTCTGTGCCAGGCTGTGGCAATATGTCTATAAATTAGATAACCACAACTGCTCTCCTCACAGAGTCAGCCAGGTAAGAAGGAAGATAAATAGCTAAAAGGAAAAGTAAATACCAGACATAGTCTGATTAAAATTAATTTCATAAAGGACAACTAGGTGGCGATTAGAGAATGATACCCAAAAATAATATAAATATTCCAGAAACTTGAAATCTAAGAAATAAAAGCTGTAGAAAATAGGACGCATTACAGACCTTCTAGCTCTGGTAGTGAAACAGACATCATATCCCCTATTTTCACTCCATCTCCAACTTGATAAGTACAAATGAGTGAAAATTCCCTTTAATAGATCTAGGACTCATTTAATCTGTCAGTCTGTCCACCTACCAATATTTCTTAGTTCCTATAATGCTCAGAACACTGTACCCGCTGGGCATGTAACTAGCTGAGGGACCTTATTTCATCAGGTTGAACTAGTTGAGGTCCAGGTAGTTGGGATTATCCCAAATCCTTACCAGCTAGCATTACCGAATACCTAGGGGTCAAACTAAAGCTGTGCATTTTTTGAGAGTAGTTTCTATTTGAAATTTTTAAAAAAGGATTGATGTCATCATCATGAAAAAATAAAACTAAATGTTTTCGGCACCCTTTACTTGTTCTACATCTCCCTCTCATTTTTGTTTAAGAACATATGGTAAGGCAGGGTGCGCATGGGCAAGTATGTATTATTGTGCTTAACAACCTGGAGTATATTTTTCCAGCTCCAGAAACTGATGTCCGGGCTAAAACTTCCTTCACTGGAATTTCCTGGCACTGTCTTGATTCCATTCCCTTTGGCCTCCTGCTGCCTAGGAGAGCAGTCGGTACACCCTTATCTCCTACCCAGTTGGTGGTCTCTAAGAGATCGGAGAAGGACCAACTATTCCTCTGTCACCACCACCCTCCCCCCACCATGGTCTCATTAAGAGCATTCAGCCTCTCTCCTCATCAGCCTCTACCTACAGACCAAACGCTGTCTCTCCAGTAACAACATCCTACAGAGCCAGAGTCTTGAAGATCTCCTGAAATTGAAGTAGAACTTACGGTTATCCCACACTACCATTAGTAAATGCTACTATTAAAAGAAAAAAAAAATCTACAGGTAACTATAGCCCCTTCAGAAAAGGAAGGAATTATTGTTTAGACTGACCTGAGTACATAACTATACAATAAAATCCCTTGGTATAAAAGAAAAAAAATGATATGTATAAAGAGAGAAAGGAATTTCGAGGCAAACACCTGACTGACTTCTAAAAGACCTCTTAGAAATAAACGCTTAAAGCCATTCAGTTCCTTTGTTTTGATTCATGAATCACCAAGCAGGCTTCTGATCTCAGTTTACTTTCCCCAATGGGAGGAATGTACCTGATGGGTCGACTCAAGTATTCCAAACTAGTTAGTAGTGAGGATTCCCAGTGCACATTAATAACTTATCACCGTGGCCTGCTGAGACTGCCCTAGGATTGTAACTGCTGTGACTCCCACCTCTGGGGACTGACGAGCAAGCCAGCCAGTTATTGGAGGTGGTACAGAAGTTACCTTTCTTCTCTTCCAGGGCACCCGCAACACTTAGGGTTTTGAAAAGCTGCCATGTCATTCAGAGCGAAAGAATGCTGGTAGTTGATTAAGATGATTCTCCTTAAAATCATAGCTGACCCCGATTTGAGAGTGAAAACTGGTTGAAATCAAAGGAGAAAAAGAAAAGAATTCAGGTTCCTGCAGCCTGTATTTATCTCTTCATTCCTGTTGTCTAGCATAATTTTTTCCAATGTATCGAGTAATTGATTTTCTAGCTATAATATTTTGTCATATTTACCACCTCTGCTATGAACTTAGGTATTTTTCTTTAAATAAACATGAAATTAAATCACTTTTTTTTTTTTTTACTTAGCCAAATTCTGTGAATTCCTTTGGGATTTTCTGTGCTTAGTTTTATTTTTCTGTAAATGCACATCAGTGTATACGTACATTATATCTGTGAAATCATTATGACAAAATCATGACATATATCTGTGAAACACAGAATGCCGTTAAGAAACACTGATTGATCTCGGTTCCTGGAAAACAGAGGATTGGGGCTGCCAGATGCCAGAGGCTACGATCTCGCCCAGCCTCACTCCTCTAACACCTCCCAGCTGATCCCACCCTCTTTCCCCCTGAACCTGGGATTCATCCGATAGCGCCTGAGATCCTGGCTTCATCTAACTGTTTTGTTAATCAGAGCGGCCAGAAGAGAATGCTTGCTTGCCCGTCCTGACTTCAACAATTCCCTAATAGAAAAGAGTACTGTAGTCTTTCCAAGTGTCTGCCAAGTGCTTTTCTGTGATGGTGCACTCTTGGCCCATCAACAATAGTATGAAGCTATTCAGAAGATTTTCAGGAACAGTGATGTATTTCCCAGGACAGTATGGCCTGGGCCTGAAGAATGCATTTCCAAGACAGTTGGCTCGGGTTAGAGTTGTTAGAAATGACTCTGCCCCTCAGATTTTTTTCTCCCTTCCATCTGGAAGCCTAGCCACAAACAGACACACAAGGACACTGGCCTAAGGCTGGGCGGCTTTTGTTGTATGTGTTTGTTTCAATATCAAAATGAAAGGACATTTTGTTTCTTGCAAAAGCCTGCTCTTAATTTCATCAACCTCTACTGAAAAAATATATATGTGACACTGCTGTTGGGCAGACTGGGGAGGATGGGGTGAGACTACCGTCCCCCACTCATCAAGTTAACGTTGCTGATACCCCTATGCCTCTCAGGCCCACCCATGCCATGTTCTTGGGCAAAGGGCAGAATATTTGAAGGATCTTGCCCGTGTCTTCAAGAGCCTATCAGTTTGTCAGTGGCATGATGGTGTTGGTTTACTAATCCAGCCACAATAGACATTGAAAACCTTTTTTTTTTTCTTTTTGGTACTTGAATGCTTTATCAAACTTGTTTCAGAACCAAATATTTTCAATAAGGCCAATCTGTCTCTTCGAGAATACAAACATTTGTTTTAAAAGGGAAATCTCAAGCTGCAAAGTGAACAGTAAAAGGTAGAATTGAGCAAGAAATGAGCATGACAAGGTCCAATATTCAGTGTGTATATCAGATTTAATTTTGCATAAGAAATGAAATTCTTCAGCTTATTTTTTAATTAGCTTAGGCAAGCGCACTCGGGAGCCAATAACACAGACTTACAAGAACTGAATTACTGAAAGGGTTCAGAGCCCAGGCTCTAAATCACAGGCCTTGAGCTGATCTCATAATTAGCATCGAGCTGAAGCACTGCATCAAATGCTGCAGAAACACCTTTGCCAAAGAGCGGTTGGGGAACACCGCCATCGTTAGACCCAGGCAGTAGCGTCTCAGGGACTACAAAGCCTCGCCGAACATCGGGAAGTCGGTTACATCAGCGTGCTAAGCAGTTAATGTCCTGTCAGGCACATCTGTGTTTACTACCATCAGATAGTCCCAGCTGTTCTCATTGCCTCTGTTTGATGGTCATTCTGGGACCTGTGTGATGTTGAGAAGCATGTTATTAGAGAAGTAAATTCCTTACCGAGGATTGATCAAGGAGGGATGTAAACTCCGGGATGCTGGAGTTGGTTCATAAAGTTGAGGACAGAGACGTGTCCTGGCAATTACAGAAGGTGAATTTATTTAAGACTCTTGATCAGGGCTGTTAGGGGTCTGTTAGTGCTTTGGTTTAAATTATGCTTTCAAATCCTCCCTGTAGTCAGGTCCTTTTAGGGCACCTCAAATAGATATAAACCCTTCCTTTCCTTGGGCCTGGAAGCCATCAGGTGCATTGCTACTAAACAGATAAGGAAAAAGAGTCATTGAGATGCCCAGAGCAACCTCTCAATCAAACAGCTTTTTCTGAGGCCAGGTGTTGTGGATTTAAGAGAGGGAAGGTTACGTGTCTGTGCTGGGCGTTTTCCGCTTGCGTCTCCCGGATCCCCTCTCTGCCCTTCTCCACCCCGCTCACTGCTCCGAGAGCCTCTGGGGACTCGGAGCCCTCTGGCTTCCTTTTGGGGCTCAGTCCCTGGGGTACTGTGGCAGGAGGGACAAGAAGGTAAGAGAACTCTCTCCCCCTCTCTGGCCTGCCTCCTTTTCCCTGACCCCTGGGAAAGCTCACAGAGCAAAGACGCCACGGGGCTTTTCTTCCAGCTTTGAGCTTAGGGTGGTAACAGTCTCTCTCTGATTATCCTGGGTGCTGTACCACTTCCTGTGATCTCCTTACACCTTGCCTGGATCCTTCTTCTTCTTTTAAAGCTTCTTAGAACAGTGACAGTTTGGGTGGGCCCTCTCGCTACGACCCTGGCCGCCATAATATCCCCGCCCGGAATGCGCTCGTGGGCTCGTTGGTGGAGGACAGGCACCCCGCGCAAAAGCCTGGAGAACAGACCAAGACCTGGGCTCTTCCGCACCCAAGTGACACACCCCAACCCACACAGACCTCGATACTTCACCGGGGGTCAAGTTCACTAAGTCTGTGTCTTTTTCTCCGAGTTCCTTCTGCTTTCCTAGCATACACTTTGAAGATAGAGGGAGAGGGGGAAAAGAAAAAAAACCCACAAAAACAAAAACGTGGAAGTCAGCCTAACTTTGAAGAGTTGTACATACTCTTTTATAAACTTTTACCACCAATCTCATGGACTTTATATCTATTTCCATTCTTGTTCTCTGTGCTCTCAGCCTTTTCTCAGACAAGAATTCTTGGCCTGTTAAGTCCTCCAGACAAGAGAGAAAATCTGCTATGGCTCAAAATGTTCTGGTCCATGCAAAAAACTATATTCATTTTACTGTTAAACTCAGATATAATATTCAAGTTTAGACTCATACAGTGGCTGAAACAGTAGCTGGCCATTCTGGTACACTCAAGAATGGGTTAAAAGAGTTGATTAAAGGGGCACCTGGGTGGCTCAGTGAGTTAAAGCCTCTGCCTTCGGCTCGGGTCATGATCTCAGGGTCCTGGGATCAAGCCCCACATCGGGCTCTCTGCTCAGCAGGGAGCCTGCTTCCTCCTCTCTCTCTGCCTGCCTCTCTGCCTACTTGTGATCTCTTTCTCTTCTTCAGATGGATAAATAAAATCTTTAAAAAAAAAAAGAGTTGATTAAAGCTACTTAGGGTAAATGCAAGAGTTTCATACAAAATGAGAGCCCACAATGACATTTCTATTCATGCGGTTGTGTCTGGCAGCTCAGGGGATAGGATTTGGTCTCAGTCCTTAACCAAAGTGAAATCTCAAGAAGAGCATGAAGAGGGAAAGGGTTAGTGCTGGTGGTTGTTGTCTTCTAAATAAGACTTTTCATTGCTCAGGATGAAGGACTTGTATCTCTCCCGGAGTGACTCAGCAAAGCCAAATGGCTCAGAATCTTCAGGAGGCTCCCACTGGCTTGAAAGAAGAACCCGTAGCTGCTCTGTGCCGCCTTTATTACTGGTTATGGACCACCTTCGTGGAACGACTCAAGGTCTCCACAGGTATAGCAATTTCTTTTTTGGCAACTTTATTGTCAGACGATCTGCCTTCTGGGTATGTTGTTATCGCTGTAGTCAATTGATGTTCTGACATTGTTCTTGGCAGGCTTGGTTTTCCAGGGCACTGCTTGGGGAAAAACCTGGCACTGTTTTATACACTTTTCTTTTTTGTGTGTTATACTGCACAAGAATGGAGGTGGGACAATCGTACCTTTAAAAAAAACATGGCACCGCTGAATGGAGAGAAGGAGTGACGTCAGTCCACAAAAACCTGTCAAGGACAGGCTTTCCCATGAGAAAGAGCTGTGAGGTGTATGAGTTTCAGCACTGAGTCTGAAATTCTTTATTTGACTTTCCTTTTAATCTTAGGTAGAAGACTGACCAAATTTAACTCCTATGAAAACTCAGATGTGCAAAGAAAACATGAATACTTTATTTTGTCTTAAGCTGATCTGAGCTTCCAGCCCTGTCACTATCCACACACAGCCCCACCTCCGTTGTTGGCCAACTAACTCCCCATCTCCTACTTTGTGATGAACAGCAAGAAAGCTTGGTAAATGTCCCCTCCTGTTTAAAGTATAATTCATTTAGATGATTTAAACAGCCCGGTTACAGTGTTTAGTCTTTTGACTAAGCATGTTTTTCTCTGAGGTAGCTCCCACGTCCCGTTGCTTTCCTTGTAGTGGTCTCTGGTCATGTTGGTTGAACCAGGTGAAGAAACTTTCCCCAGCAGAGAATAGTTAGGGCCCTTCTACCCAGGCTTTCCACCTCTTATCATCCATGTGTTGCTTGCTCTGAAGGTGTTCGCCGTGAAACTCTGCGGTTGAGTCCCTTATGATCTTAGTCCACTTCTTTCAGGGCCCATTAGCACTCTCCAGTGGATTTGGCCTCATTTGGGTTTGTGCTCTATTGACTTCTGTGAGACATGGCTCTGACTTCTGTTTGGCCCCGTCTTGGTTATCTCCTCAGCTGCCAATGGCAGACAGCCCTGTTTCCTCACATAAGCAATCCCTCTAGCCTCTTCTCCAGTGAGACTATACCACATAGTCTGTCTACACCACTTAGGAAACAGAGGATGCTTGGAAAAGCTGAGTATCAGGGGTTCCCTTTGCTTGGACCTGGTGCATCACTGGGTTGATGTGATTTATTCTTTATTGGGGTAAGAAAGTGTCCTCTGAAAGTCACAAATAAAGATAAGGACAAGAAATGATACCCTCAGTATTCCTGTCAGTGTACTTAATATGCCTTCTCTTCTCCAAGATGATGTCCAAAAAGGAAAACTCAAGCAATATATATATATATATATATATATATATATATATATATATTATATATATGTCCCTATAACTCTCCCCTTTGTACCATTTGCTATGCGTCTTCTCACACAAATTTTCTGGGATCAGAAGAAGAAAAACCTTATTTGAAATGCTCACTTATGTCTTCTGAACTCCTGCTAAGCCACAATAATGTTAAAACTATCTTCTGTGAAGTGTAAGTAAAGTAATGCTAGCCATTAAAACAACCACCCCAAATCTCAGTTGCATAGTATGGTACAAATTTCTTCTCAGTCACCCCACGGTCCAATGTGGATCAGTATTGGGAACCAAGATACTCTGTTGTATAGACTTATGTGGGTACCCTGGGATCTTTCCATGTTCTTGTTCTTTCATCTTCTAAGATACCTGTGTTCCCCTCTGGGTTCTCTGTGTTTGGCTGCAGCTGAGCAAAGGGCACATGCCTGAAGGAGTATACAGGTCTGGGGCCAGGCGTGAAAGTGGTAAACATCACTCTTTCACTCTTCTGCCGCTTGACTGCAGGAGAGCCTGGGAAGCACCATCTTCCTGGGTGTCCAGGACCAATATGAGACAAGTGTGATGAACATATGGTAACGTCTCTGTCACGGCCTAGGAATACGGTCTATTCACTGAGCCTAGCAAGATTGATAGTTGGTATTATAAGGGTAGGTTAAGGATTAGGAGGAGATGAAAGGAATTTTCAGTATCTACTCCCAAGCTGTGAACTTCCATGACATAAACTAAGCATCTTTTACTTCAGGTTTCTTAAAAAAAATAAATAAATAACTAATCTCCTTGGGAATATGGGCGTCTACTTTGAATTAGAGTGAAGTCTGGTATGCTGGCAAGGGGAGAAATATTTTTGTGAAAACTTAAAAATTACCCCATTACAATATAGTTTTGATGGCCCTTTCCCAACAGAAACCAATAAGAGAATGAACTAGAGCATAGACAAGGGTCATTGCGAAAAGATAAACATGCTGGTCTAGAGACTAGAGTGAAAGGGTTAGATAATTTCTGGTCCACACCCACGGCTGGTTTCATAGACATGCAGCCTGTGCAATCACACAGAACCCTCACTTATGGGGCCCCAGGCTTGGTTCTACCATTGCCATCCTGAAATTCTTAATTTTTTTTTAACGTGGAGCCCGTGTTTGCATTTTTGCACCACATTCCACAAACTGTGTAACCTGTCCTACCCACTTGTGATGATGCCCAGAGTGAATGAGACATCTCTAGATGCTAAGTGTCTTCAAACTGTGCTCTGAGAAGCTCTTTGGAGTTAGTGGAAGTTCCTCAGAGACCTCTCCAAGATAGAGGTGGTGTGGCGGTGGGTGGGGGGGCATGCGTAGATCAAGCAGGTGGTCTACTACCCACTTTTATTCTTCACATGCATCGGGTTTATGCATGCCATTTCATTTGAGGAATGAAGTCAGTGCTAAAAAGTTGAAAGCCGGTGGGATACAAAATTCCTCTCTGCTTGGATAACATAACAGAAAGTCAGCTGCAATGAGGTGGAAAGAGATCTAAAACTCAGTTTTAAGCCATCTGCATTAATTTCCTACTTCTGTCCCTTTTTAGCTTTGGGGCCTTACACATGATACAGCTTCTCTGTCAGTGTATTTATCTGTTAAATTGAGATAGCAATAAACTGGGTATGATTATTATTTAATTCCATAATAGATGTGTGAATACTTTAAAAATAATAAGCCCCTGTATAAATTAAAGAAATCATAATAGCATAAAATATATTTTAAATAGACTTCTTTATTTTAAAATGTATTAATTTGTAAAACTTAAAATGAACACAGAATTGATACTCTAAGGATATGGAAAAAAAGAAACAGTAGTGCCTATTTGATTCTACATTCCTTGGTTATTTACTGCTTCTAGCCTTACATGACGGGACTTAGTAGTAGTATTGTGCTGTCAGCTCAGTAGAAATATTAAAATTAAATGAGCAGGATATTAGTCAAATGTGGTTTCCCACGGAGCACTTACTTAAATGGAATTTGGGACTTAAAATGTTGAGAAACATCACTTCTGTTCCTCAGTACTCAGGAGTATACTAACGGAATTCGAATCTTGGCATTCTGCAGCAGATATTTCTGTAGAATAGGTACTTCAGAAAAGACCCTCTCAGCCAGTATACTCCTTCTTCTGGAACTTCTGGACCCTCTGTGGCCTTCAACTTGGTGACTGAGGAAGACAGATCCCATTGGTCTCTATTCCTTCGTTTTGGTCCTTGATTTACATCAACACAGTGAAATGAAAGCCCTACATAAGGGAAAAAGCCTTTCTAGAGCAGAGTTTCCTTTACTGCTTTCCAATAGATCTCATCCCAGTTTTTCAACACCTTCCCGTTTCAGAAGGCTCTTCCCAAATGGGAGACAACTTTAAATCTCTCAGGAGTGGCTTGGGAGTGAAGAGGGAATGGCAAAGTAATAGGCAGAAATTTGAAGGAGGAAAAAAAAAAAAAAAAAGGAAGATTTTCCAAAGAGAAAATGAGTCGTAAAGGAAACCAATTCCCACTGTCCTTAGTGTAGTGGCCCTATTGTCTTTGCCCTTGATGTACACACATCAGAGGTCCCCTGGTTGGGGTTAAATGAGTTGCAAATTGGAGAGACTAAGCCTGCGTTCTCCAGAGAAAGTAGAGTTTACAGTCAGCATACATAAATGTCTGACCCATAAATGTTTGACTAGTTTTGAAATAGTATTCTTTTCCTGCCTCCCTCTTGTGTAACAGCTCAGGGATACGCAAGTGGTGGACTGGGGGTCACATGTGAGTTAAAAGAAACTGCTATGTTGGCTTAATATGAAAGGACTGTCAGAGGAGTTCA
>CM052809.1:17103503-17121068 GCA_028533885.1 Nasua narica | reverse complement strand
AGAATCTCAAGATGTGGAGATTTTTCTGGACATCAAAGTGGGCCTTGAGGGCCTTTAGAGGTCTTTACAAGAGCAAGCCAGAGGGAGAGGAAACAAACTTAAAAGAAGGCAATGTGATCACGAAAGCGAGACTGCAGTGATGTGGCCACAAGCCAAGGAATGCCAGGAGCCTAAGATGCTGTAAGAAGTGAAGAGCGGCCCACCTAGCTGCTAGCCTCTTCAGGGAGTATGGCCCTGCTGAATCCCTGACGTTGGCCCAGTCAAACGAAATTTGGACTTCTGGCCTCCACAACGGGGAGAGAATAAATTTCTGTTGTAAGAAGACTAAATAGGAGCTAATTTGTTACAGCAGTCTCAAGAAACTAACACACTCCCCGCCCATCTCTGGTATAAGGCAGAGTTCTTCGTGAAGACCTTGACCGGTAAGACCACCACCCTGGAGGTGGAGCCCAGTGACACCATCGAGAACGTCAAGGTGAAGATCCAGGACAAAGAGGGCATTCCCCCAGACCAGCAGAGGTTGATCTTTGCGGGGAAACAGGCGCACCTGAGAACCACTGCCCTCCACCTGCCTCTCCGGTCACTGCTGGCAGCCAGGGACAACTTCAACAGCCAATTTAGGGTTCTGAAGAAAGCACCTTCAGTTTTTGTGAGGTGGGGTGATCAAACAACAGCGAGAAGCCAGGGATGTATGTGGATAAATCTCTCTGCACAGAAACACATTCTTTCCCTTTGATTCATGGTCTTCCTTAACTTCTAACAACTGCAACTCTGAAATAAATATTGGTTTTGAAATATTATGGTCATTGTTAAGTTTTTTTTTTCTTTTTCTTTTTTTTTTTCATTGTTAAGTTTGAACAAAAGCTGAAGTTGAAACTAGCTGCTACATTAGAGAGCTATGAGGGTCAAGACTGACACTGTACAAGAACAAAATTATCCATAAAGTTGAAATTTCACACGTCTTTCTGCCTCACAACCAACTTCCATGTTGTGTGTGGACAGCATGGAAGGAGAAGTTGTCTTTTGTCTTGCTTAAAGGAGTCTAGTGGGGTGCCTGGGTGGCTCAGTGGGTTAAAGCCTTCGCCTTCGGCTCAGGTCGTGATCTCAGGGTCCTGGGATCAAGCCCCGCATTAGGCTTTCTGCTCAGCAGGGTGCCTGTTTCCCCCTCTCTCTCTGCCTGCCTCTCTGCCTACTTGTGGTCTCTCTCTGTCAAATAAATAAATAAAATCTTAAAAAAAAAAAAAAAGGAGTCAAGTGATATCAACATTCTCAAATGGTTTGTTCAACCCTATCCTGTAAAATGATACCATCTACATGTAAATGTCCAAGTTTGTTGTATTTTAAAATACTTGCCTCTTACATTGAATAATTTTGTGGAAAAAGATTATACTTGGGGGCCTGGGTGGCTCAGTCAGGTAAGTGCCTTTGGCTCAGGGTCATAATCTCAGGGTCCTGGGATCGATCCTCATGTTGGGTTCCCTGTTCAGCAGGGAGTCTGCTTCTCCTGCTCCCTCTGCCTCTCCCTCCTTGCTTGTGCCCTGTCTAGTAAAAAAAATCTTTAAAAAAAAAAAAAAAGACTACACTTAACTATTTTAAATTTTTTCTTTTTAAATATTTTACCCCTAAGAACCTAAGAACACTGACAAACTAGAGGAAGTGTAAAAATGCAAAAACATAAGTAAGAAAACAAAAGCATCACTTATTGATCCTGCCTCAAAGGAGCGTGATTCATGCAACATAACTACATGTTCAATGTTCCTGTCTTCCCTTTCACATGGCTTTCCTAATACGATGTGCTAAATATTACTTCCCATTACAGGTCTAAATGAACTGTTAATTCAACAAATATTTGTTGAGTGTCAGCCACTATGTGCAAAGCATTATTCAATTAACAAAGAGCACCACTATGCTGGACTTACTTTCTGATGGTTATGGTATCCTTTGGAAAGTTTGATTTAACTCATTTGGAGGAACATGTTTCCCTAACTTGGGCACATGTAAACAATGAGTAACATGAAGTCCAGAAGCTTAGGCGTGATAGAAAACATTCAAGCAATGAAGAATATCATTTCCTTTCTTGCAAATGCAAACTAAATGTTGGGCAACATGTTTGAGTAAGCCATTTCTATTCACTGAAGAAAGGATAAAAAGAGGTGATGCTTTTCTACTGAAGGTTTCACATTTACTCCTTTAACTCTTTGAAGCACATGCTCTAGGCCTTAAAGAAACTGAAGAGATATTCAGAAAATCTGGTATTATCAGCATTGTACTTTATAGTCTCTTCTCTATTTCTCTTTATACTTCACAGAACTGTTTGGGAAACTCTTAAGTTTTTCTCTTTTTTTTTTTTTGTTCTGTTTTGTTTTCCAACAATAAGCACTTGTGTTTTGGAACCTGATATCAATGCTATACATATTTGTTCTCTTATTATTCCATCTCTTTCCTAAGTTCTTTTGTAGGGTTTTTACCATATTTTATATTATTCTTATATGTCTTTAAACTTAGGATAGTGATACTAAGTAGCCATTTAATCAAACTTCCCAGTTGATAGAGCAGTAAGAGAAAGTGAGAATGTTTTCAAAGAGAAAAGACAGCATATGGTTCAGCAGACAAGGCCAGTGGAATTTTAGGTGTCAAGAAGAATCTGTGTTGTTTAATAATTGCGTTATTTAAAACAACACATTTCCTCTAAAACCCTATCCCTTCAACTGTTTACCATAATATCACTTGCAAATTTGGAATGTGAATAATTTTACAAAGAAATAAATTGGGACATTTGTTCACAGAATTTGAGTGCTCCCGAAGAAGTAATTTCCTTTAATCAACAAATTATGTCATGTGATTTTAAAAGTTAAAAAGTGATCGAGGAGAGGGGCACCTGGGTGGCTCAGTGGGTTAAAGCCTCTGCCTTTGGCTCAGTTCATGATCTCAGGGTCCTGGGATCAGTCCTGCATCAAGCTCTCTGCTCAGCGGGGAGCCTGTTTCCCCCTCTCTCTCTGCCTGCCTCTCTGCCTACTTGTGATCTCTCTTTCTCTAATAAATAAATAAAAATTTTAAAAAAGTGATCTAGGAGAAAAGAAAATATTACTAATACTCTTAATGTTTTACTCCTTTGGATAATTATTTACACTTTTATAGACTTTAAATGCCATAATTCCCTTTAAATATTTTGATTCCCTTTCAGATGTACATTTGACCCCCATCCCCCCACATTTGACCTCTTTTCAAGTGAATACTGTAAACTTATTCTTTCAAATTTCATTTACTCGTAGTTAAACACATAAACTCTCTTCCAGTGAACCACTAAGTAATTCCCAGAAGTGAGGTTGATGGTTGTGTGGCAGCTCTTAGGTATTTGCAGATACAGAAAGAGGGGTTGCCATTTTGACATGTTAAAACTGGTTGGTGATCACTCTTCTTGCCTTTCCATAACTCAGTTCTTAAAAATTATCAGTGTGTGGCCTTTTTTCCTACAACCCTACCCAAAGAATTGTCTAACCTTTGATAGACAAGAGATAGTTAGAAATAAAAGTCTGATGTAACTGAAAAATTCTAACAAAGGATATTTTAAGCAGTGCAGAGATAATTATGAACCATTATTGAAAACAACTCGAAAAGACCTAAATGAATTGCTATACCACGTTCATGGACAGGAAGATTTGATTTTGAAAAGATGTGATTTCTCCACAAATATTTTAAATTTCCTTTCCTGTTACGTGTTTTCTTCTGTGAAACAGAAAAAGAACAGATTTTCTGGAGTTTTAGAAAAGTATAAAAGCTTCCAAATAGTTAAGACATTTCTGAAGACTATCTTGGAGGAATTTTCCCTATCAAATATTAAGACATTATAAAGTGATAGTAATGAAGACATTGTGACATTTATTCAGGAATAAACAAATATAGCAGTGGAACAAAAAGCCCCGAACCAGTTCAGTACATAAGGGAAATTTACTGTTTTTCAGTTGTAGCACTGCAAATCAGTGGGGACTAGAGGGCCTTGTAAACAAATGTTACTACAACAGTCATTTGCAAGTGGGAATAATAATAGTATCCTCCTCTCATACACTTGTGACAACTACTTTTATTTGCAAATTATCTGTGAATAAAGGGAAATACCTTTACATTAATTTTATTAACGATGTGTCTTATGCTATGAATCATCTGTTCATACTTTCGCCCCATTTTTCCCATTGGATCATTTCTCTTTTATTTAATGTACTGTACAAACTTTTTGGAAATTAAGAAACTTAGCTTTTTGTCAAAACGATTACAAACGTTTCTTTTGTGTGTGTCATTTAATGTTACTGAATTATTACTCCAGTAATTTAAATTTTATCTAATGAGACATCTATTGCTTCTGGGTTTTATATTCCATAAGAAATGAAGTATTTCCTATTGCATGCTTATAAATTTCCCACTTTTTCCTCTTGATTTTTTGTTTCCATTTTTTTGGTCTTTAAATCACTGTTCTATCTGAAATGTATTAGTTTAAAGAGGAAATATACTTTCATTTTCTTTTTGAAGTTTCTTGATAGTTTTCATATATTTCCTTTTCCTTGTTGGTTTCCAACTTAGTGTTATTCTCCTTTGAACACAGTACCTGTTCCAAAAATATCTGGAGTTTTGATTTGTTTCAATGTAAATCATGGAAAAATTAAAAAAAAAAAAAAGAAGAGTAATTTTTAATGCATACTTGGAGAGAATCAACTGTCTTGAATACTAAAAATTGTATCCAAAGAGATGACAACTTAACTGTGCCAGTCATACACAGCCTTTAGGTCTTCCTATTTCAGAATACATGACATTCATACACTTCTCACTAGTTTTAAAACATTTAACAAAGAAAGTATAGTATGGACTTGCAGCTGACTTCTCGGACCTAAGGTGCTCTTCTTAGTTTGTGGGGAAAAGAGAAGGAATTTAATCAGTAAAGGAGGAAGTGAGTACGAATCATACATTTTTAAAATTTGGTGGTTGGTTGTTTTTTTTTTTTTTGGTGGGGGAGGGGCAGAGGGAGAACCTTAAGCAGGCTCCACACTCAGCAAGGAGCCTGTGATCATGACCTGAGCCAAAATCAAGAGTCGGGCATTTGACCAACTGAGCCACTCAGGCACCCCATTATACCTGAATCAGTCTCAAATTTCTTTCTGCCTCTAATTTATATGGTTAGAAAAGTCTCACAACAACTTTGCAGAATATTCATCTCATAATTACCAAGCTTGACTACTACTTATTGATTCAATTTTATTCTTTAGTTTGTGAATCTTGAAATACCTCATGAAAAACATTTTTTCCCCCTTGTAGAAGTCAAAGATCTGTCATTGTCTAGTATTTTTGCTAGTTTTTTGAACATTCTGCAAAGAATTCCATTTGTGTTCTTCCTGATTCCCAGGACTTGAAGGTATTTTAGTTCTTTAGATGTCTTTAATTTTGTTTGCTAGAGTTCAAAATTAAGTTTTCACTTCTTGGTAGCAATGTAGTTCACAGAGGTCACACAACTCAGAGGTGAGTGGCAGGGAGAGGCCATGCAGGGCTTGGTTCCTTTTCCCCCTTTATGGCCATCTAGAAAGTATAAATCACATTTCCTGTTTCCACTTTGTCGTTTCCTACTCATTCTTCAACCCACTGCAATTTGGATGTCAATCTAACACTCCTTAAAATTGCTCTCTTTTCTATTTCGGGGTTTTCAGGCCATCTGTTTCATCTGATACTAGAATCTACATTCTACAGCAACAAGGAGGTTTGTCTGTCTTCTTTTCTGCTATATTCTTGTGCTTAGCACAGAGAAGGCCTTCTAATAGTATTTGCTGTTGGGAGGAATGTATGACCACACTTTTTGAAATTCTACTGTAGGCATCCTTGATACAACTCTCTGTTTTCTTTCTCCTAATTCTTTTCCAGGTTCTTCTTTCACCTGTCCCTCAGATTTCAAGGTTCCCCAAGGTTCAATGCTAAGCCTACTTACCTCTCCTATGCAATCCTCCTAGGCAGTTGTATCCATGCCCATAGTTGTACTTGGTACATTTACATGTACCTAAACTTCCCTATTTCTTATCTCTAGTCTCATTCTCTTTTCCAAACTTTTGACTGGTACTTCACCAAGTGGGATTGACAAGCCACCACCATAACCTGAATCACTTGGAGCATTTGTTTTGAAATGAAGATTTCTTTTTTCTCCTTAGTGAATGAAGATATTTAGGGTTGAGCCTGAGAATCCTCAGAATCCTCAACCAACTTCATATATGTTGTTGTTATTGTTTTTCTTGAATGAGTTTTAGACACAGAACTGACAAGAAGCAGACTCAAGATGGTAGTATTAGTAACAGCCAACTGACTAGTGCTATAGGTATTCTGAGGAAGAAATAAGCAGGGCAAATGTCAGGAGACACTGCACTGAATCTGGGTACTCACAAGTACCAGGAACCCCAAATTGTTTCCAAAATACAGCTATTCCCTTCATCTCTAGCACTAACCCCAGACCCCAGTTTGAGCCATCATCACCTCCCAGCAAACTGTGGAAATGATCATTAAAATGACATTCACCATCATCAAAGAACAAAGAAGAATAAGAGAAATTAGCTGATTTCACAATGATGTCTCACATTTACTGAATACTTAAAATACGTAAGACCCCTCTACATGCTCCATAATTACCCTAAAAGGAAGGTAACTAATATCCTTCTTCTCCTTGTTGCTCCCTATCATCTAACTTCCATGCCAATTTTGAAAATCAGAGTCAGGTGATAATCCTCTCATAGCTCACCACTGCACTCAGAATAAATCCAAGCTTGTTGTGACTCCCTTTCGCTCTGACCTCTCTCTTCCTTCTCCATCTGGTTCTCACCACTGGCCCTTTTTCCTTCAAATGGCCCATGTCTGTGGCTGTCTTGAGGTTTTAGCCCTTACTCTTCCCTTTGCTTCCTGTCACCTCTGGTTTCCTTCCTGTCCTTAGGGTCCAACTTCCATGGTCCCCTTGTCAGCACAGCTTTCTCTTGCTTCCTGATCTTCCTTCGTCTATCACCACACCCATTCTTTTTTCTTAGCATTTAATATTCTCTGAAATTATCTTCTTTACTCATTTATGTACTTATTTATTGGCTTTCCTGCTCCATTGACCTGGTGTCTCCTTTTCCATTTCTGTCTCCCTTACCTGCCTTGTAGAGTGTTTATCCACAGTAGACACTCACTGGATGTGTGTTGAAGTGGTAAATGAATAGTCAGTAAATGTTTGGACAGGTTAGCAACGAGTACGACTGTCTGGGATGTTGATATGTATGAAGTGCTGAGAACTGTTATTTGGGGGCACAAGAAATAGATGTATAGGATAGAATTGCTACTTCCTTCAGTGGTTTACAATGCTTTGGAAGTGAGTGTGATACAAAAAAATGGATTGTTTCTTCCTTCTTCAAAAGTAAGCAACATTTAAGGATTCTAAAAGCAAAAGTAGGTGGTATATATTTAAATAAGAGGGGGCTATTAAATCTAAAATCTACCCATCATCACCATATTCAAGAAACTAGGTGCATTCCAAAATTAAAGGTACGAATTCAAGAGGTATCTACTTCATGCCATAGATACACAAATTAGCAACTATTCTGTGAATTAGGTATTGACACACAGCATGCATAATGTGTTGATATCTAACTATATACTGTTATTATTTGTGCATCATATTTTTAATACAATTTTTAGTAGAAAAATTATTTATAGCCAAAATGCCCAGAGGCAAAACAAACAAAACACAAAGAAGAAAACTCTTCGTCACTTTTTTTTCCCCCTAAGATTATTTCATTCATTTGACAGAGAGAGTGTGAGCATGAGCATGGGGAGGGGCAGAGAGAAAGAGGGAGAAGCAGACTCCCTGCTGAGTGAGGAGCCTGATGCAAGTTTCAATCCCAGGACACGGATCATGACCTGAGTTAAAGTCAGATGCTTAACTGACAGAGCCACCCAGGCACCCCCATCACTGGTAGTTTTAAGGATAGTTTGACCCGAAAAGAAAGGGTTACTTCTCTATGCCCAATCTCTTGCAGATGGCTCTACGATCACATGTATAAGACAGGCATTGCTAAGTCATCATAGTAAAAATTCTGCATGACTGCAAAAGGGCTTAAAAATCACTGGCTTTCATCTCTTTGGAAATTCCTGATTGTGTTTTCACTGTGGGAGAGACTAACACAGGTTTGTAGATTAGGAACATATGGGTCTCATTTTAGGGCTAGTGAGACTGAAGAGTTAATTGTGTATACATGTCATTCATCATCAGTCAGTCAATCAGGCAACTAATACCTTTAGGGGTCGGGAATCTAACAGGACTGACATTGGCAGGCAAGCTGACAGTCCAAGACCTGCCACTGGGACAACAAGTTGTGTGAACCAAGCCATTGCTTCTGGGGGCAGATGGAACAGAGGAAGCTGAGCTCCTGGGTATCCCTGACCTAGAGATTCCGCAGTCCTCGAGAAAGAGCAAAAGAAACTTCTCAGGCACTTGCGGTTTCTGTTAGCAACGGCCAGTGCATTTCACACATGATCAGGGTGTAAAGGGGATCATGTATGCTGAAGCAGAAAGGGACCCTGGGGCTCACCTAAGCCAACCCCACATTTAACCAATGCAGATACTGAGTCCCAGAGTAAGCGGCATGATTGTGATCAGAACCCACTTTTCTAAAGGTTTATTTATTTGAGAAAGAAAGAGCGAGAGCACATGCACACATGGGGGAAGGGCAGAGAGAGAGAGAGAGAGAGAGAATCTCAAGCAGACTCCCTCCTGAGTGCAGAGTATGACGTGAGGCTCGATCTCACAACCCTGAAATCACAACCTGAGCTGAAACCAACAAACACTTAACCGACTGCTCTACCCAAGCGCCCTGACATTTCTGACTCAGAATCCAGTCTTCGGTTTACTATACAGTGTGTTATTTTAAAGTTAAGCATCTGACATACATCTTTTTTGAAAATAGCAGGCAGAGACCCAAAAAAAAAAAAAAAAAATCAAAGTAATGCCATTTAAAAGCACATATAAAATAAATTAATGTTTTCTTCATTGGTTTTCAACCAGAGATCTAGTTCAGAATCACCTGGAAAATTTTAAAAAGCACACATGACTAATCCCCACGACAGACTACTGAATCAGAATCCCCAGACTTAGCCATCATATATGTTTGCTTTGAAAAAACATATGACTTCAATATACAATTTATAGCAACAATGTGGAAAATCCTCCTCTTTTACAAACACTGGATAGGAAAATAAAAACTACAGTATCCACATTTAGACAAGTATCAAACCCCCTTTTTTTTTACCAGATGTTGCACCACTCCAAACATCTTTACAATCATTTAGCATAAATAGACTGCGTTGTGTCCAGATGCAGATACATAAAACGGTTCTATTTCAGTTTTAAGTTTGGATGGGAACTAGTGAGAGCAGAGAAAACAAAAAATTCACGGGAAATTCTAAAACCTCCTTTCCATCAAGAATTCCCAGGACTTCCTCACTCACCAAATCCTTCAAGCAAACTGTTTCCAAAGATTTAGGCTGGCCTTGAACCCCATTTGGCACAGATAAGAGTGAAGAGCGAGGTCAAGATAACGCAGCAACAAGAAAAAGAAAAAAGGAAAAAAGGGTCCAGGAACTACATGAAGGAAATAATTAATCCTTAAACATGCCAGAGGGGCCCAGAAGGAAAAGAAGAAAAAGTGACCCTCGGCAAGTGGAAATGGCAGCTGAAAATCTGTGAATGATACTTGCCCACATTGTTGGTTAAGGACAAGAGTTTATCATTTCTTTTACAGTGAATTTAAGAATGGGAGACAGTACAGCGAAGTTATTATTTCAGCATGCGGCAGATAATCAAGAGCGTCTCTGATATTCCTGATGGAGGGCCTAAGCGCTCTCCTGAAGAGGAAGTGTCTCTGTTACAGGGTACGGTAAGAATAAGCCAACTACTCCAAGTGTGAGCTCGGGGCTGTGGCTCAGAAGAGTCACTAGGGTAGGAAAATTAAACTAGTCTCCAATCTCGCCTCTTCTTCAGTTTGTCCTCTGCCTTAATGTTTTATTTACGGGGATTCAAGTTCTCTTGCTTAGGGCAACAGAACAAAAAAGAGAGGAAACACAACTACTTGGTGACATACTTGCTCTTCTATCACGGTTTGGTTTCCTGGCAGCTATCTACACCCTTTGTTCTAGCCAGGAGTAATCCAATCCAGCTAGGGCATTTGTTTCCCCAACGGAATGCCTTCCTGTTGGCGAGAATGCAGTGGGAGTCCAATGTTTTGTGTTTGGTTTCTCTTTTAACGGCCTCGTCTTTCAATGACATCACTAACAGCCCTGAGATATGACTGAACTTCCCTGGCTGCCTGATAGTAAAGCAAAGGTTACCTTCTATCTCACAGGCCGTGTTGTCATCAAAGAGCTCTATTTCACAGATGTGACAATGCCATAAATAAGATTTTCTCCAACTGTGCAGAAAGGCCAAAGCAACCTTTACAACAGGAAACCAATGAGGCGGCAGGATTCAAGCAGCCTCCCCGACAGATAACCGGGTTGGCCGCCTCTGACACCATCCCACCCTTCAGCAAAGAGTGACTGCTTTGTCTTCAACTTTATCTTTGTTTTGTTCTTGGGGACTCAAAATAAAACAAAGAAAAAGACCCTTTCACTCGGGATGGATGGGCAGATGCCGGCGATCCCCCTAGCCACGGATAAAGAGACTGACTTCATAGTGACTTGAATTTCACAGAGACTTAGGAAAGTAATTTGATAAGAGTCTTAAAGAGAATCATGGTGAGAGTTTTAAAAATTAAAAAGAAACAGCCTGGAAAGCACTCATAAACCCTTGAGGAAGTATTCTTGGGCCAAACTATTTCCATTAGTTTGGCCCAAGAATAATTACTAATTGGAGTCAGGGGCTCATGTCAGATCTTTCATTAGCTGGGAGGAAGCCATTTTGTTCTTCAAGCAATGACAACGGCCCTTCATAATGAAAAGGAGGAGGGTTCTGTATGAAACTGCTCTATAACCAGAAACAGGGTATCTAAGTGTCTCAGAATAAACCAGCTTCAAGTGCTACAGCAGGTAGAAAACACCGGCTTCCCTCCCTTGGTCCATTTCAGCAAATGTACCATTTTACTTCATAGGAAAAGAACACGTCCACTCCTGGGTACTCTCAAAATGCCTTTGCCAACTAAAACCAACACCAAACCCAGACCAACCAAAACACGCCAAAGCCTTGCTCTCCTATATCACGGCGCCAAACAGGCTCTAACGTAATGTAAATGTATAAGCAGATAGACGTTTTTCCTGAATGTGATAGTTTAACCAAGGAGAGGTGAACCAAGTGCAACTGAGAGCTGGTCTCTGAAATGCTTTATTTCAGGGGTGCAGAGGAAGGTGAGGAACGAATCTACATCACAAGATGACTCGTGGGTGCTCAGTGCTATGTGCTTATCATGTAGATGGTGCCGGGTTCAGCCCCCCTTCCCTTTGCTCATCCTGTCGCCCATGTCGCTGCTGGTTTGTTCCATGAAGGGGTTCTTAGTGGAGGACCCCTCCACATGCCATGTGAAATTCCTCCCCAGAAGCCCTGTTGTGGTACCTCTGCTCCCAAAGCAGGGGAAAGGAAACTATTTCTTCTGGCAATGGTCTCTCTCCAACCTCTTAATTTTCCAGATACACCAATAGCCGTTTTTCAAATTCCCCAGTTCCTACAGCTCTGTGGCTCCACCCTTTTTTGTCTAAGGAAGAAGCATAGCACAGAGAACAGAAAACAGGTCTGAGGACTGATCCCTTCTCTGGTGTTTTCTAGATGCGGGCCCTTGAAAAAAAAGTCACTTAGCCCTAGAACCCTAACTTCAACAACTGCGAAATGGAGATGATGGTGATGGGTTATTCTGATGATAACGGAGATAATTTGGGAAAAGTCACTCATGATGCTTGACAGGTAGAAGGAAAATAGTGCATGCCATTGCCTTTCCCTTTTCTGAGATTATCCAACTCTATTTGGGGGGGGGGGGGTGGGGGCATCATTCCCTAACTAATATTTACTTTTTGGTAGGTGGAGATACTGAGGCCAGGAGGTTGGAAAAGGAGAGATAGGTCTTTCTGACATTGATTTGGGTGTGTGTTTCCTTCCAAGATCTGAGCATCTGAATGGCAGCTGGTATCACAGGAAAGGGCGCTCACATTACTACACTTGAGATTTGTATTTTGAACTGGGTGAGAGGGATGTTTGTGTAGCAAACAGCCGTTTCCAGAAGTATTTGAGATGGCTCCCACCTCTTTTTGGGCATGAACTACACCTGGACATAGCTCATCCTCTCAACTAGAGAAAAACTCTCTTTTGTTATCTGGGCTTTCCATTGCCAAATGAAGCATCCATCCTTCATGTGGAAAAACAAAATGGCGCTGCTTGTTCATTGAGACTGAGTAGGTGTTACTGCAACTGCCCCATATAGAGTCCTTTGTCATTTTTTTGTTTCCTTCTGACTAAATGCCCAGGCATTTCAAAGTGTGAGATTTGCTTGTGGTGATCCCTTAGAATTACCCAGTAGCTTTTAAAACACTCCAGTGAAATGTGAAACTCTTGGGGTTGGATCTGGCCACAGGTAATTTTAAAAGTCCATCAAGTGACCCTAACATGCCTCCAGGGCCGAGAGCCACTGATTTAGACCCTCAGTCCTTCCGGGGTTATTATTGCATAATAACACCACTGTAAGGTCTCCAACTAAAAATGATTTTGCCATCTAACAGGCCTATTTTTCTTTGCCTTGGAATTCTGTTTTAATTGTCCTGATCCGTAAATTATCTTTTGAATTCTTCCAGTAAACACACCGGGATACGTTTTAAATAAACAGTAATTCAGACAAAAATTCAAGGAAAGCCCAGTAAAGGGTAAAAGTTGGGTCCCTGGGCTGGTGAGTGGTGATTGAGTCAGGGGGCTGGGCCTGGGCTTCAGAAGCAAGATTCTGAAATAAATAAAAATTAAAACACAAAGAGGAAGTCCCATCCTGGGGAGTGTGCACTCAGGTGTGGGAGAACAGCATCCAGTCTTGTGACTGATCTCCTGTGTGTACTTTTGATTCCTTGCAATCTCATTTCCATACCAAAGCCTGAGTGATCTTTTAAAAATGCAAATCACTTCTCTGCTTAACACATTCTAGTAGCTTCTCTCACTACTCCTGGAACAAAATCCAAATCCCATTCCATGGACAACAAAGGCTCCTGCTTACCTCTGTGTTCCCAGCTTGTCCCCTCCTCTGTGCTTCTGACTCCGCTCCAGTCACCCCGGGCATCTTCTCTTCTCTACTGATGCACATTCAATCTCCACTTTGGGCATCTGTTCTCGCTCTGTTTGGAGGCCTCTCCCCCCAGACCACAGAAGCCTGGCTTGAACTCCGGATGCCCAGCAGCCCACCCCCCTCCTAGAACTCTCCATCTTGTGTCTCCTTGGCAGCTGTACTCCCTTCTTAAAGCATCATGTTCATTTTGTCCCCTTTCTAGCAGGTGAGCTCTGCTGTGATTTGTTCACTGTGGTGTCCCTCTTGACAAAGGGCCGCAGACCGTGTCCCAAAGACCCACAGCTCTAGGAGTCCCTCTGAAACATTTAGCAAGACATCTTCCTCCTTCCAGGTAGATGTAGGCCTGCACTGTGATGCACAGGCAGATAGTAGCTTCAATGCTGGTCCTTTCTTAGCTGGTGCAAGGGTAGGAGCTGGCCTAAGTGCCTAGAAGATGGTAGGTACCCAGGAACAGTTTACTGAATGAACTTACAGAAGGTGGTTATGGCAATTCATCTACAGAGCCCATGCCCCTGGGTCTGGATGTAGAAGCAGAGGGTCAGCAGCAAACAGTCACATGTCCAGAAGAAAGAGCAGGCACCACCCCAGAGTTTGTAGCAGTAGCCAATTTCCATGGTATAAACGACAGTCCCATCAGAGCCCATTCTCAGCTATTAACGTGATGTCAATGGCCTGTGAATTCCTGAAAATTGAACACTTTCCCCAGCTACTATGATGATGTCACCAGCTTATCCATGTTCCTGCACACTGAATCAGGCCCTACCCCAGTGTTGAGCCCTGGGGGGGGTGTCAGATTCCTGGTCAGAGAAAATGACTAATTCCACACTTGCTCACAGCAGAGACACGGAATGCTCTAAACTGTAGGCATCTTCACGCATGCGCGGACCAGGAAACGGCTTGTCTTCTGGGTGGAATGGGAGCTTCACGGTATTTCAGAAAATAAAGGAGAAAAATAATACTAAGGCTGATGCCAGTTACCTAATTCATTGAACTGTACTTCCTTCCACTACGAAATACACAATTTGGACTAAGTCTTCTCCATTTCAACTAAAAAGACCATATGCCATGTGGGGATTCATGGGAAGGGAGGGGGAAACTAGAGTGTCCATGGTTTCTCTGTGTCAACAAGTTTGTGCTATGCATATACGTAACACATCAATTATTCTGGGCCAATAGGTATTTACCACACATTTCTTTTTCCAGTTGAAATAAAATGATTTAGGTTACCTTTGGCCTGAAGCTGAAAGTCAGGCTTAAGACCTTTTCCAAATGCCAAGGACAGTATCTACGTGAGTAAGAATCTGAACTCTTGTCCAGTTTCTTCTATCAGAGCCTGTGTACCGATTTTCCTCCTTACTTCTCGGCACACCCCATTTGACATTCTTTGTTTGATTGGGGATTTCAAGCCAAAGTTAAACACGTGTCCAGGAGTGCGGACAGAAAGGAAATCTAAACCATCAAGCTGGGGAAGCATAAACCACTGTCATCAGGGGCTCAGTAACAGCTTTCAGAGTAATAATTTCTGATGTTGACCTGTCACTTGGCTGGGCAAATACTAGTGTTGAAATATATTATTACTACCCCTCTCCCCACTTCAACCACCAGAACAAACATCCAGCTTCCCAGGGAAAGCCGTGTGTGCGTGGCTAAGACCGGAGCCCTCTGCTGCAGCCTTGAACCCGGGACGCTGAGCTCTGTGAGACGCCGTCATCCTCACCCGGACCACTGAATCCTGTTTATACATAACTTGCATATTAAAAAGCAACAGCCACGGTCAGTGGTACCAATATAAAAGTATCTTAATAGCCAGTAACTGACTAATGAGTACTACTGTAATAACAGTTTAATTTGAGGAATTCTGACAGCTGGTTGCTTTGACGAGCGTGGTTTCCAAGGAGTCCTGTTCGCATGCTGAGAACATCTCCAGCCTGCTGATTGATAGCAGCAGTGCACAACTGTTAAATGTCACCACCTCTCAGCTAAAGTAATAATAAACAGGAATGTTATGGTTAATTTTTCTGTATGAATCGCTCAGGCTCTATCCGGTAAGTACCAACCAATAGGGCTTAATAGCTGCCATTCTCCTGGGAGTTGTAACTGGAGGTGAGCCTTTTTCTCTTTTCTTTCTTTCTTTCTTTTTTTTTTTTTTATCAGCACGGTTTATATATCAGAATGAATGTAGCAGTTCTTGGTTTTCTGGTGGGTTTATTTTATTCCTTTACATAGCTCTTGCTCATCCCATTCTGCTTAGCAAATGTAATTACTCTGGTTAAGATGTAGCTTCCCTATTATTTCTGAACTTCCCAAGACAGTTTAAAGCAGACAGCTAGGGCATGAAATATATGGTTCTACAACTATCTTAATTATACTGCGTGACTCTGTGTTTGATATGGAGTAGCAATGTCTGGGATGTGAATTTAATCTCTACAGATTTAGGACGATTGCCAAAAAGATTCATTGATTTTTTTTTTTCCAGAAGTGCAATCTTTTATTGTATAAATGTCAGAAGCTTCAAATTATTAGGAAATGTGTCAAGAAGCTCAAGGTATAATAACATTCTTTAGAGAGCTTGATTCCGAAGACAGTGCAATGAAACGTTCAGAAAGAAAACATGTCTTATGTTCTTAGGGAATAAAGCTCTGGGATTCGTTTTAATTTGTAATTTGGAACAGGAAGAGGCCTCCACTGGGTACTTGGATGTGAAAGCCCTGGGTGTGATCTTCCTTGGGCACCCACGGCTTTACAGAGACTCCAGCAGTCCTGGCAAAGAAGATACAGACTTGGGACCTGGGGCTTTGGAGCTGAACTGTGAAAAATCACTGCGACTTGTCTTGGTGAAGAGGTCACGAAGAGAGGATCATAAAAAAATGAGACAACATTAGGAGCTATGTCACCAGCTCAAGCAGAGCTTTTCTACATGCGAAAAATCAAGGGACGATCCTTAGCACTGGGATACAGTGATTTTCATTGCAAGTAATATAAGGCTTACTCTAACCGGTTTAAATAAAGAAAGGACAGCGGTTCCCATTCCTGGAAGGTCTCGAAGTTAGGTGGGCTTCAGAAGTCAATGATATTATAAGGATGTGAGCTCCATTAATTATTGTCATTGCACTCTACCTTGTGTACTGGATTCACGCCAGGGAGTCATGAGACTGTCAGTTCAGACTCAGCTCTAGTAGAAAGTGATTTACCCTCACTCAGCCACAAGGTCCTTGTATTTAAAAGGAAAATATAACGGTACCTAATACAAGTGTTGTTGCAAGCATCAAATGAGTTAACATATGTGAAAAGCTTATAGCAATGCTTGGCACTCACCATCCATGCAATAAAAGTTAGCTATTATTTTAATTCTTTATGAAACCATTCTCTGACCATCCCACATCTCTCCTCCCTTTAAATTACTGTGCTGTTTTGCCTGCATTCCTCATGCCACACGTAGACATCTCTACGGTCAGATCACTTTATATAGGATAGGAGGCTCCTTAATTAGATACTTTCTATTTCTCTGTATAATTCAATGCCATAACTCTGTATTATACATAACTATATACCTAGCAAATATTTACTGAAGAAATGCAATGTGGGCCAAGAGTATTCCTGTGCAGGTTGAGAAAGGATCACAGGTGGCCAAAACTACCATCTGAAAACACCCAAGAAAATTCACCTTTCCAACAAATATTGTTTTGTGTACAATAAACTAAAACATCAGGTCTATGGGGCTAGGAAAAGCTGATCAGTTGGTTATATGATACGGGCTTAAAAATTCCATTCTTTACTCAGGAAATATTTAGTGAGGGTTATGATGATTTCTGCCTTTCAGAATATTCTTGGGAAATTTACTAGGTATAGAAAGATCGAAGTAAATAGGACAACTTCAGACCTAACAGAAAAAGTACACATTAAATATTACCAATATTAAGAGAAGTGTAAAGGAAAAGTACAAATCCTATGTACTGAACGGACATGTGTTTTTCAGTTTGGGATGTGATGAGAAGAAAAAGGTGAATATAGTGAGTATATCTGTGATAGCAAATGTGACAGTCCTTTAAGGACTATCAGATTGGACATAAAAAGAAAATTTATTGGCTTAGCATTTATTTGTTTGCTGCAAATGATACTCATCTACCATGATATCCCTTCTGATTTTTACACGCTAATCCCACTTCATCCTTGGAGATTCAGCTCAAGTGTGCCTCATTCAGAAAGTATTCTCAGGTCATTCTTCTAAGTCTTTCTTCTCCTTTGCCGAGCTCACATATACATATAT
>CM052809.1:17074352-17103003 GCA_028533885.1 Nasua narica | reverse complement strand
TCTTAGTATTGGAGTGGGAGACTACAGTTAAGCAAGGGAGGACTCTACAGTGATTCATGAATATTGGGTTTGGAGACCTCAGTATGAACTCACGTGATACTTGTTACAGACACAGGTGGTTACATATAGAAATTTATAGATACCGTAACATACATGGGCTGGTACACACCTAAGGGTTTGCTTGCATTTTCAATGGACAGGACATAGAAACAATGATACCGCAGAAGCAACCAGCATTTCTAGCTCCCAGATTTTCTTTTCTAATTCTGTTCTCCAATAAAGAGAACCAGTGTCCTTGGGGAAATTCCTCATTCTAGAATTTGAACAGGAACTATCCAAGATGAGTTGGGAGCATCTTGGCGGTGCCAGAAGGTAAGCAAGTGCTCAATACAGCAAATGAATAAACAATTAAAAAAACAAAAACAAAAACAAAACCAGAAAGAACCCTCTATATCTAAGCCTCCATTGACATGGAGGCCAACTGACAATATTGCAGATGGCCAAAATTATAATAATCTGAATGATAAAATAGAGTATTGGATTATAACACAAAACATTAAAAAAATCAATGAATTCATATTAATATTATGGTAATTATAATAAATGATGGAATAAATAAATGGGGGAGAATAGACAAATTTCCTCTGAAGAACAATTCCAAATAATTCAGGTAGGTATTACCTACATAATTCCCCTCTCCTTAAGAGTGGGACACACATAGTAATCTCTTCCTGAAGGATACCCTACAGAAAGGGGGAAGACAGATCATTCTGGCCGACACTGCCTCAGCCAGGTGATCAAGGTTAACACCACCAGTGATAAGTCATGTTGGGGTCCTGTACCCTTGGTGTAGTGGGATCGGAATGCAACTTGGCCTCTGTGGTCTTGTCAAAAGCCCGTAAACCCTGATCATGAGAAAAAAACATCAGACAAGTCCCAATTCAGAGACACTCTACGAGATACCTGAGTACCCCTCCAGACTGTGAGGGTCATCAAAAAGAAGGAAAGTCTGAGAAACTCATAGGCAAGAAAAATCTAAGGCAACGTTACAACTGACTTTCATGTGATATCCTGGATGGGGGTCTTGGAATAGGAAAAAGGGGAGTAGGTAGAAACTAAGAAGATCTGAATATAGTGTGGGTTTTAATTAATAATAATGTATTAATATTGGTTCATCCATTATGACAAGTGGACCACAGTAATGTGAAACCTTAATAATGGGGGAACAGGCCTGAGGCCTTGGGGAGCTCTATACTGTCTTCATAATTTTTCTATAAAAATCTAATTTTCTTATAAAATTTAAAAGTTTATTAAAAATTTAAAAAACAAACAAAAAATTTAAAAAACACTCCCCACCTTATCCTTTTTCATATGCATATGAACCTTAATTAGATGTCAATATTTTTATGACATTGAAGCTAAATTATTATTCTCTGATGCCCTGTAAATTTGTGAGTCAGTTTCTTCTAAGTGTTTTAATCAAAGCTTGAATTTTTACCCTGAGAACGGGCTTTCCAGTTGTTAGGGAAATATTTTCTAAGTTGTTCATATGCTGTCATTTTGGTTATTATACCACCCCTGAGAAAAGACCACTATAGCTTGACTTTCAGTTTTATTAAAAGTCTATTATGATTGTCCTTCTAAAAACACTCTAAACTCTGGTCAGCCTCACTCAGAGTGGTAATGACGGTGGAATGTATCATTGCAAGCCTAATTCTGCCCATTATATTCCTGCCTCTCCATTTATGCTAGTCTAAAAGTGTTATTTGAGCTGGAAGATCATTCTGTAACCTTCAGATTACTGCTGGGTGGCTTCGGCAGAAAAGGAATTACCAATGCATTAAATTTGAATTAGCTCTGAGAAATCATGCAGATGTATGCACAGAACATTATAGCAATACTGTCTCCCAGGCACAGCAGAATTGCTTTTATGCAGTTTTAAGGAATCACTTGAGCAACCCTTAAATTGCACACATGATGGAGCTGAGCCAGCATCTTGCATTAAAAAAAAAAAAAAAAAACCTGCAGTCCAAATGTAGCCTTTCAGGGAGTTGTCTTTCAGAGAAACCTGATCACACAGAGACCACTGCTGAGTGGACCATGTGGGTCTCAGCCCCACCATGCTAGAGTGACAGCAGAAGTGTCACTTAGACTAATGATTATGAATTATGCAGAGGGTCATATCCCCTTAGTTACAAGTCATTTACACGGTCTCCCTTTAGACTGCCTAGCTGGGTTCAATTTTTTTTCCTCCTACGAGGAAATAACTCATTGAATAGATGTTCAAAGTTGAATTTATCGACATTCTATTTTTCTTCCATAATGCCAAGCTTGCAAAACAACCAAATGAAAAAAAAAAAAAAAAACGACACCAACCCTCAGTGAAATCACAGCAGGAACCAAGTCTGGGTTTCTTTTTCTCCTTTAGTCTGTCAAGGGTGCTTCCCAGTTTCAGGGTCTGACAGGGATCTCTCTCTCTCTCTCTCTCTCTCTCCCCCCCCTTCTCGGTCCCTCTCTTCTATCTTCAGTTAATTGAAAAGGTGATAGGAAGGTGTGTGCAGGGGAAAGAGGAGAACACAGCTGATGCTAAGCTCGTGCCCCAATCTGTAGGATATATGTCGTTTCCGTGAACATACTTAGAAGGGAAGACAACGGGAAAGCCAGAGGGTCTCATTCTTGAAATGACAAAGTCTGTTAGATTTAGCTATATTTTTGAGTCTGAGCCCTTGAGACAGCTTATAGACAATTCTGTACCTTTTAACAAGTGACTTATTAAGCCTGATTCTAAAGCGGGATGAGGAAGTCAGCTGACATACAGGGCCTGCAATATAGAATCTCCTCCTCTGGTGTTTGCTGACCTTAGATTTTAAGGGAAAATAGAAAAAGTGTTGATCTCTCCCAGAAAGCGGACCATCAGTGACCAACAGAGTAGAGATTATTTCTCATGAGAAAGCCAACCTCAAGCAGAGGGAAGTGTTTTTTCCAAATTGACTATGCATATTTTGTCTCAGTGACAACTGAGCAGGCCAGAACTTCTCAAGACTCCGAAAGCTAAGTCAGGGCCCACAGACCTTGTTAATGTTCGTAGGGCAGCTGGTTGCTGGGCCACGCAGAGTGCCATTCAACGCGAACCAACATTCAGGGCAGCTGCCCAGACAGCTAGACTTTCAAGGGAGGCCCTTGCTGCCAGAAATAGCTAGCGCCAAGGAGAGATGACGGAAGGAGAGTGCTCTGGAGTGTTGTTCGCACCTCCCACAAGTTGGTTGACATAGGTGGTCTGATGATTCAGCGATGGCTTCAAGCAGCCACGTTTTGCTGTTCCTGAGTGACCTATGGTGTCTATACCGATTTCTTGGGAAACACAAATGTCTCCCCTCACAGTAGAGCAAGAAGTTCACTGTCAGAATGCACCAGCTAGATCTCATTCCCATTATCTCTGCATGACCCCAAAATAAGCCCAGAAAGGCTCCCAAAGGGCAACTTGTGCCAACCCAGTGGAGTTAAATGTCAGTTAAGAGCCTTGCATGGCAGGATGATTCGTGGAGATAACAACCAGAGGAATCCTTTTCACACGCAGAGCTACAGCCATGCCATTCCTCTCCTCAAACATGAAAAACCTGCTCAACCCGCTCAGAGAAAACTGAGATGTTAGAATGCCCTCCAGGCCAACAACTCTGCGCCTCTCTAACTCCAGGACCTCCTTTCCCTTCTCTCTCCCTTCATTCCATTCCCTGGCCACAGGGCCTCCTAGCCATCCTCAAACAAGCTAAACTTGCTCCCACCCATGGCTTCTGCTTGCAAAGCTTTTTCCTCTGGTATCTACCCACAAGGCTTCTACCCTCACTCGCTTCAGGCCCCAGCTCAGATGTCATCACTGGTGCACTCTGGGACCTTTCGATGACAGATTAGAATCTCTGCCAGGATATAACCTATCCCCTTGCACTGCTTTATTTTTCTAAATAATACTCATTCCCCATAAACACACGGTATATTTTTACATAGTGATTCATTCTTAACCTTCTCAAACCAAAATGTCAAGAACAGGAAGGACAGGAAATTTGCTTTATTTACCCTTTTATTCCTAGAACCTAAAAAGTGCCTGACACACAGTGGTTGCTCAGTCACATTTGTTGAATTAAAACAATGAGTTTTAACGTGTCGTTTGCGCCCTGTGTTTGTCCCTTCTCGGCCTAGCGCCGCCACCACCCAACCCCCACATACACACAGACCCAGCTCCGTGACTTTTAAAAACCTTGCTATTGAAAAATAAAAATAAAAACAAAAACACCTTGCTATTAATTCAGAACAACAACAAAAAAAAATGCTATTGTTAGACCACAGACAAAGCATTCCCAGATGCAAAAGTTAGAAGTGCTTCTTCCTAGGAAGGATAAAAACAAAAAAACTTTTCAGCCCTGAAGTAAGAAGCAGATGTTCAGTGCCTTCCGCACAGAGGCATGGTGGAGCGCATGCGCACGGACAACGTACCGCTAACTTTCCCTCAGGTTCAGCAACTGCACTACCATTTTGGGAGAGTTTCAAAGGCTGAAAACAGATCCTGTTGTATGTTCTTCACATTTTATAATATACAGATACATATGGTAAATGTTGAAGAGTTCACATTGTGGTGTATATGTCCTCCAAATGTTCTGTTATCCTTTAAAGATATTTCCAAAGTCTAGAATATTCATGTTCTTATATAAGCAGATGCTGGGACCAAGTAGACTGAAATGCCCAGAGTAGGCGCAGTTCTGCAAGTAGCTCCTTCATTCAGAGTGTGAATGTTCTGTATGCTGTATTGGTACGCACCTTTTTTTGATTGACAGACCGTTACATGTAAATTCAGGTACCTGGAAATGACACCCTAAACCAAAAATGGAAAGTTGATCTCATCTTAAATGGGAAGTCCAATTCATCCGTGCAGCTCTGTAGAGGGTTGTGTTGAGAAGAGTTTAAATACCATGTCTAGGCTCACTGGAAAAGAAAGTGACATGGTCTATGCCTACCATGAATTAAAAAGAGAAAATGACAGGCTTATATGGCTTTATTTCCCATCTTTGCATTAGATTCCAGCAACAATTCCAAGCCTGAGAATATACTAACTTAGGAAGTGTTTCACCATCACTAAGGATGGGCACAGGTCTGGTGAGACAGGACATTTAAACATCACCATTGTATAGCTATCTTTATTCATGCTATAACATTTATTTTGAAATTCCACATATCATCAAAAGAAAGTGAGGTATTTGGGACTTGATGGAAATAAGCAATGCATTTTCAAATGCTGAGAAACATTGCTCTAGTCAACAGATTCCTAAATTAATTTCATCTTCCATTTTGGCAGTACATATAATTAAGCAGAACTAAAGTTGAGCATTAATTTTGCACCTAGCATAAGTCACTATTCTGGACACTCTCAGCAGTTCACGCAAAGAGCTTATACTTGCTGAATTAAATGAAAGTTCACTTTTTTTTTAATCTTGCAAAATAAAACTCTCTGCCTATTGAACTCCTTGTCTTTGCTCCCTCCCCGCCTTTCCTTGACAACCTCCATTCTCCTGTTTATAAAACTTTGAGTACTTTACTTTATATAAGTGCAGTGATTTAGCATTTATCTTTTTGTGACTTATTTCACTTAGCATGATGTCCACAAAGTTCATTCATGCTGTAACACATGACAGGATTTCCTTCTTTTTGAAGGCTGAGTAATACTCCACTGTGTGTACATATACATTGTCTTAAACCATTCATCTGTCAGTGCACACTTAGGTGGCTTCCACCTCTTAGCTACTATGACTAATGCTGCAGAAAACATGTATGTAAATGTCCCTTCAATATCCTGTTTTCAGTTCATTTGAATATAGACCCAGAAGTGTGAGTGCTGGATCATGTGGTAATCTTGTTTTTAATTTTTTGAGAAACCTCCATACCATTCGTCATAGTGGCTATATCAGTTTACATTTCCATCAATGGTGCACAGGGTTCCAATTTCTCAACATCCTTGCCAACACTTGTTATTCTCTGGGTTTTGCTAGTGGCCACTGTAATGAGTACAGTTTGATATCGCATTGTGATTTTGATTCACATTTCCTTGTAGATGAGGGATGTTAAACATTTTTTTCATAAACCTAGAGACTATTTGTATATCTTCTTTAGAGAAATGTCTATTCAATCCTTGGCCCATTTTTTAATGGAGTTATTAGGGGTTTTTTGTTTTGTTTTGCTTTTTTGTTTGTTTGCTATCAAGTTGTAGGAGTTCCTTATATATTTTAGACATTAACCCCTTATCAGATAAATGGTTTGCGAAGATTTTCTTCCATTCTTTAGATTGCTTTTTCACTTATTTTATTGTGACCTTTGCTATACAGAAGATTTTAGCTTGAAGTAGTCCTATTTGCTTATTTTTATATTTGTTACCTGTGCTTTTGGTGCCATATCCCTGAGATCACTGCCAAGACCAGCATCATGAAGGCTTTCCCATATATTTTCTTCTAGAAGTTTTACAGTTTCAGGTCTTACCTTATATTTTTTAATTTATCTTATATAACTATTATATATAAATTATATATTATATAATATAAATCTTATATAAAATCTTATATATCTTTAATCATTTTAAGTTGATTTTTGTGTATAGTATAAGGGTCCAATTTTATTCTTTTGCATGAAGATATATTATTTTCCCAATACCCTTTGTTGAAGAGACTTTCCTCTCCCTCGCTGTGTATTCTTGGCACCCTTGTCAAAGATAGTTGGCTCTAAGTGCATAGGTTTATTTCTGAGTTTGCTATTCCGTTCCAGTGGTCTCTGTGACTTTGTTTCTGCTGGTGCCATACTGTTTTGATTACTACAGCTTTGTAATATATTTTACATCCAGAAGTGTGATGCCTCCAGCTTTGTTCTTCTTTCTCAGGATTTCTTCAGTTATTTTTTGTCATTTTTGGTTCAATATGAATTGTAAAATTGTTATTTCTATTTTTTTTTTTTTAATGCCACTGGGATTTTGGTAGGGATTGCACTTATTCTATTAACTGTATTGGGTAATGCCCAGCATGTAAACCTATGAAGTCCTTTAATCCATGAACATGGGTGTCTTTTACATTTATAGCTTATTTAATTTTTTTAATCAATATTTCATAGTTTTCAGTATACAAGTCTTTACACTCCATTGTTATGTTTATCCCTAGGTGTTTTATTCTTCCTGGTGCATGGTAAATGGGATTGTTTTCCTCATTTCCTTTTCAAATAGTTCATTGTTAGTGTACAGAAATACAACTAATGTTTGTACATTGATTTTGTATTCTGTAGCTTTATTGAATTTGTTTGTTGGTTTGTTCAGTTTTTGATGGAGTCTTTAGGATTTTCTGTGTATAAGATCATATTATCTGTTAACAGGGACACTTTTGCTTCTAATTTGGATACCTCTTATTTCTTTTTTCTTAACTTACTGCTCGTGCTAGGACTTTGAGTAGGATATTGGATAGAAATGGATGAACGTTGGCATCCCTGACTTTTTCTGATCTTAGAGAAAAAGCTTTCAGTTTCTCACTATTAAGTATTATATATATATATATATATATATATATATATATATATATATATATATATATATATATTCATTTTATCTTTACTATTCTGAAGTACTTTCCTTCCATTTCTAGTTTGTGGAGACTTTTTAACATGAAAAGGAATTGAATTTTGTCACATCCTTTTTCTGCATCTCTGTTGAGATGATCGTGTGATTTTTAGCCTCTGTTCTATGAATGTAGTCTGTCATGTTGATTTTCATATGTTGAACTATCTTTGCATCCCTGGGATAAAACTTGCTCGTGGTGTATGATCCTTTTTGTGAGCTGTTTGGATTCAGTTTCTTAGTACTTTTTTGAGAATGTTTATATTGATATTCGACAGTGTATTGGCCTGTGTTTTCTTTTCTTGTGGTGTATCCTTGCTGGCTTTGGTATCAGAATAATGCTGGTCTCATGAAATGAGTTTGAAAGTGTTGGCTCTTATTCAGGATTTTGGAAGAGTTTGAGAAGAATTAACACTACTAATTCTTCATTAAGTATCTGGTAGAATTTACTAGCAAAGCCATCTAGTCTGGCTTTTCTTTGTTAGAAGGTTTCTTATTAGTTTCCGTCTTGATACTAGCTGTAGATGTGTTCAGATGTGGCATTTTTTCATGACTTAGTCTTGGTAGGTTGTAGGTCACTAAGAACTTGTTTATGTCTTTCGCGTTACCCAGATTGTTGACATATAATTGTTCATAGTGTCTATTGTGAGCTCTTAGATCTTTGTGGCATTAGTTGTAATTTCTCTCCTTTCTTTTCTGACTTTAACAATCTGGGTCTTCTTTTTTCCTTTGTTAGTCTAGCTAAGGGTTTGCCAAAACCCTAAAAAAGATTAAAAATTTATTAATCTTTTTAAAAAGGTGACTTTTGGGGCGCCTGGGTGGCTCAGTGGGTTAAAGCCTCTGCCTTCAGCTCAGGTCATGATCTCAGGGTCCTGGGATCGAGCCCCACATCGGGCTCTCTCCTCAGCAGGGAGCCTGCTTCCCCCTTTCTCTCTGCCTGCCTCTCTGTGTAGATCTCTCTCTCTCTGTCAAATCTCTCTCTGTCAAATAAATAAATAAAATCTTTAAAAAAAATAAATTAAAAGGTGAATTTTAATTTTATTGATTTTTTTTTAATTTTATTGATTTTTTTAATGTTTTCTATTTTTTACTTCATTTATTTCTGCTCTCATCTTATTTCCTTTCTTCTGCTAACTTTGGGCTTAGTTTGTTCTCCTCTTTCTAGTTCTTTGAGGCAGAAAACTAGGTTACTGATTTGAGATCTCTCTTCATTTTTAATGTAGGCATTTATTGCTCTGAACTTCACTATTGGTAATGCTTTTGTTAGATACTGGATATTTCAATATATTGTGTTTTCATTGTTATTTGTCTCGAGATTTTTTCTAATATCCCTTGTGATCTCTTCCTTGACTTACTGGTTGTTCAAGACAGTGACCTTTAATTTCCAGCTCATTTTTTAAATGACTCTGTTAAAGCTAGTTATTATAAACGTGCCTTAAGAAAAACACAAAGAGTTTTTATATTCTCCCAGTAATATGGAAATTCACCTCCCTTCTCTACAAGTGAATTTTGTGTACCTCGCCTCAGGAATTTATGATAAGACCTGAAAATCTGACTTGAAAAGGCTTTCACCCTGATACTTAACACCCTGAATGCTGTGGTATATGTAAGACAAACGTTCCCAGCTTCATCTTTCTCTGTCGAGTTCCAACTGTTTTTATAGTTCAGAGCCTAGTTTCATCAGTACCCCTGAGTGTCCAGTTTCTTATCCTGTCCAGATTCTTTGCTGACCATTACTAGTTGAAGACCTGTGGACTGTGGCTACAGCATGATTTTGAAGCGCTAGAGCTAAATCCAAGCCTAGGGGCCTCATGGTTTCCTGTTTCTATATTAAAGAAGAGGAGACATATAATTTCCTATGTCCACAGTCTAAAGAAGGAATAAGAGAAATTGTACTATCTACCTCTAGGTAGTATTCACTCACAGAGTGAATGTATATATAGTAAACAATACCCAATTTTAGCAGTCAGATAAAATTCTAAGTGATCCATAGAAAGAAGCGAAGTCTTTCTTTACACCGAGTGTAATGTATCTGGAAGACTAAATATTATAATCGTTTCTGCCACAATGTATCAGTAGCTCACTACAACTATAATCAAAGTTTTGACAAGTTCTGGGTATGTACATATGTATATATGTAAGGAATTTGGGAAAGTAATTCTAAATTGACATGGAAAGAGTCCTGAATATTAAAGAAACTGATATTTAAAAAAAGAAGACAAGAGAGGAGGCCCTTATCTTCCCACATACTCTAACTTACAGAATGCTATTTAAGAAACGATGGTATTGGAGCAAGCACAGATAAATAACCAATGAAACAGAATAGATGGTCCAGAAATACTTTTAGGAGTGAAATCTTCTACTTCCCTACTCAGGCTAGACAGTGAGAGCTGGAAAACTCCCATTTCCATTATTAACATGACTGTGCAATTATACCATCTTCATAGCATATCTCTGCTCTTTCAGGACTGTCTTGCGTGAATGGTTTGGTAGTTTATTACAGGAATTTTCCTATCTACCCAACAACTCTTAAGAGGAAGGCATCAACAGTTTATACTCCAAGATCATTTGAAATCCTCCCCTTGCTTTTTCCTCCAGCTCTTAACCATCATGATTCTGACTCATTCCTAACCACATGTCCACAGTGAAAGAGCAATCTTGAATAAAAATTTTAATTCTCGATAACTTCTAACAAGACAATCTAGGAGAATATCTTTATGATCTCAGGATAAGAAAGTTTTTTTTTTTTTAAACAAGATACAATAAACCTAAAATACAGCAGATAAAACTGATTAATTTAACTTTATTAATTTAAGAATTCTAGTTTATCAACACTCATTATAAAGAAAGTGAAAAGAGAAACCACAGGTTATAGAAGGAAGGTAGCAACACATCTAACACATAAAGAATTAGAATCGTAAGTACGGAAAGAATTTGTACTTATCAATAAGGAAAAGTAAAAAAAATCAGACACATACTGGAGAGGGAAATAAGTGTGTGAATAAATGCTTAATCTCTTTTTATAATCAGAAATAACATTTTATAATCAGAAAAATGCAAATTAAAGTATACCGGGAAACCATTTTACATGTAACAGATTAGCAAAAATTTTAAAGTCAGATATTAGCAATTGTAGGTAAGAATTCAGAACAGGAATTTTACACTATACAGTTGGGTTACAAGTAGGTAGAACTACTTTGGAAAATCATGTGGCATTATCCGACATATAATGTGCTTATCCTACTTCTTAACAATTTTTAAGCTATTTTTCTTAATCTTTTTCAAACACTTCATTTGCTTTATAAGATTGTTTCTGAAAAGCAGAAGGGACAATCATTGTCTTCTAAGACTTAAAATGGCCCAGTTCTTCATTTTAGCATCCATTCTGTTTCCACTATCTAGTTCCTCATCAAGAAGCTAAAATGTCGAGCAGGGCAAGAAGAAGGAAAAGGAAATTGCTATTTTCCACACAGGGGTCTGTGTCCGAATTGGAGAGCACCTAGAGATTCCATTTTTCCTCTAGATTTTGCAGTCCTGAATGGGACACTGGTTGGAGAAGTTAAACTTTGAAAGGAAGGGAGCAGCGATTCATCAGTGCCAGGATCTGTAGTAATTCCAGTAACTATACAATCCGTCTCGTTGACAGTATCTGGGGAGGCGAATGGAGGCAATACTGTCCTGTCAACAGTTAAGGTCTCCTTCTATCAAGCTGTGGCAGCAAAATCCAAGACAGATTTTTTTTTTCCCCTTCATATTTGAATGGGAATATTTTCTTTCGGTGGAGCAAAGACCCCCTTAAAGGCTGCTATTTTTCTGTTATTTCTGCCCCTGCTCTGAATTTCCCACAGCTCTTTGAACCACTAACAAGATCCCTATTGGAGTTAGGGGGACATTGCAGATTTCCATCCTTCTAAATTGTAGCCCTTTTTATTTTTTATTATTTTATTTTTTTTTTTAAGATTTTATATTTATTTGACAGAGAGGGAGAGATCACAAGTAGGCAGAGAGGCAGGCAGAGAGAGAGGGGGAAGCAGGCTCCCCACTGAGCAGAGAGTCTGATATGGGGCTTAATCCCAGGACCCTGAGATCACGACCTGAGCTGAAGGCAGAGGCTTTAACCCTCTGAGCCACCCAGGCACCCCTAAATTGTAGACCTTTTTAGGGCATCTTCGTATCCCTTAACACAGAGTCTTGCAGGTAGTTTGCCCTAAACTGATACTCTAGATTGCATGCGTTCAGCAAAAGTCATATACCTCCAAGTGACATACTTACGTTGCAGTGCCCGATGTCTGCCTTCTTGCTAGTGAAGAACAGATTGGTAGCAAAGGCTTTTGAATTATGTTGTGTATCTCCTAATAAAGACTCTAATAGGGGTGCCCGGGTGGCTCAGTGGGTTAAAGCCTCTGCCTTTGACTCAGGTCATGATCTCAGGGTCCTGGGATCGAGTCCTGCATCGGGCTCTCTGCTCAGTGGGGAGCCTGCTTCCCCCTCTCCCTCTGCCTCCCTCTCTGCCTACTTGCGATCTCTCTCTGTCATATAAATAAAATCTTTAAAAAAAATACTCTAATATACCCAGATGAGTCTGAGTCAGTCCTTCTGAGAATTAACTTTTGTAAAACCTCACAATTTGCCCAGCTTGTGATATGTCTCCCATCTGGTAAATGATACATAAAGGGAAATTAAATGCCAGTTGTAAATAACTGAATATTAAAAAAAAAAAAAAAAACCTGGGGAAAAAAGTTATCAGCATATCTTCAGAGAGTCTGTGATTATTGATATTCTTTCTTCTAAATAGCATTCCTGCATTTCAAACTGAAAGCGTGAGCTTACCAAGGATAATAGGATACATGGCTGTCACTTTGAAATCAAATTAAGTAAATGGTGCCCTACTGGCCCAAAAGAATTAATGTACCTCCAACTTGTGAGCCATTTCCTTCAGGGAAATAAGGTCCTTATGAATCTGGACAAAAGATTCATGAAAAGAAGGCAGGTATCAAGAGTGTGATCCCCATTTTGGGGATGGAGAAAGCCAGACAGAGGAAATTGAAATGACTGACCTTTGTCCTAAAGGGAGACATGTGTCAGAGCTAATTATGTAGCCCATTTTGTCTTCCTATTTTAAATTGTCATACTTCAGCAATTAGAAATCACTTATGCTCTCAGTGCTATATTAATTTGGACTTAGATTTGCAGAGCTAGAGGCTGTCAGATTAAGCGCCCTTGGAGGCCATACTCTTCATTTTTCTGATGAGGAAACTGGTACTCAGAGACGTGCTAAAGTTTGTCCAAAGTAACACACAGAAACATACACACACATAGTCTGAAACTAAGTGTAGTACTCTTTGGTGATACTCTGTTTTGGATAATAGGTATTCCTTCTAGTTTCTTTTTAAATTATTTTCTACGGTACACAGGTATTATTACACTCATGTAAATTTTTAAAGTAAGTTGTAAAAATTTTTAAATTTGCTTACCTCATACATCATTACTTCCGAAACTCCTTTTCTGATATTAACATGTACACCCAAATACATACATGAATATATATCTGGCCACTGGAGGATACCATCTCCTTAGGGTGTCTGTAATACCCAATGCAGGCTTCATCATTGTGTGAAACACCTTTGTAAAGATCTCTTTATTTACCTGTCACTGCTCTATTCAACTGTTAGTTAGTCCATTGAGAATGGAAACTAGGTCTTCCTCAGCTTTGTACCCCCAAGATATTAACACAAAAATCCTTGTTGAAGGATTAAATGATTTATAATTTACCCCTTCTGCAGCAACCTTCGATCAGTGATCCAAGACTGTATATGAAGCTAATTGGTGTTTGAGGTTATTTAAGAAGCAGCGTACCTTGGGTCTTCCAGAAAAGGACCTCTTGAAAGAGTTAAACAGTAGAATCTGCTCCCTGTCTCATAACAAGAACCATCCTACGGCTTGTCAAACCCAACTCCTCCATTTGAGTACTGAATCTTATCACTTCATCCAGGCATTGTTTCATTAGTCACTCCTGGATCCTCAGTCTCTTTACTCATGTGTTCCCCTCAAACAACCTAAAACAAACTTAAAGCCTTTTCCTTCACCCTATGCTCCAGTCCCCCAAATTACTACTCAGTTCTTCTCTTTCACCTTCACACCTCTAGTGATCTATACTTCCTGTTTCTATTTATTGAGTATTCTTTTTCCTTTCTCCATTATGTGTTTGATGTATAAAATGAGTGAATGAATGAATGAGTGAATGAATGGCTATGGGAACTTAAGAACCTAATCCTTTCCGGTTGAGCCACCAGCCCCAGTTGCCTCAGTCTCTCAGTGTCCTGGACCCTTCCGGATCTCCACACTTACCTCCCAATTCATATCAATCTATAGTTTCTTATGTTTTTCTGAAGACGGGTTCTTGCTCTTTGTCTTTGATCCTGCTTTCAAGTCCTATTTAATGGGGAAAGAAGGAGAAGGAATTCTGGGGGGTACTTTTAGCTACTCTGGTAAAAACTCAACCTTACAAACCCACCTTCCAGGTATGTAAACCAAAACACAGGTCTTCCTTCTAGGTTTCTCTGAAAATTTGGTCCTAGCATCACCACAAATGAGATCAGAAGTGAAACCTTGGCAAGTAAAAGAAGGAAAAAAAGTTATGGAAGCCTATTCAAGAAGTCAGTTCCTTCATTCAGAATACCAGCATGTCATCTGACATAGAAAGCTCCCATTGTTCTCTGTACCCCAAGTCTAACTGAGATTTTTCCGAAGCTGTTCTATGTTACCCAGGCACTGGCAGAAAGCAGATGTTGTTGATGATGGCAGCCGCTCCCACGAACCCCCTCCCCCTTTCTCTTGAGTCTTTCTTTCTTTCTTTTCAGCCTGTAGCCAAAACACCTACTCTGGCCACACCAGCCCTTATGAGATTTCAGGTCATGCGACTGTCAAAAACATCTTGTGAGCTGTTCTCCAGAGTCTTCTGGATCCCAGCATAGCCCCTGGGATGGCCACATCAGTTACCCTAGTGTGAAAATACAAACGGAAGCTGCTGCCTTTATGCCACAAAGAGGACACTAAACTGACATCCCCACTGAGACACCTTAACCAGCAATGTCAATTTGGTCAAGGTCCTTAACCTTAATGAGCCTTAAATATTGGGTATTATAATAAGTAGGGAAATTTTGACTGAAGTGACAGCAAGTTATATATGCCAAAGAAAGAGTTGTTGTTTTAGTTTAGTGTATGATTTCTAGTGCTATCGACATGATAGCAGTGGTTTATCTCAAGTGGAAATGTGCATATCTTCTCTGACTTCGCTCATGGTGTCTAATCCCAGTAGATAAAAATGCCTTACATGTACATAAACTTTGGGAAGCCATGTGTCACATTTTCTCTCTTTTATCAGTTTTATTCATTGTTTAAAATTCCCTCTGTAGAAGATTGATTTATAGAGTTAAGGAATAATTATTATGTGCGAGGTGTTCCATTAGCCACCAGAGACAGAGTTGTAAACAAGAGAAGCATCATCACCGTGTTCTTGGAGTTTAGAAGCCTGTGGAAGGGTTAACGAGCACAGGGTGAAAATCAGGGCCAAAGCAAAGTACATGGGAAGAGACTTGTGTGTCGGAGGAGTCGGTCCTGCCAAGTAACCTTGGCTCCCGGACAGCCTAAGAGGAGCAGCTGTGGTCTTGAGCACCAAGAGATGGATATGGCCAAGGTGCTGAGCTGCCTTTGAGATATAAGACAGAGGAGGAAGGCTCTTGTAGGTACTAGTACTTCTAATGCTGGCTTTCTTCTTATACGATGGCAGGATGGTAACAGGTGAAACCACGACTGTCTCAGCCTCAGAAGACTCTGTCAGGAAGACCTTGCTATGCATCCTCAGGCTTACTGGCCTTTCCCAGCTCCCTCTTTCTATCAAGCATAGAATCTGGCCTCAGTACCAAGAGAGTGGCATGACATTCATGATTTTTCCATCGTCTCCCTTTATCGAATGAACCCCAAATGATTTGCTGGAAGCTGATTCTGCGCCAGCCCCTTTTCTGGCCTCAGAGGCAGAGGAGTATTGGTGTTGTGTGGATTTGACTTTAAGCACCAAGCTAAGCATGAGTACTCAGCCTCACCTTCGAATTCTGTGATGTGCTCTGAGAGGGTGGAAAGAGCATGGGGCGCTGGAGCAAGAAGAAAGCCAGCATGTATGGCAAAAAAAGAGTGTGAGGGGGAAAGCAAGGACATAGGGGTCAGGTTGTGTGAGCTATATGGCCAGGTTAAAAAAATAATTGAGTTTTACAGAAAGGGCAAAGGGAAATGTACTTTGTTTGTTTTTTTTAAGGTTCAGGAAAGCAAACACATTCAAAATATAAAAGAAATCTCAGAGCGATAGAAACATTCTGCCTGAAAAAAGAAAGAAACACCTCAGTGTGATCATTTGATTCCCATGACTTCTCTTTGATCAGTAACTGAAGGAAACACAAGGAAAACATTAGATTCTTCTGTTCACACCATTCAATGGGGGAGCAGTAGCTTCACCAGGTCACATAGTGGGAGATTTGGATTAAGCCTGGAAAGATTATACGGCTCTGCTCCCTGCCAGCGGGCAGTCAGGATAGAGGGACACAGAACAAGTATGTCTGAATGAACATATATGTACGCATGAATATACATATACAGTTGACCCTGAAGAAAATGGGTTTGAATTAAGCAGGTCCACTTACATGCTAAGTTTTTTATATAAATACAGTACAGTTCTATAAACATTTTCTCTGTTGTGATTTTCTTAATATTTTCTCTAGTTTACTGTATTGTCAGAACACGGTATATAATACATGTAACATATAAAACATATATTAATCAGCTATGTTATCAGTAAGGCTTCTGGTCAGCAATAGGCCATTACTAGTTAAGTTTTGGGAGAGTCAAAAGTTATACATGGATTTTGAACTGCATGGAGGGCTTGTACCCCTAACCCCCACATAGATTAAGGGTCAGCTGTATATATAATACAGACATAATATAATACAAAACATAGACTGTAATATACACACATATATTTCCAGCTGCCTTCTAAAGCACCTCTGTCTCAATGCCATTGGGGTTTGAGAAGCATATACGGAGGGTGTCAGTGGCAAAAGATACAGTGACTGGTTGCCAAAGAGAAACTTTAGCGAAAATACACATGTGTTGGGGTGCCTGAGTGGCTCAGTCGATTAAGTGTCTGCCTTCATTCAGCTCAGGTCATGATACCAGGGTCCTGAGATTGAGCCCCGCATTGGACTCTCTGCTCAGCGGGGAGTCTCCTTCTCCCCCTCCCTCTGCCTGTCCCTTCCACTCTAGCTCTCCCTTTGGCTCACTCTGTCTCTCTCAAACAAATAAAATATATTTTTAAAAAAAGAAGGAAAAAGCACTGTGTTCATTAAACAAAAAAACTTTTATTTTCCAGAAAACATTTTAAATGATATAGCAGGAAGTAGAACACACAAAACTTCCACTCTTAAGGAGCTTCTGAAGGAGGGAGGCAGATAATGAACCTAGAAGCAAGGAAATATATAGTATAAATATAATGGTGCACAATTAAGTAGGGAAGAGATAGAGCGTTGTGGTCAAAGAAGGCCTCATAGATATGATGCGGTATGAGCAAAAAAGGCCCAAGGGCGGAAGGGAGCTGTATAGACATCCAGGAAGAGATGCTGAGCAGTAGGAGCCACGAGGACCAGGCTCTAGAGCCATCATGTGCTGGAGGGCACACGGGGAGGTGGGAAAGGGAGCAGGGTGCTGGCTCATCTTAAGTAAGGGGTTTTATTAAATTGCTTGTTGTCTGATGAGCAGCATATGATCTCCATTTCCTCCTTCATTAAAATTCTTGCAACTGGCTTTTGCCAGTGGAGTGGATGTGGTCAATTAGTGAGTCTTCTTTTACAGTTGGAACTAAGCTGTAACTTCAGGCTATGCTAAGAAGGCCCAAAACACCTGGATTAAAGTAAGACTTTGAGTAAAGGAGGACCTATATTGGAGAAGAGGTTATATTTTAAAAATAGTTGCAAGTTCCAGGAGCACAAAGTTGGCTCAAGAGAGGGAACTCATGAACCACACAGAGATCTCCAGTGATGGGAGAAAAATTCTCCTGACCAGCTATTGTATCTGCATGACCTTTGAACAGAACACCATCCTGGAAGTTGCATTCTCTGTGTTTTTAAATGCTGTAGATATGCCGAGTGTGTCCATTCCCATAGGTTTGCTGTGGAAGAACCCCCCATCCAAGACTCAGCCCTGTGGTTTGGTTGGAGAAGAGCTCCTCCCCTTCCCCAGATTCAGGGGCAAACCCTACAGGACTCAAGTGATATCATTACTCATTATTGTTGGTTACAGTGGTCAGGGGTAGCACAAGGCCTCAGCAAGTCCAATCAAAGTGACGCTCAAAACTTTGGCTTCAGAATTCTGAATATATTTGTTTACCAGGGCTTCCATCATAAAGTACCGCAGACTGGATGGTATGAACAAAGGAGGTTTATTTTCTCACAATTACAGAGGTTAGAAGTCCAAGATCAAGGTGTTGGCAGGGTTGATTTTCTTGAGGCTGCTACCCTCCTTGGCTAATAGATGGACATCATTCTCCTATTGGTGTCTTTACATGGTCTTTCTTCTGTGAGCTTCTGTCTCCTAATGTCTTCTTGGAAGGACACCAGTCCTAATATTGGATTAAGGCCCTCCATAGTTACCTCATTTTAATTTAATCACCTCTTTATGAAAGTTCCCGTTTCCAGATACAATTACATACTGAGTTACTGGGGAATTACCAATTCAACATATGAATTTGAAGAGGACACAGTTCAGCCCATAAAACAGGACAAACACTAATTTTCCCAGAAGTCATCCTAAGAGATTTTCCCTTTTCCACAGAAAACAATGGTACGGAGACGTGAGGTGGTCAAGATAGCAGCAATTCTGTGATCTAGGACCATGAAAGGGAAAAGGTTTTTCTTGTAAAATGCTAGAGCACTTTTTTCACGATACCTTATACCACAAAACAGTATTGAGGACGTTTCATCAAGGAAGGAGCCACAATGCTGCCAAAATAGCGCAGTTGAAGAGTCCAAGTTTGGGACTGCCCTGTGATGTCCCCAAACATGTTCTCTATTTCTGTTTCAAACATGAGAAAAATTCTAGATGAGAACAGCTTAGAACTCAAGCTGTGCTGTTGAAATTATGGTTTATTAACATTACATTATCAACGTGTGAGAACTTTAACATTAGAAACTGCTATCTAACATGTCCAACATGAAAACAACTTTGAAGGACAAGGGACTTTGAAGGATGATACTCAAAAACTTAAACATTAGAATGAAGCAAGTATCTTAGTCACCTAACAGGGGGCTACCTGGTCCTTTGTCTTGCCTCTCATGTTGCAGAGGATTAGGTGGCAGTGAAGAGGAGTTTTCTTGTCCTTGGTGGTAAATCATGAAGTTCCCTCTTCCCAGGGCACTCAACGTTTTAGTTATTCACTTGTTGTGCTAGCAAGCCTTTCTCTGTTCTTTCACTTCAGGTCAGAAACCTTTGCCCCAGTCTTTCCCCTGTTCCTGTTTAGTTTTATTCCATGACCCTGAGACTGTCTCATCCCTGTCTCACCTAGTCAAAAGTAAGCATAATCCTTTCAGAAGGGTCTTCCAAGAAGAAATGGCACACTGCTCCAATGTTCTCACACAATGGGCTTAGGGTATTTCTAAGCAGACCAGAGGACGGAAGGGGGATAGGCCTATGTTCTCTGTAGTCCACGATGTGGGCAATAGGCAGTACTCATTCTTCAGACAGAAGAGGCAGCTATAGAGAAACATTAGAGATTACATCTGCCTCTCAGTACAACTGAATTACGTGTTCAGTCACAGATTTATCTGGCTTTTTACTACAAGGTCACATTACTGTGTGGGCTTCCTTGTTTTGCCCATTTTTTGACATATGTCTTGCAATGCCAGTGGTGGAAGAATTTCCTCTAAAATTTAATTCATGAGCATGGGGTGCCTGGGTGGCTCAGTGGGTTAAAGCCTCTGCCTTCAGTTCAGGTCAGGTCATGATCTCAGGGTCCTGGGATCGAGCCTTGCATCGGGCTCTCTGCTTAACGGGGAGCCTGCTTCCCCCTCTCTCTCTGCCTGTGTCTCTGCCTACTTGTGATCTCTCTCTCTCTGTCAAAGAAATAAAATCTTAAAAAAATAAAATAAAATAAAAATGTAATTCATAAGCAAAACAACTTGTAAATGATGTTCAACCTTCATGGTTAATTCCTCTTACTGCTTTCCAATAGAACAGGAAAGTCCATTTACCAAGAATATTTTACATGTTGAAAGTATTGTCTATGGTCATATCAGTGAGGACCTTTAAATAAGTAACTAATGTTGAAGAACTAAGACAAAAATGTATATATTGTGGCCTCTCTAGTGATAAGGCAGTTTGCCAAAGTTGGTTTGTTGTGTGCGTCTTTTTTTTTTTTTTTAAAGATTTTATTTATTCATTTTTAACAGAGAGAGAACACAAGCAGGCAGAGAGGCAGGCAGAGGCAGAGAGAGGAGCAGGCTCCCCGTGGAGCAAGGAGCCCGATGCGGGACTCGATCCCAAGATGCCGGGATCATGACCTGAGCCAAAGGCAGTTGCCTAACCAACTGAGCCACCCAGGCGTCCCTTGTGTGCGTCTTTTTAACTAGAGAGAGAAAACAGTACCATCTGATAGAAATATGATGTAAGCCACATACGTCATTTTAAATTATTTGCCATATTTTTAAAAAACAGAAATGGTTCAAATTAATTTTAGTTATATATGACATGTTTAATGCATATACAGTATATATCAAAATATTCTTTTATATTACATCCATATATTACATTATATCCAAAATACTACTTTTAAGTAATCCTATAAAAATTAATTAGATACTTTACATTCTTTCCTCAAACTAAGTCATTAAGTCTGGGATATATTTCACACTTACGTCACATCTCAACTGAGACTAAGCACTTGTCAAATGTCCAACAGCCACATGTGTTTAATGGCTGCCATATTCAGCAATGAGAACATGGAAATCTGTATATTTTCTGACTTACGTGGGCATTGTATGTTACCATTTATAGAAGCCTTTGATCTTGAAATGTTTATAAGACTAGAACTGCTTTTGAGAGAAAGAAAGAGAGAGGGTGTGCATTATTTTTGTATCTCTAAATAGGTTGCAACTGATTATTCTGAATAATCAAATTCACAAGCATATGCTTGTTTTTTTATAAAGAGAAAACAGCTCCCCACATATCAACAATACAACCTTTGGGAAGATAAAGCTGAATCGCTTATCGCAATAATGGAGAATAGCACCTTACCTTTGGCAGCATGTTGGACAAGGGATGGCAAAGTCAACTTTTGAGAGTGGAAAGTTTGGTGTAAAAAGGATCTCCCAATGTGGGGACTTGATTAGAGTTGGTTAAGGATCACGATATACAGTCTGTGATTGGTGGAAAGAGCCAGTAAGGGTTTTGGAAGCAAGGGAGTCAAAGAATCTGCAGGCAAAAACTATTTGTTGGTGCTTTCTTTTGAACTTAACGGATATTTCAGGAAGTTCCTGTAATGAATAATCCAGTTATTTACCTGGGCTAGACTCTGTTGTATAGCTATGCTGATGAAGATAAGGAATACTTAACATGGTCATGTTAGTAGACAGTAAACCGTGTGTGTGAGAGGTTGGAATAGGTAGTTTGGGTTCTCAGGGTGTGTTTGTGAGTGTGTGTGTGTGTGTGTGTGTTCTTCACAGTACAAGCACATGTCCAGCAAAGAGGAGAGCTCTCCTTTTTCACTGATCTGACAAATCCGAGAAATATTTGCACTAATAAGCTCTCTCTTTGCATGCCCACTTCCACATGAGCAAGTATGGAAAACCAAGTAATTATAGGATAAATTGGTAAAATGTTTTAAAAATACAAAGAAATCTCTTCTTGAACCCACATGATCTAGGTCACCTGTCCACATGCTTGAAGTGGTCTTCTTTCGCCATCCATCAAGTATTTGGAGAGCTCCTCATCTGTTCTCAGTCAGCACTGTGCTTTCTTAGCGGTGAAGAAAACACAGAAAGCACCCGCCCTCAGGAAGCTGACACTGTATTCAGGAGAACTGGGTCATTTTTAAAGGGAAACAAACAGGGAAGCAATATACTAGGGAATTGGTCTAGGGGTGCTACAGCAGAAATAAAGACGCACTTAGAACCCTGGGGGTATAGAGGTCTGAAGAGGACTCTGGGAAGGAGGTCTCGCTGCCTCGTTGTCTCATTAAGGCAGAGCAGGAGCCAGCATGAGAAGGGCGAGTGTTGTAATCATTGCTGGCAGAGCGTTCCCAGCCTCCAAGTGCCAAGTGCAAATGTCCTAAGGCAGGAAAGGATTTAGGATGTTCAGGAAACAGAAAGAAGGCTGATGTAGGTGAGTTTAGTAGGACTGATTTAAAATGAGTTTAGAGCAGTTTGGGTAGAAGTCAGATCATATCAGGCCTTGCAAGCAGAGGTTGCTTCCATCACACAAGTTCTGAGCTCTCTGTAATCTTTCCTCTTCCGTCTTGAAATTCTAAATAATTTTTTGAGCAGCGAGGTCCTCTGTTCAAAACTTATTTACATGGAATGTCACATATTATGTAGCCAGTCCTACTGGTAAATCATAAGAAGGATTTCAGTTCAACCTGCATGATGTTTTCTCCCCCACTTCCCACATTCAAGAAACCTGAAAGCAATCAGTCCTGGGCTTATGTGCTCTCTCTGGTATCACACCCTCTAATTCTTCTATCTTGTTGCTCTGCTGTACAGGGCTTTCAATCTCAGCAGCACCCTGGAGTCCAAAATGACTGCCAGGGCTCCAGCTATAAAACCTCTTCCCAGCCATGATCAAGGTCAAACTTACATACCATTTTCATCTACATCCCATTGACTACATCTAGAAAATGGCCATATGTAGCTGCAAGGCAGTCTGGGAAATGAAGTCTTTATTCCAGAAAGCCACATGCCCAGCTGGAAACTAGGATTTCTTTTTCCAGAAACAGATATAAAGGGGGCTGTTGTCAGCCCTGCTATGCAGTCTCACTCCTTCCTTGGACCTGCAATATTCGTCCATTTATACATTTACACTTATTCACTCAACATTAATTCACTCAGAAATGTTAAGGAGAGTCTGTTTGTGCCAGGCTGTGTCCTAGTGACTGAGGAAAAGAAAATGGTTACGTGTTGGACCTTTAAAAATAAAGTAGGAGGAGGAAGGAAGACTGCAGATAATTATGCTTTAACATAACAAGTACTGGAATAAACTGTCTAGACAGATAAGGTCATGACCAAGCCAGTGGAGGTGTTGATAAAGCTGCACAGAGATGAGTGACAACGTACGTTTGGTTTGAGAACGATAGACAAAGAAGGGGAATGCGTTTGTAAGTTACACCTTGCACCGGGGAGTATGATTCTGAAATAATATGTGGGATTTCTGCAGCTCGGTTATAGTGATGAGTCAGACTCAATAAGTAAAACATGGCGCAGCTGATTGTTTGGTTAGACCATTTGGTGATCACTAGGTCCCCACACACCTGTCCTGGCTGTCGCCGTCAGAACCGACCGTAAAGAGATGCTATTAGAAATGGGTTGGCTGGGTTGCAGCTCGGTTTGCCAGCAGACATAACCTGTAAGGCAAAGAAATAGAAGTGCTAAAGAAGGTCAGGCACTGCCTTTATGTTCCATGCCTCTGGCCCCGCCCGCACCCAACTGAAAAATCCTGCCTCTGCCTTCAACCCTGGTCCTCCACCAGTCCCCTCGCAGCGGGGACCCCACAAACCATCAGCTTCCCAAACGACCCTGGGATCGCAGGAGAACTTCTTGCCCCATGATACTCCCGCCCAACTTTGGGAAATGAGATTCCCATCTCCGGTAATGCCTTGCTCATCTTTTCCCAGGAAATTACAAATAATAATAATACTAAACCAAAATATTCGGGAACAGCATCAAGCTTTAGAGGACAGACAAAGGGATTCCTCAGTTGGGAAAATATGGCTTGATTCAGACTTTTCAGACTTCACTGTTTCCTTCTCTGGAACTCCAGTCATACCCCCCTAAGAGGATGGCTGTCACGGTCACCACGGTGACCCTGCTGTGCCGCTATTTTCTTCTGAAACAACAACAAAAAAAGAGCTCTGTGATAAATCACATCTGCAAGATGTGTTTCATATGTCAAGCACACATTGCTTCTAAATCAAATGCTGATACATGACTTATTCCGTCAAAAGTAAGCAGAATGCTATAATTTATAATCATCTTGAAGCACACTGCAGAGAAAATGAAAGCAGACCATTAAATTTTAATGCCTTTTCGGCTCTCAGAGAAGAGGGTTTCTGGCCACATTTGAAGCAGGGTAGTGTTTCTAACGCCATTGTGCACGCCTCCCCCCTCCCCAAAACAGTTTGTGTTTGCCAACATTTGTGCAAACTAATTGAAAAAATGATTTAGCTGTCAAATGCTGCCATCAGTCAGGGAGCTCTCCTGAGCACAGAAGGGGATGGCAGAGGGGTGGGTCCCACCCAGCGCCCACACCCCCCTCACCCCCCCAACCCCCCCCACCCCCCGTTTCGCTCTCGAACAATTGCGTGTTGTGCTGCAAGCCAGCTCCCTGCAGCAGGGCTGGGAGCAAATAGTCATCGGGGTGTCATGTCCGCTTAGGCTCTTGTCCTGCACACCTATTCATCTGTGTTAAGTGAACAGCAGCATCAGCTCAAATTAAGCTGGCTTGAAAACAGCCACTGTTAATAATTTCTGCTGTGATTCAACTTAGCTTTGGCTAACAGGTGAAGATGTTTCATAACGGAGGCAATTACAGCTCTGAGAGCTCTTTCCCGCCGCCTGTTTAATCAGAGGAATGGAACACTGGCTCCTGTGCAGGGAAGGGCCAGGCAACCACCGTTGGCTGCATTCATCCGTTATCTGCTAGATTGAACAAGCTGCCTGCCGGGGACAGATGCTTAGTGCAGTGATTAGAATATAAAGCAATTGCAAAGGCTGCAGGGATTGGAATCATTCTCCGTTATCTCAACTTACTACAGGGTTTTCTGGTCAGATAACAAGTCTCCCAAACCCGGCTTTGTAGATGAGAAATCATATGTATATCAGTGCATGAAGACTCATGCATATTCATTCATCTGAGCCCTGTGTGAATTTTCCATTTAGAGGAGGAACTATTAAAAAAAAAAAGAAAGAAAGAAAACAGGTTGGGAGAAGGGTCTTCAATTCTATGCAAATTTCGTTCCTTTTGTAAGCGGAATTTTTGTGACAAGGAATATAGAGATTCCTAAGCGTTAAACTGTACAATAAAACTGCTTGCCAGATTACATTACTTTCTGAGATTGAAAAGTCCATTGGTTTTACTAATTGCCAAACAGCTTTCGTATTTAAGTTTTTTTAAAAAAAAAAGGGATAGAGAAGTGAAAACTTCTAAATACATGACCCTAGATTTTTACTTCTGTTGGCAAGAAAGAAAACTGAAACTATGTGCAGGTTCTGTTACTTCTCACGTTACAGAGATAGCATAGTTACATCTAGAGGAAAATCTGTTACTCTAGTACAAAATAGTTTTTCACACCAACTCTGAGTAACTTTAAATTAGGGCAAAAACATAGCTGTATACTTCCTAATTGTGGGGATTTTCAAATAGTTCATTTCCAGCCAAACATTTTTCGTCTTCTGCTAAAAGAAAATCAAACAGTCTAAATTGAATTTTTATTCATTACAATTTCCTGAAATGTAGTTCTTAATGGTTTCTGATGTGCCTAAAGGCATGAATCTTAAACTACTTCCCCCGACCCCCAACCAAAGAACTAGGGAAATGAAAAAGACCCATTTGGTTACTGGTATTAAATTTCCACCATATACATTAATCTGCTTTCAGAATATTTTTCCCTCCGTATATTTTGCATCAAGGGCCTATAATAAAGTCCTCGGTAGGTTATGTTTAACGAGCAATTGATTACAGAGCTGTATATCCCCAAACCGAATGTGTTTTCGGCAAACAGCAAAATGGTTGGGAGGCTTGGGGGTGGGGAGGGGAGAGGTCAGCCACAGGCTTCCTTTTATTTAAAAAAAAATCTTAGAAAAAAAAAGTCTTTTAGAACCTTGGGAATGATTCTGATGATTCATAATGCCAAGGTTATACTGAGAGTGATCTCTTTCCATCTAGGTTTTGTAATGGAGATTGTAGTCTTCTTCAATTATTAGTAGGCTTTGAGGCAGTGCGTGTGTGAGAGAGAGGGAGAGAGAGAGAGTGGTGTGTGAGCACACACACAGACACACACACACACACGGGCACGCGCACATTTAAGTTTCGAGAACAGGAATAAACACGAAAAAAAGAATAATAGAGTTTGCCCTGCTGAACTATATGATTCAAAGCCGTGCTTAGGATGATAGCTGCGTGGCAAGATAGCGACTCGTGTTTTTTAAGAGGAAGTTCTTGATTCCCTTCATTCCTTAGATCCAGACATCTGGCCTCGTCTTGGAATATCCTTGGCCAGAATCCACTGCCCACTCAGTATTCCCCCTCCAGTTACTGTTGCTTCTTACCCTTGGAGCTTTGAAAGCCTGTGTAACTTCAGCCTATCGAGCCCAGTGAAAATGTCTTTACAGATGAGCGTAATGGTAGCACTGCCGGCTCCCTGCCTTTGACCTGAAGTGGAATGTGTCGCATGGCCGTAGCAGATGGGATCAGAGTTTCACGGGACTGCAGAGATTGGCTGGCTGCCTGCCAAAAATGCCCAGCTAGTGGCAGCAAGGGCTCAGGCTCAGAAAAGCAGGCTTGAATCTATTCTCTGCTCTCGAAGAGAGAAAACAAAAGTGTCACCTAAGTTTGTGTGGCATCCAAATACATTTGTTAAGATCGTTCATCGGCAGATGTTTACCCAGCGTCCGAAAAGTAATTGAATCTTCGGGGGCAAAATGGAGACCTCTTTATTCGGTTTTGCTGCAAGACGTGAGACAAAAGCCAGAGCAAAGAATAAAACAAGAAATTATCTGAACTGCATTTAACCTTCCAGTTGAATGCTGATCTCACCATAAGAATACAAATGTGTACATGTGGGGTGTTTAAAGTCTGTCTCCTTTCTCGTGAGTGCAAATAGACCTTAGTCTGAAATAATAAACCAAATGCAAAAATGAATTTCTTAAAAAAAAAAAAAAAGGCTGATATATAGCCCAAGTGAAATAATTACCCAGATAATTCCAAACCAGGATCTGAAATTCTAAAGGCAGGGTTGGCGGAGGGGGGGGATGTGCATTCTAAATTATCCATACCGTCTCTCTTACTGACTGCGGCATTCAGACACATGCTCAAGACCCTTGCTGGTTTTGTGCACACAGAAAGAGCTGAAATCATTCCAACATCTCTTCCAAAATAGATATTCCTATTGACGGCCTCCTTTTCACCTGGAACATTGGGAACATCAGTTAAACACTTCAATAGCAGCAGTGAGAATCTGTGGTTGTCAGATTTAGCAAATTAAAATGTAGAACGCCCATTTAAATTGACATTTCTGAAAAGCACTTCATGGTGTTTTAGTAAAAGGATAGCCCCAGTTTTGCCTAAGCCATGGAATATGCAGTATTTGTGAAATACTAACATTAAACATGTATTCCCTGTTCATCTGAAATCTGATTTCGCTGGGCATCTTGGATTTGATCTGGCAACCCCAAGATGTGCTCTTTATTGTCTCACTTGGTGAATGCGCAAAGTTCCCCTGCTACATGCACACAAACACACATGCATGCGCACACACACGCACGCGCACACACATTCCTAATTTTCCGTTTGTAGCACACTTAAAAAAAATGTATCCATCAGGTTATTTCTAAGTTTATTTTAATCGTATTTTCCTCCCAAGCACTGCCTTTCCACAGCAGTAAAACATATGCTGTTTGCTGCCTAAGTAGATGGGTAATGTAAGCTGTGATGTGGAGAGACTTCTTCTCTTATCCGTTCTCTCTGAGGGTGTAGTTACAGAAACATATATATGTGCTTTTATCTGTGATAAGAGCTACCATCTGCTAGCTGCAATGTGCACAGCTTACCGTCTGAAGTGCTTATACATATTATGAAAACACACAGCTTTTGTGTATGTTGAGAATCCATATAGACAGTGTTCTAATAAACCAGAATATTAGGGCTTCGATTGTGTCCAACGGACGCAAAATAGAGCCACAGTCTTGGACGAGGGCCGTCGGACGTGGCCCGCTGCCATGTGCGTACTCCCACCAGTTGCGTTGTTGTGACCTTTTAATACTCTGTTCTTTGCAACCTCTTCCCACAAGATAATTATTTTAAATAAACGGAACCTTTTCAATGAGAAAAGGGCTCTGCCTCAGTCAGAGTAGAAGCTTTCGTGCCAGGGCCCCCCGATCCCTGAAATGTGCGCTGCCTGTATGCGAGCCGCAGGAGAGACCGAGACAGAACATATAAATTTGAGTTACTTTGACCTTTAATCCAGGAGAGCACGAAGAGAAATGCGCTGGGAAGGTTGGTCTGTAGCTGTCTGGAGGCTGATAAGCCGTAATAAAGGTGCGCTCAGTTGCAATTCATCTAACGCTTCCATTGCTATCATCCTCCTTTTTCGATTTTTGTTACCTCGAGTACTTATCTAAATCCCTTTCAATGCCAGCGCGAATGCACTCTGTGTTCTCTCCAACTGTGACTAGGGCTGTCTGTGTGCGTCAGTGTGCCGCCGCACACACTCGTTCCCTTGTTTGACAAGAACCAATGCCAACACCTAATTAAGGATAAGCCACAGAGCTCTTGGCTTTATCTTTGTCAACCGCTCCGTTCCTAGCTTTCTGCCTAGTTGAGTTTTTAATGACACGAACAACAGTTCGGTGCAGCTTTCCTCAGGCCCACCCGCTCCCGAGCTCGGGAACTAACTCCGGTGGGTGTCAGTGACAGGTGCACGGGGGGCCGTGTGTGCCCCGTGTTGTGTAACCAGCGTGAGGGCAGAGGGCCCGGGGGGGGGGGGGGGGGGGG
>CM052809.1:17052384-17074252 GCA_028533885.1 Nasua narica | reverse complement strand
TCGTATTAAACATTGTAACTCAATTTTGTGAATGTGAGAGTGAATCGTTTCCTAAAACTCAGGCAAAATTAGATTAAACTGTGTGATACTGACTTTCAGACAGCCAATTAACTGTATTTAAAATGGGGACTGTGGCATTTATATATATATATATACACATATCCATAAAGATGTATGTATGAAGAGAGAGAGAGCACCTTGTGTTCTATTTTAGTTTCTATACTTCCATATTATACTCACAGAAGTGCAATCCTTTTCCTAGAAGGTAGCTTTTATTGTTAGTTTTAAATCTGCGTATTTGGATTTCTCTTTGTTCTGTGACTGCTAATGGAAGCTTAGTGTTTTAAATGATCAGGGTAATGTCATGGGGCATCCTGCTGTCCCCAGACTAATATGATTTGCTAAAAGATCATTGAAATTCAAAAAAACACCAGAATACTGAGTTAGCTGGATATCCCTGTTGTCGGAATGATTTTTGGCAATGTTAAGGGCACCTACATAGGGTGGGAGAAGAAATGGATTATATGCCCCAATTTCCACTGCTCCTTCATTTGAATTTTATGTTAGTTTGAAATTTACACAACATCTTTTGTTCTGGCTACAAAATCATCTTTCTTTAAAAAAAAAATTCACTTTGATGTTTTGACTCCGTTCAAACTTTTGTTCTTAATTGATAATTCTGTGTAACATACGAGAGGTGAGAATATTCCATAACAAAAGGAGACAGCAATAGTAAAAGTGACTAATTACTAATTTTATTTCACGGACAATCTGAAGTTGATCCCTATGTCTCTTGTACTCTGCTAGGTATAGAATGGATAAGAAATACGAGAATCCCTAGATACCCTCTATCTAACATCTCCCTACATGATCTTGGCAAATAGTAGTAAATCTCTGCAAATATTTTAATGAGTCTCAAGTAAGATATACTTGTTCATCTTCTCTGTAGGTGTCAACCCAGCCCTATCAATAAAAACAAAGGACTCGAGTCTCTTATCCACTTAATTTAAATCATCCGTTTGCTTTTGCCCGAATTTTCTGCATACTTCAGATAAAACTTTTGCTCACCCAAGTGATTCCATCCTCCGTGCCTTCTGCCTGCCGGCAGAGAGAGCCTCCCTCCTTTATGCCACCCTACCATGTCAGAAGCAGGGACACCTTCTGATCCTGCCACATTTCCTCAAGGATGTCTAGCTGATGATTTCACTGCCTTCCCTAATGAACACTGGTTTTCGGAGTGGTGGTGACGGGTTTTCACCGGACCATCTGTCCTCTCTTAGGAGGCTCCCTGAGAGGCTAGAGGCACTCCTGGCAAGATGACTATGCAGAAGCTTGTGTGCATCCTTTAACCACGAAGTTCAGTTATTTCCCTTCTCTGTGTTAATTGGACCCCAATGAAATCATTCAAAGCAGCGCTGTCTCTAATTGGTCCACTTCCACAAAGCCCGTCTTCTAAAGCATTGTCTTTACTTAGAATGTGGCACACCGCAGATTTCTCAATAGGCTCGTTCACGTGAGAGTCTGACAGATTGGACATGGTCAGCCTACAGCTTTTATAATATGCCTTTTACTAAACCGGTGCTTTTGTGGCAAGGTAGATGAAATCAGAAATGTCATGTGGTCAAGATCTCCTAGTTCTAGGAGGAACTAGTTGTTCTAGTTGTTGGATGGATCTTCCATTAAAGAACTAGTCTGTCTACACTCTATAATAATAACGGTTCTGTCCAGAAGGATATGAGTACAACCCCTTTAAGGGGATTATATTGATCCTAGAATTACTGCAGTTCATGGGACAATGAAAAAACAGTAGTCTTTCATTGGCTAAATTGAATCTTTGGTGAAATAAACTAGCTTCAGATACAAGCACAGCAGGTCTAAAGCTGACCATGTGAACAAAACAAGAAATATCTGGATTTTGCAAATTAGATGAATTTTTTCTATAGGCAGAAGCGACTGACAATGTTTCCTATTGAACTTTCAAGTTATAATTTGGGTTTGTTTTTTTAACAAATAAATGCTGAAGGCATATTGCGTTAAGTGGTTAATAGAGAATAGCCTTCTGCTAGGTATGAAAGTCTCATTTCCAATATTCCTGTGGTTTAGTCTGATCATATTAATTTCAGTTAGAAAATAAAAGTAAGCATATTATGAAAAATGCAGAAGCGTAATATTTGGAGATTACTATTTGAGAATTATTTTGAATATATTACTTGTAGGTTTTTGTTAACCATATGCCAAGTATGAACAATATATTTTTCATTTCCTTTTTCCGTGTGCGTACACTGCTGTCTATAGTTGAGCCGACTTTCTCTGCAAATGGACCAATGAATTTTCACATGAGCACTTTTCTCTCTATTTTCAGCCTTGGTGTTAAATAAAAGAGAAGGCTTGCTCCACATAACCTTTATTTATATGCATATTCCCTTGAATTTCTTACTGAAAACTACCAATTAGACCTGAGTTTACTGTGCATAAAACATATCCGTATTCTAAGGATAAACACACACCTATTGCTAGGGGGCCATCCACAAATATTTACTTAACATAAACTAAGAAATTCAAATTTATGTTAAAAATAGATTCACCACTTAAGGCCACATTCCATCTGATTCAACACATCCAAGAGTAATCCATCTACTTATAAGACCTGTCTAGAAACCATTGTTTTAATACAAAAGGTGACCTATTTGTTTTGCTAGACAAAAGTGTATGTGTCATGGGTCGATAATTAACCTCCTCAATGTTTGCCTCACCTAAGTCAGTATCTTAAGCTGCTTATGCTCAAAAGTAAATGAACTGCACAGTGAAACAAACTGTGGGACTAAAACATAGGTAGTGTCCCGTGTTGCTCTTCCATACTTGAGAAGAATCAGTGCAAATCTTTTCTAAGAGGAACGCCAGCACGGAGCTGTAGGTTGGCCTCACCTCCGGCTGAATCCGATGTCAGTGTGGTAATTACCAGGCCCAGTCAATAAGACCTCTCCTCAGTATAATTGCAAATCCAGTACAACCATGACCAGAACTAAATTGCTTCAGAACAATCAATAGGAATCTTCTGATTATGTTCCCGGGTGTATGCATCAAATATAAAGAGGAAAACTGTCCGTTCAAGCAAAAGGTCAATTTTATAAATAAAAAATACTGTATAAAAGTCATGTTTTGTTTTATGTTCTTTCCTGGTAGAGAGACTAAATGTATTGGTTAGTTGTCCATGGAAAGAAAGCGTGTAGCCAAGAATTCGTCAGCAGACCAACAGTAATGCAAGAAAAGCAAGAATAATTTTGCGTGACCGTTGTATCCATGACCAAGGGTAAGCTAGCTAATTCAACACACACTGTCCTGCTCTCCTGAAACAGAGCTTTGAACATAAAACTAAAATCCCTGTGCTCTTCGGTAAGCTTCAGTCATTAAAGGAGCTAGTTAACTAATGAGTCCCGTAAGTTGCCAGTTCCATTAGAAAGTAAGATTAGAGCTATTAATTTCCTATCAGAGGCATGTAATAATATAGATTACTTGAAAGGGTCAGTGTCCCATCTGTTGAGATCTGTGCTCTTTAAACTGAGGAACAGAATTTCCAGGCAGATGAGAAGATTAGAATCATAGAGCCATAGAGCTAAGCAAAATAATAATAATAACAACATCGACAACAAGATAATAATAATAAATTGTTTGCTGATGATGAATTTGGGCTAAGTTGTATTGCCTCACCTCCAGTACATAAAAGAGTCTTTGAGTCTAAAAAACTTGGCACTGAGTTCCTTAAAGGTTGGCGATGAGAATGCCCCCAGGGAGACTTAAGTAGAGGGGAGAGGGGCATGGCCTGCAGAGAAGGGAAGAGAAAGACAGGAAAAGACATGGGCATACTCATGTGAGTATGACATGAGAAGAGAATGGAGGACCAGAAGATTAGAGCTTTTATAATATGTGTCATGAGACATCTGCTTCCCCTTTTTTTGGGTATTCTTTGGCCTTCACATGGAAGTGAGGGAATCAGTGCTGAATCCCATTAGCCCCTCTTTTTTTTAAAGATTTTATTTATTTATTTATTAGGAAAGAGAGAGAGTGAGAGCATGAGAAGGGAGAAGGTCAGAGTGAGAAGCGGACTCCCCATGGAGCTGGGAGCCCGATGTGGGACTCGATCCCGGGACTCCGGGATCATGACCTGAGCCGAAGGCAGTCGCTCAACCAACTGAGCCACCCAGGCGCCCCCCGTTAGCCCCTCCTCTAATCCCCCCTCCCGTTTTTCCTGTTTCTGAAGCGGGAGACGTGAGTCGACAGTATGCCACAGCACGTGGTGTTCTGGGGCCTCAGTGACTTTTCACCAGCCAGCCAAACATTCACACTTCTAGCTCGAGCCGGGCCATCTATAGTCTGCCTCCACCCACCTTCCAGGTCCTGCCCTGCAGCGTCCTCCCTGACATACCTCCCTCCCAACCCTCGACCCTATGCCTCAAGTTCCAGGGAACTCCCAGCGCATTGGCCCATCATCCATCACGCACACTGCCCTTCCCCATCACTACACTGTAGCTGTGATCAGAATGTTCTTCCCTCATCCCTACCCGCACACAACCTACCTTTTCCTCCCATACCCGGGCAATGCCAGAAAGCCTCCTCAGTCCTTCTCTTGTAAAAAAAAAAAAAAAAAGAAAGAAAGGAAAGGAAAGGGGAAGGAAGGAAGGAAGGAAGGAAGGAAGGAAGGAAGGAAGAATGAATGAATCTCCTTAAGTACTCCCACTTTATTCTCCATGATTGTCTTTGATTTGAGTTAGAATGAAGGCGATATCGGTGAAGGTTACCATAACTAAGAGTAGTAACAGTAAGAATATATGCTACTAATAGTAAGATAAAACTTACCTAGAATGTTGGCTGTGTAATGAAGTCTCATTATATACAAGTTAAAATTAACCATACCTAGGGCTGACCCTATCCTCACTGGGACCCTTAGAAACAAACAGAGAAACCCATGACTCCTAATTGCAAAAGTTCTCATATGCTGAAAACTGCTGTTGATATAAAATCAATAGTTTATATCCCTTCTTGAAATGTTGCTGACATGCCATTTATAGAATAAGACTGAATAAACCAAAGTGTGTAAAGATGCTTACTTTCACTGTAAAAAGCATTGGATCCAAGGTCTTTTCGCGGAAGCAAATATTATCAGCAGATGCTAAGTGAGAGAGAGAGAAATTAATTTAAATGCTCTAGTAATTTCCAAAGAGTCAAAAGTAGCGCCTGTCTCATGAGAGCACATCTTGTGTGTATCACATTGTCTCAGCTTCTTTTTACCACCTAACCACCCCCCCCCCACTAGCAAACAGGAATTCTGTAGTTGGCATTTTTTGCATTAAGGTATAAATGAAAATGTTGCAGTCAAAACAACGTCAAAGACTGTTAAATAGCTGATAATTTCATCAAGTCAAAAATGAATGTAGCTGTGTTAGAAGCATAATGCTATAAACATTTTCAATTACCTCCTGAACCCTTCTGGGAAGCTACAGTGCTGTGGGTGAGGCCCAACAGGCCTGCAGGAACACAAAAGCAGCCCTCCAGCCCCCTCCCCCATCACCCCGCCTTGGCGTCCACTGCAAGGGGACTGTGCGGATTGTTGCCCACATCAGTTTTAAATTGCTCAAGCAATTGTTTCCTGTAGATGAATTTGTAATTCTAAATTTCCAGGCGGATGAAATGTGAGCTTGTTCCTCCCTCAGGCTGTTTACAGAGCCTTAGCTTTCCTATAATCTGAGGCTCAGTGCTAAGGCCTGAGAACCAGGCAGAGGGGTGGGGGGTGGTGGAAGGGGGTTGGCGGGGGAAGCGCTCAGCCAAGGGGGTGGGAGAAAAAGGGAGTCGGGATTGCAGGGAGGCAGTGGACACAGGACAAGAGAAAGAGAGTCTTTAAGAGAAGGGGGTGCGGGAGGGAGGAGAGAGTGAGGAAGGCCTAAACCGATAACAGGATCTCCAACCCCACCTTCCTCAACCTCAGCCTTATTTTCTGCCTCCTTACAGAGCGTGCAGTTTCGCATGTCTTCCCATCTTATACCTCATCTCACTAAATAAATAAATAAGCACAATAATTTGAAGCAAGGTTTTTGCGGCGCCTCTCTACCGTATTCACAATGGAGTGAGTTGTATTCACTGGTTTTAATGAACTGGTGAGTCCTCTCCCCTTATTCTAGCCTTTATCCAGGTCTGCCACTTTGCTCTGAGGCCAAATTACCTGTCACGTTGTGGAAGAGATTGGGTCCATGAGAGGAAATGCATCCTGTAGGTGCAAAGCACTGAGTAATTACTCCTAGGCAGGGGTTTCGTTCAGTCCATGTTTGTGAACACCCACTTCTCATGGAAAGCTCTATGAGATCATGTATTTCTCTTTAACCAAAAACTTCCCCTAAGTCCATGATTTACTGCGGTGATACTTAACCTTTTTTTTGGGACATAGACCCCCCGCCCTTGGAGAATCTGACTTTGTGTTTTGTTTTGTTTTTTGAAATCAGATTTTTGAAATACAGAGGTTCTCTTTGAAAATGCCCAGGAGCCTAGCTCCGAAATCAGGCACTTAGTACCGACTTGCCTTTACTGAGTCAAAATAGAAAAACTAGCTTTATGAAAATTTGTATTTTGCACAGCTCATTTTAATTTTTCATGCAAATATTTACGGCTATTTCCTAAATTTAATTTAAATCAGTCCAAAATATCCAAAAACATGTCAGCTGAGATTTCCTTCAAAAGTAAATTTCAACGTGAGGTCCGCCAAAGTTTGTCTGTAAGCAGGCATAGAAAATGGGACTTCGATGTGGTCATGAACTTGTCGTCTTTGAGCCATTGACTTCAGCTCTTTATCTTGAGGGCAAAAGTTCTTAAAAACCCTGGCTCACAGTGATATGTAGGTATCAGGAAACAGAAACAGAGTTTCCTCAGCAGCTTTTGCCTGACAAAGGGAAACTTTCATCAAAGAATTCTAGAGTGCTCCACGTGGCATTATTTCCCTTATCTCCTTGGTTAATAAGACCACTTTTGGCAAGCTCTGAATCACCAATATCAATGTGACGCTATCATTATTGTTAAAAGGAAAACAGAATAAAAGATCGGTGAGGCCAGAGGGTATCTGAACCATTTTCCCCTCCACTGAGACGGGGCTACCGTGCTAATACAGGAGGTAGTGGGGGGCAAGAACTTGGAACAGTTCCTTCTCCACCAGAGGATTAACCCCTCCCGTGCAGACAAATAAGGCGCTCTCTCTGTACGGAGATACCCCGACTTTTCTTCTAGTTGAATTTGACTTGGCACAGCAATCAAGCAAAGTCTAGAACACACGAGACATTCAACGGATGTTTGCTGACAATTTTGAAAATGCAGAACAGGAGTCAGCTTATCAGACCATATCCCCATGTTGTTTAGTTTCTGGCTTTAAATAATTTATCGGGCATTAAACTACCAGTGAGAGAAAAACGAATGCCGTTCTTTGGGGGGAAAGTTATAAAAAAAAAATATTTGAAGATTCTGTGCATTCAGCTGCACTTGGCTGACGGGCTGAGATACGTAAAAGTGTTGCGGAACATGAGGGACTATTTAAAATATCTTCACAGTTTTCGAAAGCTCGGCGGCTCTGTGAAATTTCTGTTTGGCCTGGAAAATGTAAATTGACCCCGTACACACACATATTTCTTGGCTCTCTCTCTTATGCCTCCTTTACCCCACATGCGCATGTAAATATCTTCTGAGTTGGCGTCTTTAAGTCATAAATCATTAAAGCTATCTCAGCTCAGGACAGTGCTTTCGTGGGTTTTTGTTTGTTTGTTTCTTTTTCCTTTGGCATACAGAGAAGTGAGAATGGAAATAACGTTTTCGCACCAACAAATGAACTCATATCCCCCTCCAAGATATGGGTAGTGTCTCTATGTCACCAAGACGGCCAGACTGCAGAATGTCAACCTGGAGTGGGCTGCTTGCACATTCATGTGCCAGACTGGAAAATGATGATGCTAGTGACCGTTACAGTCCAGGAGAGTGTCTTAGCAACGTTTTGATTATACCCGTAAACATCTGACAGAAACAAGTAAATAGGATCTTAAACTCCGTACCGGCACCAGAAGTCCTAGGGAAATGTAAGTCTTCCTGTAGAATGACCACTGAATGAGATGTTGCCCTCAGCCTGGTCTTCTTCTTTAGTCCCTGAGGTAGCTGGTTGAATGTCTTTCTTTGGGGATTAGAAAAAAAAAAAAAAGGTCCAAAAACTTGGTGTTGAGAGAACATGTGCCTAACCTAGCCAGTTGTCATTCCCCAAAAAGGACCCCTACGGAGCATGGTCCTTGTGCGGTGCCAAAGCATTCATGTCGGGTGCCTTTAGGAGAGGTACCACACTCTTGTCTCATCAACTGAAACCAAATAGTGCGAGGCACCCCAGACTCTATTAGGGAACCACCTTGTTCTTGGTTAAGGAGGAGTTATAATTCTGAGAGTTCTCGAAGTGGCACCTTGCATGAATGACCCAGGATGTTAAATTGTATGACCTTAATTCATCCCAAATGTTTCTTTATCAATATGAGGACATGGCAAGTAACTTTTAAGATGTCTCCAAAAAACAAACCAAAACAAAACAATAGGGTGACGTGATACCATTGAGATACTTGTAGAAGAATACAGAGACAGCTCTCCATTCTGTCCTGATATTTCCTTTGTAACCAACTGGGTACGGTGCTAGTGATTTGCATATAACAGCCTCCTGGCACAAATGAACTGGAATAAGGTCCCACTGCAACTAATAAACTCACTGTAACAAGTCCCTCAACTTTGCCCGGTCACACTGCTCAGCAGGATTGCCATGTGTGGAACAGGATGGCAAGATAAAAATAACATCGTTCCGTGCTTTCAAACCCGTACAACTCTATATTGTCTCTCTGGAAATAAGATTTGTTTAATGGCCAGCGATTATCTCCGATCTGGCTTGCTCTAATACCAGTTTTGGGTTTGGGGGAGAGGGGAGTTTGTTGGTGTTGTTTTTTAATCACTAGTGTTATCTGTACTTTGGAAGAAGAGCGACAATTAAACATATTTTTGAACAGAAGAGGAAAAGGCAGCAGGGCTCTTTTGGCATGAGTTCCCACAGCCGATCATTCCAAAACATTTCTGGTTTTCCCCTGGTCTCATCAACCAATGTCAGCACAGCTGAGGTGACTGTGCTAATTAACCGTCCCGACGAACCAGCTGAGAAAGCTTGCATAAACTCCATGGGAATATGAGCTGTTAAGAAGAAATTCTATCCAATGGAGCTAGGGACCAAACCCAAATATAGAATCAAAACAGGGAACAGTTGCCCTTAACCATCAGGTGATAACATCATCAGCTACAAGATGATGCTGAATAGAAGCCTGGAATGACAAAATTAAAAAACAGCCACATGGAAAGAGGTCAAAGTCTCCTTTCTCCTGTTGAAACGAAGCATTTGGGAATAGCCAGCAAAGCATCTCCAAAAGAGTGAAAGCATGCCTGCTCCAAAAGTCCATTCTCAAGAGAAAAACAGTCCAACATAAGAAATAGCTCTGTAGTCTCCCAGAGCCCGTTTGAAGGGCTGTAAGACTGACTGCGAGTGGGGACAGTTGTCCTAGGGATGTGATGAAATGGGCCATGTCACATGGTCCTGACAGTGCAGGTCAAAGACCCAAGAGGGTATAACTTGGCACATGGATAGGAGAATGAGAGGGTACGAGGAGCTGCAGGTATTAAGGGGAAGGAGACAGAGTTTTAATATAAGTCGCTGTGGTGGGGCACCTAGGTGGCTTAGTAGGGTAAGCATCTGCCTTCAGCTCAGGTCAGGATCCCAGGGTCCTGGGATTGAGCCCCACATCGGGCTCTCTGCTCAGTGGGGAGCCTGCTTCTCCCTCTCTCTCTACCCCTCTCCCTGCTCACATATGGCTGCTCTTTCTCTCTCTCAAAAATAAATACATAAAATCTAGGGAAAAAAAAAAAGTTGCTATGGTCTAAGTATCCCTACCATCACTACTTAAAAAACAAATTTTTTTCCTGGGCGATAGGGATGAAGGGAATATAAAGTTATTAAAATGTTTTAAGATGAAATTATATATCAATATACAGGTGCTTCGGTTAGGTCAAGAAGACCATCGTATCAGAAGAGAAACAGAGTCCTTTAAGCAGTCACCCTTGTAAAGTCATCATTTTGGGTTCAAGAATTCAAGAGTAGAGGGGACAGCACATATTTATTGAAAACTGAAGATCACTGTTGTCATGTCATAGGACATATATTATTACTTCCTGTAAACATATCATTGATGAAGAGAGGGACACAGGACAGGACAGTGTTTTAGGGAAAATTCCTCTGAAAGCGCAGGTTTCAGTTAAAAAGTTCTTGACCTGAAAGTGGGCTGGTTTCAGAGCAACCTGAAATTAAGCAAGTTGAAATCCTCTCTCATTTTCACTGTCACCATCATAAAGGACCAGTGTCATAGCAGCAGAGAGTGGTCGCCTTGGGAAGAGATGTTTATATACTGTATTTCATCAAAGACAGGCTCTAGGTAGACCCGCACAATGAGCTAATGGTGGATTGAATGCTTGGGTGTGGAGAGGTTCACAACCAAAAACAAGTAAGTCATCCTCTCTTTCACTAGCTCAGCCTAATTTCCATTTTCTTTAAGGTTAGATCCATAATTATCAAACCTTCTCAATACCAGATCCATTTAAGGACTTGGGAGGCAAAAGGGCTAGACTGTGTTCTCCCTAAGGGCCTCCTTTTTGTTCATGTCTGTTTGTAAGAATTTCTATGTGGGAATAAGTAACTCAGGACCCATGAGAAACAGAAAATTCACCCTCTGGGCATGCTTTATTTTGAAATGGTAGAACCTGGGTGACATGCAGTCTACTATATAATAATAGTTGAAAAAACTCTTTTAAAGATATAATAAAGGATGAGGCCTTTGGGCTGTGGTTCTCTAGATATAACAGTAGGACTGTCTTGGGCTCCATGGAGCTCCTTCTTCAGTCGGAAGGCAGAGGTCGAGACTGAAGGATCAGAGGTTTTACCCTGCTTTCAAGCAAGCAAGTTAATCTGACAGAAGACACAAAATCCCTGGGACAGAGACAGAGGATTTTATTACAGTATAGCAACCAGCATGAGCTTCATGTTCCCATCAGTCTCCCTTGCCCCCACCATGCCCCATGTGGTGATGCTGTGTGACTCAGGTCGACGCTAAGTACACTGTGGGTTTGCCTCACAGCAGAGGAACCTGCATCTTTTATAATGGGCTGCAAGGAAGCCTGCCTGAGCCGTGACCCAGCAGGGAACCTTATCGTCCTTATACTGAATAGTAGACAAACCAGACCTCTGCTCGATAGGAAGATACTATCTCTGTCTTCCAAGACTGTTTACCATACAAACGTCTTTGAAAAGACAGTGTTTAGGCTCACACAATGTGCAGATGTGTCCATGACTAACAGATTTGTCTCCTGGCAGTCTTATACTAACAGAGGCTGCTGACTGTGTAGGTCATGCTTTCTAGTGCTTACTACACATGGGGGTGGCGCTCCTGGGGGGCAACCAGGAAAGATAGGCGGCCACGTAAGTTGCTGTGCTCTGCTCTTGAGGTCGTGCATGTCTGGGAACGTCTGCCTGTCTCCGGTGCTACATGTAGATGTTAGGGGAACCATTCATTTGACCTCAAGTCAAATATAAAGGGAGAATCAGATCCATAACGGAGTCATGATATGAATTGCCTTCATATTGAGGAAAGTGAAAATAAATCTCACCAGTCCTCATTTTTCTGCCTTTCCTTTTCTTCTCATTCCATGAGAATTTCTCCATGAGGCAATAATTTCCCACATCTTACGGATGTTGAAAAGAGAAAGGTTATGTGCTCTTAGAAATAGCTCATAATGTCCACCAGCTCTACGTTTTAGGCAAAGCTAAAGAACAACAACTTGGACCCGCTAGTTCCCTTCTTAAATGATGATTTGTGAGGTGAGACTGCATCCAGATTCTACCAAGGAAACAGGAAGTTAGAATTGACTTCTCTACTTGCATGCCCATGCCATGAATGCTCTAGTGAAACGAGCATGGGCCTGGAATCAGAGAGACTCAAATACACTGCTGTCACTATCTGCATGACCATAGGCACATTAACGGATCTAACCCAGGTCTCAATTTACTCATCTGTGAAATGGGGTTAAGAATACCTATATCCTGGGCCCCTGGGTGGCGCAGTTGGTTGAGCGACTGCCTTCGGCTCAGGTCATGATCCCGGAGTCTCGGGATCGAGTCCCACGTCGGGCTCCCAGCTCCATGGGGAGTCCGCTTCTCACTCTGACCTTCTCTCTCTCACTCTCTCTCTTTCCTAATAAATAAATAAAGAAATAAAATCTTAAAAAAAAAAAAGAATACCTATATCCTAGTGTCATCGTGGGGATTACATGAGAAAGTATTTGTAACACACTTGGGCCAGTGCCTGGCTCCATGAATAATTGTTGTTATTATTGGCTATCCCGTCACTCACAGGAAGCCATAAAGTACATGGCCAGGGAAGGTTTGCTCTTAATTTACTGCCTGTCCTGAGATCCATTCTTAAAATTGCCGGTAAATCAAGCATCAATGCCCACTCATGGAAATGTGTGCTGCTGTGAGATACTCAGTTAAGTTTTGCTGCTTCGGTGGTGGACACAGACACCGCCTAAATAATGGCGTTTGAAGAAGGGTGCTGATAGGCAGGTGAGCTGCCAGGAAACCAGGTGTGCACGGAACTTAATCACTTAGGACTGTCTTGTCTAGGTCCTAGTGGAGGAGTCTTCTTAAAAAATCTAAAATAAAAAAAAAAATCACTGCCCTTTTTCAATATCATATAACATATACTACGATTATGCTTTAAATTAAGGCCCTCTGCTAAGCACTTGAGTTCAGAAAAACTGAAACCTGTATCTACTAGGACTTGAATTACCAGCACACAAGTTTGTAATACCACCATGTTCTTTACATCAACAAGGCGTTTAAAACAGTAAACCTCTTGAAGATGAAGAAACTGGGCTCAGGAAAGGTATTAAGTTGTCCCGCTCCATTCCATTCAGTAAATTTTCTCACCTCTATAGCCGAGTCATTAACTCACTAGGCAGATATTTATTGAGATTCCACCATGAGGAAATTATTATCCTGGCCCCTGGTGATACCTCTGTGATTAAGGTCTGATGACCACAGTCAGGGAACTTATTGCTTAAAAGGAAAGAGAAGGCAGCTTTTATATTGCACCTGCCAGGGTCCATGCACATTGGTAGGGATTCCTGAGTACTTTGTAAGATGAGATTCTTTTGCTTTCATCTAAGAGAAAAAGTCAACTCACCTTGTGTTAAATGTAGAGTAAAAGACATCATAATCAGCAGTTTGATAATGCCATCAAAAAAAAACAGATTCTTCAGGTAGTTAATACAGATCAAGTGCTTTAAAAAATGTCTGGCATCTAATAAATACTCATTGAACTTCATCAATTAATAGCTAGCACACTTCTCCTTAGCCTCTTGAAGAGCTGGAGTAGAGTTATACATACAAATGAGAGCAGAGTGAATTTTACCTAGGAAATGAGGGACAGAGTTTACAGAGAAAGTTGTATTTAAGCTGGCTCTTGAGCTTAAGAAGACGACTGCCAAATAGACAAAGAAAGTCTTTTCAGACAGAGGAAGCAACATGCACAAGGTTAGGAAGCTTGAAGGATATAGTGACTGGTTAAATTCTGGTTCACATGTACAATAAGATAATAAGCAACCATTATAAAAGAGTAAGATAAAATCTATGTATTAAATGACATAGTTATGAATGGAAATTTAGGATCATATAATTATATGAATAGTAGGCTCCAATTCAATTTTTAGGTAACTGCATTATTTGAGTAATTTATAATCATGTTATCGATTTTGGCAAGATAGATGGGAAACTATGTTATGGTTCAAAAAATAGCAAATTGTTTATTTTTACAGGAGGTATGGAAGATGATGAGATGGAATTACAATTAGAGATCAGACTGTATGTTATACTGAGAGTCTGGACCTTCTGCTCTAGACTAGATCAGGAGCTGGCAAACTTCAACCCACGGGCCAAGCTCAGCCCACCACTTGTTTATGTAAATAAAGCTTTATTGGAACACGGGCACTCATTTGTTTATATGTGGTCTAGTGGCTGCTTTTATACTGCCATAGTGAAGAGTTGTGAGAGAGACTATAGGGCCCACAAAGCCTGACATATTTACTACGTAAACCTATGCCGAAAAAGTTTGTGGACCCATGTTCCAGTTAATAAGAGGACATCAAAGTAGGGAATGGCATTATCAAATCTGCTTTTTAGCAAGATGAGAGCAACAGAGCCTGGGAAATAGATAAAAGAATGCTAATTATAGTGATTCCTACAGACTTTTTACTCTGCCTTAAAGAAATTTCTCATTACTTCTTAGACCATGCTACAGGTAAAAGCACATATGATTGTATCCTTTTTATAAAAGAGAGAAATGAGGACTAGGCCACATAGCTGTTATGTGATGTCTCCCTCAATAGAATATAAGCTCCGGGAGGGGAGAGACTTTGTTTTGTTCACAGTTCTAGGTCCAGCACCAAGGACAGTGTCCGGTCCTGGAACAGGTATTTGCCTACATAAGTATTTTTGAAACTAATGCAAGAGGGAATCAAGGAATACATTAATAAGTGAGTGGGAAATTCATATTCCCACTCACGGAGAACGGAGGCAGGCTCCCGAAGTCTTACTGCAGAACCAGCCACCCCAACTCTGTCATCTTGTCAGGGCTTCAGGCAGGGACTTCCTCAAGATTCTTGGCGTCATCTTGGGAGCCAGGAAGCAGGAAAAACAACCCAGAATCATCACATTCTCTCCCAGCCCAAGGCCATCTCACTCCTCTGGGCCCTAACTGAAGAGAGTCATCACTTCATTTGTCTACCGATTTATGTTTGGCGCGTAGCATGCCCTATTTGCTTCCTCTTTCTCACATCTGGTTCATTCCTGCTCTTTAACTCCAAACAGTTGTGGGAGTCTTTCCCCTTGCTAAAGGGGTTCCTCTCTCCGCAGCAGGTTACCCTCCATCACCTGTCTTGTAGACAGGTTTGATTGTTGTCAAACATTGCCGTTGTACAATTTCTATCCAGTTCTTGAGCTGATCTTTCAGCTACACCAGTCCTTGAAAGCTGACAGGATGAATTGCTTGCTTTCCCAGCCTTAATGTTTATCTCCCTTCAGATCACACCATCTGCTGTGATTTGGCAGCTCAGGTAAGTGCTTTTTTTTTTTTTTTAACTTCTTTCAGTTGCTCAGCTTCCCGCAGATACTGCCGTGTCTGTGTCCTCCCTTTCTTCAGACGTTATCTCCTTGGAACTGTGGGGTTCATACTGAAGTTGACGGATGTGCCTGGTGCTTTTCTTCTTCCATGCTTCTGTCATCCTTTGGAGTACACATGTTCAAGCTGCCCACTGAGGCCTTTGCGTGAAGGGAGCAGAACCATCTCTAAAATCAGAAACAGCTGTGTGCTTTCTTCATTCCACTGCTTAGCTATTGGTTTGCAATACTCTTTTCCTTAGCTTCTAAGCCAGTGTGGCCAGGCCACTTTGGCTTATCCTGAAAATGACTCTGAGATGGGGAAGTCAACTAAAAAGAATGGAAACTTGTCTTCCTTTCCAAATTCAGAAGAAGTGGTAGGCCGGGGCTTGCATTTCACTTTGGCAAAAACGGGCAGGATGGATTCTCTGCTACAGTCTTCTGAGGCTGTTCATACTCTCAGATTTCCCCCAGCCTCACCTCCCCTGCAGTCTACCTTTACGTCTAATCCTCGTGAAGCATTTATGGTTGCTCTTTATGCCTGAACTTCATAGCCTTTGAGCTTTTGCAAACTCTGATGTAAAGTCATATTTACAACTTTTAGAGAAGGTTCAGAAAACTTTTTCTCTAAAGCACCAGAGAGTAAATATTTTAGGCTGTGCAGGCCATATGGAATCTATCTCATCTGTGCAACTCTGCCATTGTAGAGCAAAGACGGCCATAGACATAACTAAACGAATGAGTGCAGCTGTGTTTCAGTCAAACTTTATGTACAAATACAGGCAATGAGACAGAGTTGGGCGTGGGCGAAGGCTTTCTGACCCTATTTTGAAACATCACCTTTGATTGTGGAACATCTACAGTGCATTCACTCCGTATTATCCCTTTATTAAGGAATAGTGAAATGATCCTGAATGATGACATCATCTGGTACATTCTGCTTCCATACTGGTTAAGTGACTTTGTATGTACTGATGTGTATTAATTTGTAATCCCAGCAGCTCTAATTAAATGATTTTAGAGGGGCTTGCATTGGTTTTCTAGATTTTAAACATTTAGGACCTTTATGAACTTTAGTATAACATACATGCACTACCAGATCCTTTAAACATTGTTTACCCAAATAAATAACAGACCCTATTGAGACCCAGTACCTAAGTTATTCCCTGGTTCTAACACAGTTCCCTTGGGAGCTGCATGATCTGCTTCAAGCCACCATGGAGCCATTTAGAGTACTGTAACAGAAGACAGTGTCGGGTAGTACCCTCCCAGCAACTGTGTCCCCTGAGATTGTCTCAGCACTAGGGAAAATCGATCTCAGATTTGTTTAGCATTGTGTATTGGTTACAATAATTGAAACAGCAAAAATGTAGCTAAATCTTTCGGAGCTGTTTCTTGATGAACTACTAAGTGCCCCATGGTGCCAGGTACCATGTATATGCAAGGTTTTCTGAGAATTAGATTTTATATCTATCACATATAGAGAGTCATATTTTGTTATATTTATTATAAAATACTATTATTATATTCGTCATATTTCTGTATATTCTCTGATTCTCAGAACACCTAACTTTACACATGAGCAAACCGAGACTCAGATGTTAAGCAGCTGGTCCAAGTCACAGAACTTAAGCGTCTCTGCCTTTAAAGCACATGCTTAATCCCTATCTAAGGGTTCCTCTTAGTATGATATATTTACTCCCTCGCACACATACTGTGAAAAGAAGAAGTCTTGGGCTTAGTACGTGCTGCAAGTTCGATGACCAATAAATGTTCTTTGGGTAGCAATAAGTTTTGTCTCACCAAAATTTGCCCCTCATCTCAAGACTCTTATCTTAAGTAAAAGTTTCACCATTTAGTCGAATATGCAAGCTGAACACCACCCATCCATCCGTCCTTTATCTTCTTCAGCCTCAGTTCTCCATCCCATTGGTCCCTGGGATTGTTAATTTTATGTATGAGCTTGGCTGGGCCACAGTGTCTAGATTGGATCTATCATTATTCTGGATGTTTCTGTTGAAGATTTTTTTAGATGACACTGACATTTTTTTTTTATTTTTTTTATTGTTATATTGGTCACTATCATTAGTTTTTGATATAGTTCCAAGACTCATTTTTTATGTATAACAGCTAGTGCTCCATGCAATACATGCCCTCCTTAATACCCATCACTGGGTGAACCCATCCCCCCACCCACTTCCCTTCTGAAATTCTCAGTGTGTTTCTCAGAGTCCAAAGTCTCTCATAACTCATCTCCCCCTCCAATTTCCGCCCCCTTCATTTTTCCCTTCTTTCTCCTAATGTCCTCCATGCTATTCTTTATTTTCCACAAGTAAGTGAAACCATATAATAATTTACCTTCTCTGCTTGACTTATTTCACTCAGCATAATCTCCTCCAGTCCCATCCATGTTGATGCAAAAGTTGGGTATTCATCATTTCTGATGGCTGAGTAATATTCTATTGTATATATGGACCACATATTCTTTATCCATTCATCTGTTGAGTGGATCTCAGCTCTTTCCACAGTTTGGCTATTGTGGACATTGCTGCTGTGAACCCTGGGGTGCATATGGCCCTTCTTTTCACTACATCTCTATCCTTGGGGTAAATACCCAGTAATGCAATTGCTGGGTCATAGGGTAGCTCTATTTTCAGCTTTTTGAGGAACCTTCACACTGTTTTCCAAAGTGGGCACACCACTTTGCTTGCATTCCCACCAACAGTGTAAGAGGACTTTCCTTTCTCACATCCTCTCCAACATTTGTTGTTTCTTGCCTTGTTAATTTTTGCCATTCTAACTGGTGTAAGGTGGTATCTCAGTGTGGTTTTGATTTCAATTTCCCTGATGGCTAATGATGATGAGCATTTTCTCATGTGTCTGTTAGCCTTTCGTATGTCTTCATTGGAGAGGTGTCTGTTCATATCTTCTGCCCATTTTTTGACTTGATAATCTGTTTTTTTGGGTGTTGAGTTTGAGAAGTTCTTTATAGATGTTGGATATCAGCCCTTTGTCTATAGTGTCATTTGCAAATATGCCTCTTTGTTTTGTTGACTGTTTCCTTTGCTGTGCAGAAGCTTTTTATCTTGTTGAAGTCCCAAAAGTTCATTTGCGCTTTTGTATCCCTTGCCTTTGGGGACATGTCTTGGAAGAAGTTGGTGTGGCTGATGTCGAAGAGATTAATGCCTAGGTTCTCCTCTAGGATTTTGAGGGATTCCTGTCTCACATTTCATCCATTTTGAGTTTATCTTTGTGTATGGTGTAAGAGAATGGTCGAGATTCAATCTTCTGTATATAGTTGTACAATTTCCCTAGCACCATTTATTGAAGAGACTGTCTTTTTTCCACTGGATATTTTTAATTGCTCTGACACTGACATTTAAATTGGTAAACTTTTGAGTGAAGCACATTGTCCTCCATAATGTGGGTGGGTCTCATCTAATTAGTTAAATGCCTTAAGAGAACCAAAACTGACCTCTCCCCTACTCCTCCCTCCTGGGCAAAAGGGAATTCTACTAACAGCGGCCTTAGAATTACAACATTGGCTCTTCCCTGGGTCTCCTATAGGTTCTGTTTCTCTGAAGAACCCTGACTAATACAGTTACTGAGTTCTATGAATTCTTTCTCTGGAATATTATTCCTCATCCTGCAGTGCCTCAGGACCCATTCTTCTGACTTATAATTAGTCTTTCCGCTTCTAGTTTCTCTAATTTTCAATCTAGAATTAGGTCAGTGGCTCTGAAATGCCCGCAGAATCAAATCCAGGCTGCATGACATTCAATCTCCTTCCCAATCTCAGTTAGTTCTCCTGACCAGCTCCATTGCCCATCCCACCTCACCCACTCTTCCCACAGTATTCAGCATCCCAGGATTGTGTTCTCCTTGCTCACCCATGCTTACCTTGTATTTTGTGTTGAGACATGTTCTTCTGGCCATCTGAGCAAGAGTTCCAAGGACCAGGTGTCAGTCAAATAGAGGTAAAGATTCAGGCTCAGCCTATTAGTTGGCCTGTTAGTTGGCCTCAGCCTGTTAGTCACTGACTTGATTATGAGTTAAAAGCAAGGAAAGAGAGGCACCAGAGTGGCTCAGCTGGTTAAGCATCTGACTCTTGATTTTGACTCAGGTTATGTTCTCAGGGTCGTGAGATTGAGCTCCACCCACCCCCCCCAACTGTGCAAGTGTATACTCTCCCTCTTTCTCTCCTTCTCTTTCTCTCTCAAAAAAAAAAAAGAAAAAGAAAAAAAGGAAAAAGAAAAAAGCAAGAGTAGTTCACTCTTCTCTAAGAATCCTTCCTTTATCTCTGTGAATCATATAAATCCAGATATACTCTTTAGACTCTGTTCACAATGAAAGAACAACCAGTAGAAGGTGAAACAAGTTGTCTAATTGCTCACTCAACACATTGCCAAGCCACTATTTTGACTGTGTATTCCTTCACATTATGTTTTTCAGTTAACTGACACAATATCCTCATTATATTTTCATCAAGTAGCCATACCTTCAACAGAGAGATGAGGTGAGGCAGGGACCCGTAAAACTTCAAGGATAATTTTAAAGTCTTTTGTTTTCATGTTGTACTGAATTTCGTCAGACTGATTTCTGACTACCTGTCATATATGTTTCTTTTGTTCATTAGAATGTAAGATGAGTGTTGCTCTAAAATTCCCTTTGGTGAATTGTTAAGAGCTGTGAAATGTTATCAAAAGGTCACTGAAATACATGTAGCAGTAGCTTTTAAAGTTAACAGGCAGGATGGCCAATTCTGTATATGGAAAGTAGCACAGTCAGGAATGCAAATACAATGACACCTTCATTCATTCATTCAGCAAAGGAGATTGCATTCCTCTCCATTTGCCAAGTCTAGGAATATATAAATGAATATAGCATACTCTCGGCCCTTAAAGAGCTTAGAGTCAAAGGAAGAAGGCAGCCAGATTAACTAACTATGGTTTGTGTATCATAAATAATACTTAAAACCTACATAAACTTAGGGAGTGGTCAAGAGAGACCCCACCAAGAAGAGGAAACAAGAGTGATTTTGACTTGAGTCAAAGGGTTTCGCTTAGTTGGAAATCTGACTCACTTTAGACAATTACCAGAGTGTGGTACCAGACCAAGAGCAGCAACATCATTTGGGAATTGGGGAGAAATGCAAATTCAGGGCCCAATTCAGAATTCCTGACTCCAGTACTCTGGGTTTGAGACCCAGCCATCTCTGTCTTAGCATGCCTTCCAGATGACGAGTTTCAGAGTCACTGATTTGAAGAACAGGCACAACTCATCTAAAGAGGAGGTATGGAGGAGCGGGTCCAGGAACACCACAGAGAATGAGGGCTATAGACTGAGGACAGATTACAAAGAGTTCTAAATAACTTAGTAAGTTCAGACTTTATCTTCTTGGTCATGGGAGTATTCTAACTAGGAACCATGATGATTAGATTTGTGATTTCAGATGAATAACTGTGGTAGCCACTTAGAAGATGAATTCTAGATATGCAAACAGTAGGGGAAAGAAGAGACTACTGTGAAGTCCAAGTCAGTGGTGTTTTGAGCCTGAATTAAACAGGTGTAGGCTTTGAGAATAGAGGATAGATGAATTCGAGAATCTTTTAGATTGTGAAATTATAGTACTATTTTTATTTTGTTGTTGTTTTGTTTTTTATAAAGTATCTGAATACTAGAGGTGAGGCAAAAGACTCATCTCCTTTATCATTGGGTGCATTTTGTCTTCCGCCAATTCAATGTTTGCTAGTTGGTAGGTGAGATGAGAGATCAGAAGGCACCTGAGGGTGGGGTAAGTTTTGAGATTTGAGTTATGGTGACTTGAGGGTGTCTTGAGGTGTCCTTTAAAATCTCTACAACAGTGATCACATAGAATATTTATGTTGGCATATCCATTATTTTTTTTAATCTTTCTTTCTATTTCCTACTTGACTTTTGGAGTACCCTAATTAAAAAAAAAAGGCATTACATATTCTGTTTGACTTTCAATTCGCAATAAAAATTTTAGATGAAAATTTGGGTGTCAGGCATCCAAATTGGCAAAGAAGAAGTCAAACTCTCACTTTTTGCAGATGATGTGATACTTTATGTGGAAAACCCAAAAGACTCCACTCCAAGACTGCTAGAACTCAGGAATTCAATCAAGTGTTAGGATATAAAATTAATGCACAGAAATCAGTTGCATTTCTATACACCAACAGCAAAACAGAAAAAAGAGAAATTAAAGAGTCAATTCCATTTATAATTGCACCCCAAACCGTAAGATATTAGTAATAAACCTAACCAAAGAGGCAAAGAATCTGTACTCAGAAAACTACAAAGCGCTCATGAAAGAAATTGAGGAAGACACAAAGACATGGAAAAGCGTTCCATGCTCATGGATTGGAAGAACAAATATTGTGAAAATGTCTATGCTACCTAAAGCCATCTATACATTGAATGCAATCCCTATCAAAATACCATCAATTTATTGCAAAGAAATGGAACACATAATCCTAAAGTTTATATGGAACCAGAAAAGACCACAAATAGCCAGAGGAATGTTGAAAAAGAAAACCAAAGTCG
>CM052809.1:17002675-17051884 GCA_028533885.1 Nasua narica | reverse complement strand
CGACTTTGGTTTTCTTTTTCAACATTCCTCTGGCTATTTGTGGTCTTTTCTGGTTCCATATAAACTTTAGGATTATGTGTTCCATTTCTTTGCAATAAATTGATGGTATTTTGATAGGGATTGCATTCAATGTATAGATGGCTTTAGGTAGCATAGACATTTTCACAATATTTGTTCTTCCAATCCATGAGCATGGAACATTTTTCCATTTCTTTGTGTCTTCCTCAATTTCTATCATAAGTACTTTATAGTTTTCTGAGTACAGATTCTTTGCCTCTTTGGTTAGGTTTATTCCTAATATCTTATGGTTTGGGGTTTAATTGTAAATGGGATCGACTCCTTAATTTCTCTTTCTTCTGTCTGCCTGTTGATGTATAGAAATGCAACTGATTTCTGTACATTGATTTTATATCCTGACACTTGATTGAATTCCTGTATGAGTTCTAGCAGTCTTGGAGTGGAGTCTTTTGGGTTTTCCTCATGAAGTATCATATCATCTGCAAAGAGTGAGAGTTTGACTTCTTTGCCAATTTGGATGCCTTTTATTTCTCTTTGTGGTCTGATTGTTGAGGCTAGGACTTCTAGTACTATGTTGAATAGCAGTGGAGATAGTGGACATCCCTGCCGTGTTCCTGATCTTAAGGGAAAAGCTCTCAGTTTTTCCCCATTGAGAATGATGTTCGCTGTGGGTTTTTCATAGATGGCTTTGATGAAATTGAGGAATGTACCCTGTATGCCTACACTGTGAAGAGTTTTGATTAAGAAAGGATGCTGTGCTTTGTCAAATGCTTTTTGACAAATTGAGAGTATCATATGGTTCTTGTTCTTTCTTTTATTAATGTATTGTATCACATCGATTGATTTGTGGATGTTGAACCAACCTTGCAGCCCAGGAATAAATCCCTCTTGGTCGTGGTGAATAATCCTTTTAATGTACTGTTGGATCCTATTGGCTGGTATTTTGGTGAGAATTTTTGCATACGTGTTCATCAATGATATTGGTCTATAATTCTCTATTTGATGGGGTCTTTGTGTGGTTTTGGAATCAAGGTAATGCAGGCCTTATAAAATGAGTTTGGAAGTTTTCCTTCCATTTCTATTTTTTAGAACAATTTCAGGAGAATAGGTATTCATTATTCTTTAAATGTTTGGTAGAATTTGCCTGGGTAGCCATCTGGCCCTGGGCTCTTGTTTGTTGGGAGATTTTTGATGACTGCTTCAGTCTCCTTACTGGCTATGGGTCTATTCAGGTTTTCTATTTCTTCCTGGTTCAGTTTTGGTAATTTATGTGGCTCTAGGAATGCACCCATTTCTTCCAGATTATTCGATTTGCTGGTGTATAGTTGCTCATAATATGTTCTTATAATTTTATTTCTTTGGTGTTGGTTGTGATCGCTCCTCTTTCCTTCATGATTTTATTAATTTGTGTTCTTTCTCTTTTCTTTTGGTTAAGTCTGGCCAGGGGTTTATCTATCTTATTAATTCTTTCAAAGAACCAGCTCCTAGTTTCATCAATTTGTTCTACTGTTCTTTTGGTTTCTATTTCATTGATTTCTGCTCTGATCTTTATTATTTCTCTTCTCCTGCTGGGTTTAGGCTTTCTTGGCTTTTCTTTCTTCAGCTCCTTTACGTGTAGGGTTAGGTTGTGTATTTGAGATCTTTCTTGTTTCTTAAGAAAGGCTTATATTGCTATGTACTTTCTTCTCAGGACTGCCCTTGCTGTGTCCCAAAGATTTTGAACAGTTGTGTTTTCATTTCCATTTGTTTCTGTGATTTTTTTTTAAATTCTTCTTTAATTTCCTGGTTAACCCATTCATTCTTTAGTAGGATGCTCTTTAGCCTCCATGTATTTGAGTTCTTTCCAACTTTCCTCTTGTGATTGAGTTCTAGTTTCATGGCATTGTGGTCTGAAAATATGCAAGGAATGATCCCAATCTTTTGGTACTGATTGAGACCTGATTTGTGTCCCAGGATGTGATCTATTCTGGAGAATGTTCCATGTGCACTAGAGAAGAAGGTGTATTCTGTTGCTTTGGGGTGGAATGTTCTGAATATATCTGTGATGTCCATCTGGTCCAGTATGTCATTTAAAGCCTTTATTTCCTTGTTGATCTTTTGCTTAGATGATCTGTCCATTTCAGTAAGGGGGGTATTAAAGTCCCCTACTATTATTGTATTATTGCTGATTTGTTTATTTGATTTTGTTATTAATTGGTTTATATAATTGGCTGCTCCCATGTTAGGGGCATAGATATTTACAATTGTTAGATCATCTTGCTGGACGGTTCCTTTAAGTATGATATAGTGTCCTTCCTCATCTCTTATTGTAGTCTTTGGCTTAAAATCTAATTTATGAGATATAAGGATTGCCACCCCAGCTTTCTTTTGATGTCCATTTGCATGGTAAATTGTTTTCCACCCCCTCACTTTCAATCTGGAGGTTTCGTTGTGTCTAAAATGAGTTTCTTGTAGACAGCATATTGATGGGTCTTGTTTTTTATCCATTCTGATACTCTGTGTCTTTTGATTGGGGCATTTAGCCCATTTATATTCGGGGTAACTATTGATAGATATGAATTTAGTGCCACTGTATTGCCTTTAAGCTGACTGTTACTGCATATTATCTCTGCTCCTTTCTGGTCTATGTTACTTTTAGGCTCTGTCTTTGCTTAGAGGACCTCTTTCAATATTTCCTGTAGAGCTGGTTCGGTGTTTACAAATTCTTTTAGTTTTTGTTTGTCCTAGAAGCTTTTTATGTCTCCTTCTATTTTCAATGACATCCTAGCTGGGTATAGTATTCTTGCCTGCATATTTTTCTTGGTTACTGCTCTGAATATATCATGCCAGTCCTTTTTGGCCTGCCAGGTCTCTGTGGATAGGTCTGTTGCCTATCTACTATTTCTGCCTTTGTATGTTACAGATTTCTTGTCCCGAGGTGCTTTCAGGATTTTCTCTTGGTCACTAAGACTTATAAGTTTTACTATTAGATGACAGGGTGTAGACCTATTTTTATTGATTTTGAGGGGGGTTCTCTGTGCCTCCTGGATTTTGATGCCTGTTCCTTTTGCCAAATTAGGGAAATTCTCTGCAATAATTTCTTCAGTATACCTTCTGTCCCTCTCTCTCCTTCTTCTTCTGTGATTAGGTCCCTAGCCGTCAGTACTGCCTCTTGTTTTTTTTTTTGTTTGTTATTTGGTTTGTGGTGAGTTTTTCTGCCTTCTCATTTTATCGAGATAAAAATAGATGAATGAGAGTACAAAATTCTAAAAGGGTAGCAATGACCCCAGAAAAATACACACTAACCAAATCAGAAGAGCCCCCACACTTGATTTTGGGTGTTTTTTGGTCTGTTAGAAGAAACTACCTCCCAAAATTTTAAAGAAAGAAAAACTTAAAATACACAGAAATAAGGATAAACACTATGAAGGGATGGAATATGAATGTAAAGATGAAAATTTAAAAAGATTCAAAAAAGGGATCCATAAGATAAGAGGTTGGTTGAAAAAAGAAAAAAAAAGGTAGGAATGTGATCAGGCTGGAGACTAGAACAAAGGCGTGTGCCAGATTTAGGGTATATTTTGATCTATTAGAAGAAATTGTATCCCCAAATTTTAAAGAAAAAAAACCCTAAATGTATACAAAAAATAAGGTTAAATACAGTGAGGGGATAAAATATGAATATAACAGTGAAAATTAGAAAAGATTTTTGATGAGGTATTGATAGGATGCTAGTTAAAAAACGTTAAGAAAGAGGAAAAATTAAAAAAAAATAAGAAATAAAATTTAAAAAATTTAACTCTGAAAGACTAAAGGATCATGGGGAAAAAGTCATTAATTCTAGGTATTGTTTTCCCCTATCTCTGGAGTTCTGCAGTTCTCATTGATGAACTTGGTCTTGGCTGGATGTTCTTGCTGATCTTCTGGGGGAGGGGCCTGTTGCAGTGATTCTGGAAGGTCTTTTTCCCAGGCGGAATTGCACCGCCCTTGCCTAGGGCGGGGCCAAGCAATCTGCTCAGGTTTGCTCTCATAGCTTTTGTTCCCTGAACGCTTTCCGTTTGGCTTTGGAGGAGGAGAATGAAAATGGCGGCCTCCCAATCCTCAGCCTGTAAGAGCTGGAATCTCAGGGTCCCGCTCCTCAATGTGCCCTCAGAGAAAAGCAGTCAGTCCCTCCCGTCTCCCTGGTCTCCGGCCGTGCTCTGAGCTCAGCCGGCCTGTGACAGACTGTTTCTGTCTCTGGCACGTGGCCACATTTGGAGTCTCTGAACCCAGAAATTCGTGCCGTGCGCTCCCTCGCTGCTCCCGCGATGCTACTCCCAGAGGAGGAAGGAAGGGGTCTCTCCAGATCTCCCCTTTTTGGGGTCCCTGTCCGAAGAGCAGTGGCCCTAATGTGCCTCAGATCACGGTCTAAGGTAAGCCTGAGCTTATAGCCCACTGCATGGCTCCGTCTCTGCCATTGGCTTCCCCAGTCCAATACTTAGGAGCTCTGTCACCCTCAGAGACCCCCGGTCTTTTTGTATCCCCGCGGGTCCTGTGACCACACTGTCCCCATGAGGGCTCCCCCACTTAGCCTCTGGAGCGATGTCCCTCAGTGGAGCAGAGTCTAAAAGCTCGGATTTTGTGCTCCACAGCTCTACGGCTGCTGGGAGCCAGCCCCTCCCCCTGCGGTCTCTCTTCCCGTCACTTTGGATTCACTTTTCCACATGTCGTACCTTCTAGAAAGTGGTCGATTTTCTGTTCCTAGATTTGTTTTCTTCTTCTCTTCTATCTCCTGTTGAGTTTGTGGGTGTTTAGAATGGTTTGATAACTATCTAGCCAAACTTCTGGGATCTGATAATTTCTCAGCCTCTTACTCCTCCAGCATCTTGCTCCTCCCACTACCAACAATTGACTTTTGTATATAACCTTAAATCCAGAAAACTTACTATAATCGCTGGTTTCAGAGTTTTTTCTCAGTTCTTCCAGATTTTCTACAAAGACAATTAAGTCACCTGCAAACAAAGATAGCTTTATGTATTCAATCTAAATATGCATATATTTTATTTTTTTTTCTTACCTCATTGCATTAGCTAGGACTTCAGTACAATATTAAACGGCAGCAGTGGCTAGCAGGGGAACATTCTTGCCTTGTTCTTGATCTTAGCAGGAAAGCCGTGAGGTTTTACCATTCAGTATGTGGGGTTTTGTAGATATATTTCATTTGATCAAGGTAAGAAAGTTCCTCTCTATCCCTAGTTCACCAGAAGTTTTTATCAGGTGGGGTGTTGGATTTTGTCATATGCTTTTTCTACACCTTTTGAGATGATCATAAGATTTTTCTTCTTTAGACTATTAATCTATTTTTGAATGTTGAACTAACCTTGCACATTTGTGATAAATTCTACTTGGTCATGGTTTATCAATATTTTTTATACTTGGTTGGATTTCATTTACTAATATTTTGTTGAGGATTTTTGCATCTATGTTGAGAAGAGATAGTGGTCTCTAGTTTTCATTTCTTGTAATATTTTCATCTGGTTTTGCTTTTAGGATAATGCTGGTGTCGTAGAATGAATTAGGATATATTCCTTCTGCTTCTATTTTCTAGAAGAAATTATAGAGAATTCATATAATTTCTTCCTTAATTGTTTGATAGAATTCACCAGTGAACCCATCTGAGTCTGCTGGATTCTGTTTTGGAAAGTTATTAATTATTGATTCAATTTCATTAAGAGATATAGGCCTGTTCAGATTATGTATTTGTTCTTGTGTAAATTTTGAGAGATTGTGTCCTTCAAGGTATTGGTCCATTTCATCTGGATTATCAAATTTGTAGGCATAAAACTGTTCATAATGTTTGTTTATTTTCATTTTAATGTCCATGGGATTTGTAGTAATGTACAGTGATGTCTCTGCTTTTGTTTTTGTTATTAATAATTTGTCTTTCTTTCAGTCTCACTCTCTTGTTCTCTCTCATTCTCTCTTACTCTCTCTCTTCCTTTCTCTCACTCTCTCTCTCTCCCCCCTTAGTTAGCCTGCCTAAAAGCCTAACAATTTTATTGATATTTTGAAACAAGTAGTTTTTGGTTTCACTGATACCCTCTATGATTTCCTGTTTTCAATTTCAATGACTTCTGCTCTAATGCTTATTATTTCTTATCTGTTGCTTACTTTGGATTTAATTTGCCCTTCTTTTTTTTCTTTTCCTGAAGTAAAAACTTAGATCACTAATTTTTAGATCTCTTTTCTAATATGAACATTCAGTGCCATCAGTTTCCCTCTAAACACTACTTTTGCTGCATCTTGATATTTTAGTAAGTTGTATTTTTCATTTTTATTTAATTCAAAATATTTTTAACTTCTCAAGGCATTTTTTTTTCCTTAGACCCATGTATTAGTTAGAAGTGTACTGTTTAATCTCCAAGTATTTGGGTACTTTCTAGCAATCTTTTTCAAGTTATTGATTTCTAGTTTAATTCCATTATGGTCTGAGAGCAGACATTATATGATTTGATTTCTGCCAAATTGGTTAAGGTATGTTTTATGTCCCAGAATGTGGTTTTACTTGGTCACTGTATCCTGGGAGCTTAAAAAGAAATGTGTAATCCCCTATTGTAGGATGAAGTAGTAGCTAGATATAGATTATATCCAGTTATTTCGAAGTGCTCTTGAGTTGAAATATGTCCTTACTGATTTTTCTGCCTGCTGAAAAGCTCTCCGTTTCCTCTAGAAGGGTGTTGAAGTCTCCAGCGGTAACAATGAATTCACCTGTTTTTTTCTTGCAACTTTAGCAGTTTCTACTTCACATGTTTTAATGCTCAGCTACCTCCTGGGTCTTACTGGACAACCAACTCTTGACATGTGCCTACAGAGAATGTAGCACTGACCTATGGTGATGGGGGTGAGGAGTGGGGAGAGAAGGGAGATAAATGCGCTCAAGCTTGACTTTGCCAACATTGGGATCTACTTAGAGCCACCCTTGCTACTGCTATTTCTTGAGTCCCTTCTTCCTCTGATTTGGTTTTTCATGCTTCCAGTCACGTCCTCTGACCTAAGCTGCTACGATGCTACACAAAATCCACTGCTAAATAAAGGATGGTTCCCTTCCCTTCCCTTCGCAGCTCTCATTACTTAAGGGGACAGACAAAGAGAGAATCAGCACTGTTTCAAGCTTCTGCCCATGTGACCATTACAGGGCGAGCCCTGAAATCAACCCTTCTACAGCCCAGTGTTTCTTGGTTATGGACAATGTCCCTGTAAACTGACTGCATCCATAATGTGTTCTTCAGAAGTAGGAAATACGTCTCTGCAGTTAAATTTGTACCTAAACCCAGGTTTGCATTCGGCAGATGCTCTGTGTATTGACTTCATCTCTGTTTTTCCAAAGCAAGGGGTAAACAAGTAAAGGATAGGCTTTAAAATGTGGGATATTGGACTGTTCTTCTCAATTTAATTTAGATTCAGGTTTATGAATTAAGGTGGCTGAGCCCCATGACATCTTGGTTAAAGAAGGGTCCAGCACACCCTGCACCCCATCCAAGATGAATGACGGATAGATCCCAAGTCAACCACCTCTCTCTCTCTGTTCACTTTTTGTGGAACCTAGGATATCCTTCTCCTGTCTTCTTTAAGTACAAGTAAATATTCCACATCTCCCAACCCTCATTATTGCCCAAGATGAGAGAACTTGCATGTCATTTTTTTCCCATACTACTTGCATGGTATTTTTTTTCTTCTCTTTCGGTTATGTCACTGCAATTCTATTTCCACCGCTAGGTTACTAGACCCTTGAAAGTAGAATTCACGGTGCTTAGCTCTGAAACCATTGTGCTTGGCTCTAAAACCTCCTAGTTAACAGTAAAAAAATTAAAATATTCTATACAAATCCTCCATATGTATACAAATAGACACATAGATAAAAACATTAACTGCATTCCCATCTTTTCCATAGGTTCATTGATACTCTGCAAGAATGTGTATGCTTAGGACTTTTAGGAAATACACATAAAATGCCAATAAAATACCCAAGAGTAGGGAGAACGATGAATGCATGGCATGATTGTGTTGTAAAAGAATAGATGTTAAACTAGGAAACAATTTATGCAAAATAACCAACTTTCCCATATACTTTCATTTATTTTGCAATATCAAACTCATTCACTACTTTTTAAAATATTTATTCTTTTAAAGACTTTATTTATTTATTTATTTATTTATTTATTTATTTATTTATTTAACAGAGAGAGAGAGCACAGAAGGGGGAACAGCAGGCAGAGAGAGAGGGAGAAGCAGGCTTGCCAGGCAGGGAGCCCAACGTGGGGCCCGATCCCCCAGATCCTGGGATCATGACCTGAGTGGAAGGCAGACACTTAACGACTGAGCCACACAGGCGCCCCACTACGTTTTTTTTTGTTTGTTTTTTTTTTAAGATTTATTATTTTTAGAGAGACCAGGGAGAGGGGCTCTGGGAGAGGGATGGACAACCTTAAGCAGATTACGTTCTGTGTGTGTAGTACACCACAGGGCTTGATCCCATGACCCCGAAAACACAACCTGAGCTGAAACCAAGAGTTTTGGCCGCACCACCCCAGATGCCCCTCATTCTCTACTTTTAATTCAGATGTCCATCAGAATGCCTATACTTGTGGATGCTTTAATGAACATGCATAGGAAATAATAGTCTGCTGTGTGAGTTGAGACAATATTAACCAATTTCTGTGTGTTTAAACTGACAAAGCTAATCAGGGATAACAAGTGTCTTAAGAATTGGAGACCAAGATAATCCCAGATTCATTGGAATTTTTAAAAATCTCTGCATTTACATGTACATTTAGATGAAATCTCTCTCATTGTCTCATTGTGAAAGAGGAAATCACAGTCCTAAGGGAATACAGGCCTGTGAGAAGCTGAACAGTGGTTCTTACTTAGTAAACATGTTGTGAACACCTACCATCTGCCCTTTGTGGTAGTAAGGATGGTGGTTATAAATTGAATAAAACACACTCTCAGCCCTGGGGCATTCCCAGTATGGTAGGGTATAAAGGCGTGGACTCCCCACATGCTGATATACAGACTGTGCCCAGTCTGTAGAGGAGAGCTCATCAGTGTACGCACAACATAGTAGACAGAACGCTCAGTCCTGCTAAAAGGAGACAGAGAAAACATTCGGAGGGGAAGCAAGGAGCTGTTTGCGCATCAGAGAACAATGGAGGAGAATTCAGACCTAAGGCTGTAGCCCAGGCCAAGGCAAGAAGGCATGAGGACTCCTGGCACATTCTATCAACAGCTAAAAGTTCAGCATGGTAAGAACCCAGGCTTCCCAGGATTAAAAAGAAGTGTTTAGTCGGATTGTAAAATACAGTCTTCATGGTAAGGAGTTTGGACTTGATGCTGAAATTCGGGTGATGCGTTAAAGATTTATTCTCGTGGACACTTTGAGAATGTTCCTGCAGAGCGTTTCTTTGAGACACCAGCTCGGATTCACATACACGGGCTAGGAAACCGATCAAACCCTCGGGAGCCCACATGGTACAAAGTCTACCCTCAAGGTGGCTGTTAGAAGCAAAACTCTTTAGGTGACTCTCATTATAACTCCACAGAGCAACAGAGAGAGCTACTCCCAGCTGGTCTTACTTCGGTCCTTCCTTTAGTGTTCCATTCTCGATTGTTCTCTTCCAGAGTGCCTCTCCTAATGAACCTGATCCAACTGGATCCCTTGGTTATCCATCCTGCAGTCACATCCTGATCCTGTTTGTTTCCTCTTTGTTCCTTTGTCGTTTTCATGTGTTAATGCATCACCTCCCCACCTCACGCGTTCTGTTCGCACAGTAAACATTCAGTACGTTCTCTTTACTGTTGTTTGATGGGCTGACTATCTTGTAAGACAGACTTGGGCAATAGAGGAGTCTAGGGATTTCAGCAGAAGCGGATCATAATAAAGGAAGCACCCATTAGGTAATAGTGAGAGAAATTAAGCCTGCTAGCTAAAAAATATTATGGCCACAGAGGGAAAACTAGAAAACCAAACAAAGTATTCATATAGCCTGTGAAAGGAAAGGAGGAGAGGAATTAATAAAGGCTCAGCCTCTGAGAGATTGATCACACCGTGACTCTAGGGCTAAGAGTCTCATTACTTGCTTTTGGGAATGTTGAACCACAGCTTTCAAAACGATTTCCTTGGAAGACTTGTTTTATTACCAAGTCATTTTCCTTGATTTTTAAAATATCGTAGAAGTACTTAATATGCCTTATAAACATTACCAGAATATTTTCAATAAGATGTCATTTCTCCAAGCCACAAACTCCTTTTGGGCCCCATAATTTACATCAGCACTGCCTGGATTCAGGGAAACTCCACCACGATTTCCATGGCAGAATTCCATCGCTACGAAACCAAGGACCAGTTTGGAAATGAAGCAAATACCAGTTCATTCCCAGAGAAAACATGGAAGCCGAGACACAATGAGCTTGGCCCAAGTCCTGGGCTCTGGTTGCCTGGTAAGCGAACAGAGTCTGGCATTCATCTGCATGGGAGGATAAGGGATGTTACAGAAAGTGTTTTTCAAATGTCCAGTGATGGGTGAAAATTGTCTCAAGTCCATATGGCACTGGGATGGTTTTTAATACCATTACTTACCTGCTAATATACATTGAAGAAAGTCAATGATAGTGTTGGGTTATAAGCAACATCGTGTGTTTATAACCAAGACCAAATGATAGAAGTAGGAAAACAGACGGTGGGCACACAGGGCAAAGTGGGGCCTGCCTTTGTTCTGACATGTTGCCCATCAGCTCAGAGAAATGGAACGACTCTGTTGCTTTGGCAACGTGAGAAGTCCCGGGAAGACCTCTCTCAAAGCTGTCCTCCTTCATCCTGACCGGTTATCTTCCAACGAGATCTAGACTCTCTATTAGACTTTTATCTTGGGGGAGGAGGTTTGAATCAGATCAATAATTTAATTTCCATGCATAGCAAGAGAAATAATAGGACCCCGAAGATAAATGAGGAAGGACCCTCAGAGTATAAAAGGAGGGCCTGGGAGAATTGAAATCATCTACTTAGTTATTTGGTCTCAGGGGATGCCCGTGTCGTGAGAAGAGGGAGAAGAAAACAGATGCAGAGAGGGGCAGATCCGGGAGCTTGGCGGCAGAACAGAGGCGAGCCTGGCACCAAAGCTCTCAGTGGGGAGAGGTTTTTGTTGTTTTTTTTCCCCTTCAAAGAGAGTTATGGACACATAAACACTATTTAGGTAGATCTTTCATAAACACTTATTCTCTGTTACGGCATCCCATTTATTTCCTTTATAGCATTATTGCGGGCGGCAAGTAAATTACCCATTCTCTGGTTTACTTCTTTATTCCTGGTTTCTCACATGAAACCGTTCCTGAAAAGAGAGTTTATCTTTTGCACAGTCTGTAGGATTCATCAAACAGTATTGTTGATTAGTTGAATATACCGTTGAATAAATGAGTGTAAGCACTGCAGAGAGGCTGGTCATAGCAAGCTGGGGAAATACTGCTCTTGAGTGGGGTGGCATTTAGGAGGACTTGATTGTTGATAGGAGAGCAGTTTTGGTATCACCGTGTAGAGCCTAAGATTGGAAGGGCCCAAGAGAGTTCTTAAACAGGTTCTCCAAGCTGACTCTGAATCACGCCCCCTCGGGTCTTGCACATGGACTGAACGCACAGCAGCTCAGCCCGGAATGCCAGGGGAACATCATTCACTAGTCTGCCATATTGTATTACACGCACACACACACACACACACACAGAGCTAAATCAGAAACTCTAAATGAACCCTGTATTACACATCCGTGTTATAGCAGATATGTCCACAAAGAACAGCTCCTTTCTTCAGGAAGTATTTCTTCCAAGCCACACTTCTAATAGGGGAGTATGGAGTGCAGTTCTAGCAATCCTACCCACGGGCGTAGAACCTAATCCAAGATGGGCTAATCCCAGAACTACTTCTACTCCCATCTCATTCGTTCATACCCCTACCTGAGGCGATAGTGGCTACTCTGAGTCTGGTCACATGACCCAAGCCAGAAAAACCATAGTCCCTTGTCAGAATTTTTAAAACAATGACTGGAGAAAAAGAGTGTTTTCCTCTTTTGATTACACTGCTGCCTAGCCCTGGCTGCGTGGAAAACAGCGAGCTGAGAAAATGAAGCCAGTGGTCGGAAAGGAGCAGAAATGCAAGGAGATTCCAAACAGGCACATGGAGTCCCTAACTTACGGTCACTACTGCCCCTCTAAGAGTTTTGGTTGTTGAGTTTTCCTCCTGAGTCTCTGCACTACTCCAATATTCTTCCCCCAAATCTTGTGTTTTGTTTAGGTTCGTTTGAAATGAATTTCTGCTGTTACCCAAGAGAACCCTAATACAAATGATTATACTTTTTTTTTTTAATTTCAAAATAAAACTGGGAAGTCTCTTGGGTAATTGTTTTCCCCAGTCTTTGAGTAGGTAGCTAGGAGAATTTAACTGTCAACTCAGAGGCTACACTAAGAGTATTACTACCTTCCATTAGCTTTTTCTACTTTTGTTCTGACTCAGAGAGACGACCAAATGCCCATAAAGAGAGGAGTGAGTGAGAAGGTGGACGGCTAAAGACACTCACTCTTCACATTTCAGTATTTATTCATTTAGAGAACTGGCCCAACTCTGAAGCAGAATTACACCCTACTGAAGGTAACCCTTCACCCACTGAGCTCTAGAGCTTCACGCTGGCCTCAATGGTAGGCCAAAACACGTAACAGCATTGGTAGGGTATACAGGAGAAGAGATTTTGCAAGTGGACATACTTTCCAGTCTAGGCTGTCTTCTTTTTTTTCCCTCTCTTTTTAATTTTTCCTCCCCACTTCGAGGTCTTCACTTCTTTCTCAAATGCATGTGCAGGAGAGGGGTATTTCACAGTGTCCGTTGTACCCAGGGAGGAAACCATGTAACAAAGGCATTTTAAAACAGGCATTTTAAAACACGAGGAATTATGTGTAAACACGTAGCACTCGAGAACATGTTAGCAGACTTTTTAGGCCCAAATCCAACAAGAATGACCTGTTTAGATATGACTTACACCTTGAACAGAGTTACTACGTGTGGCAAACCGCTAGCCTTTCTTCCTACCCACGACCCACTCTCATTATTTCTTGCTAAGGAATTCCTTGTGGTCGTAGGCAGAGGCCCAGTGTGATCATGGTCGGCTTAAGCCAGTCATCATGAGCTCTTGAATTTTTGCCAATAATTGCTCACGGGGTGAACTTGCGACTCAGCCCTAGGCTAGATAAGACATAAGGGGAAGACTGCCTAGGGCTTCCAAGGAAGATGCTCACAGAGGGTTGCTCTTGTCCCTTCTCTTCGTATTTCATCACTGTAGTGTGCGGATATGATACCTGGAGGGGTCACTATAAAGGAGATAATGCAGGCGACCCAAGGATGGAAGAACAAAAAGATTAAGTTTAAGATATAGTTGTGTTCTAGTGGTCTACACACCACTGTTTACACAATACTGGTTTTCTGCAGCTAAATCTCAGCTGATACAGTATGAAATAGAACTGAAAACACGCTTATACGCCTCAGTTTTCATTGTGCTAGCAACAGGCTAGGTAATAATTCACAATTATTGTTAACATGGAGAAACTAAGCTTTTCAGTAGAGTATCATAAACTCTTGGTAGAGAAGTTCTGTCGTGAGTCAAGACCACAACTCTAAGACAGCAACGCTCCCAGGTAGAACAAAGTAAGAATTTAATTTGATGTATGCTAAAATACACTTGGTCTCGTTTTACTCTATGCACCATTTCTCTCATGTACAACGTTAGCACTTACAGATATGATTAAAAACAGATTAACTGAACAGAATGTGTAACGGTCCTCAGCTGAGTATCGGAAAATTAAAACAGATTTGAAAACTCTTCTGCAACACTCAGGATTTAAATACATTGAGTATGTCAGCAATTTTGTACTCTCACAGCAAGAGATAAAAGAAGCAAAGATAAAGGGATGCACAAAATAGGAATGTCTTTGGGGATATTAAGGCAATTAAGAGCAATATGGAAGTAATCAAAACTTGGTCGACAGACCAAATAAGACCTTATGAAATAAAAATATGGGCCAACATTTGCAAAATGTTGCATGCCTTCAGATTACATATGTCTACAACAGAAATCAAGGGTTAGATTCAACGAGCCGATATGAAACATTAGCAGTGGATGAAATGAGCAAAAGGATTGCCTGGGCTTGAATATAGTCAGTGTTTCTCAATCTTTCACCGTGGGAGACGAAGCAGCGTAGGGGCAGAAAACATGCACAAGCCAAACAAACAGAACTTGTTTTATTTATTACAAACAGTTGTGCTTCACATCCGTATGAGATGTCCAAGGAGTGTTTATGAAGTTTGTATTTTCTCAGATTATTTCTTCCTGAGATGATAGGAACTAAAAGGTATACATAATGAATGTATCCAGGATCCTAGGCTGAAACATACAGGACTGCCTGAATGCAGGCACCAACTGTGGATTAATAAAACCAGGGCACCCACATCAGGAGATACTCTGCTTCTCTGGAGACGGCCCTGGGAGAGAAGTAAGAACCACAGACCTAGATAAACACAGGATTTAAACTCTCAGTCAGTGCAGATCTCATGAAGATGAGAACTCAGCCAACAGATGTGACCCAAACCACAGCAGACAGAGGGAAATCTTAACGAGGCAGACAAAAAGCTATGTCTCTCTCTGGATTATATGTGATCGTTGGAAACTGACATAGTACAATCCCAATTTCAGTGCAGCAGCTGTCATCTTGCTGATCCACTTATGTATTTCTCTCAACTCATTCAGCTTCCTTTTTGTGGTTCTTCCAATGTGGCGGTATCCTAAAAAGATTATTTTAATCACATCAAAGACATTTGAACTTGAATAACAGTGCCACAAAGCGGTGTTTCTGTTGCTAATTTGTTTCAATGGTTCTTACGTGGGCAGCTTTCCTCTATCCAGGTGCACCCCTTGTGTTTGCAGTTTGGTTGTTAGGGGACATGTAAATGCTTTTGTTTCCTCCACTGTCTCTCTCCTCCACCCCCACTGCCACCCTTGCATATCAAAAATCCCACCTTTTTTTCTTTGGCTAAAAATTGGGGGGCCGGATTCAGACTATGATTTTTCAGCAAGAAGATGTTCCTGCTAGTTTTCATCTAGTGAGGCGTTTCCTTACGGTCCCTCAAACAATTGTGAAAATCCCCATTGGAGCCCGGTGACCATGTCTGGTGTTCTGTGCAGCTGGGACAGCCACCAGATAGAGGATCTGCTAATTAGCCACTTTTAGAACCCACGCTTAGGCTGGCAGACGAAACATCTAGAACCTTCAGGGTCATGTGAATAAATCTCCTTTCCCATCAGTGTTCACAAACGAAAGGGAAAGGTCTCCAAGTAAAGCAGTGTTTCAAGCCCAGGGAGCGTTCCATAACCACAAAGCATTATTCCAGAGAAAAATTAGCAACCCAAACCTCTTTGGCTTTAAAAGATTTCAAACATGGACATGAAATTGGTAACCATCCTGCTACGAGGTCACAGTGCTGCTGGGAAACAGGAGAGGTGGAGATGTCAGCCTTGTTCCTATTTCCTGAGACTGAAGAGAGCAGACAAGAATGCCGTTGATGGCGAAGATAACCAAGGCACTGCTGCCAATGAAAACCCTTCTTGTCCAGTTGCTGCCTCGCCACAAAAGGAAGGATTACCTGCTTGACAAAGGAAACCCGAGCTTAAGGGACTGTTTCTATCCCCGCCTCGGTATTCAGTAGCCACTTTCTAATTCAGGTCACTTGAGAGCTTTGTCTCCAAAATGAAAGGTTGGGCGAAGTGACCTTTCAAGTTCCGTCCTCTGTAAGGCACGCAGGTGTCCACTATCTACCTCTGAGAGGGAGGCAAACAAATCCCCAGAACAGAAAAGAACCTCTTCCTAGAATTGCCTCCCTTTGGTTCAGAACGTCTCATCTTCACTCTACTGTATTAAAATCTTGAAAGCACAAGATGTACATCTCAGGGGTGAAGATGGGAGCAGGAAGCTCTTCTGTTTGGAAAGGAGCGTGGGTGAAGGAAACAGATGAGAAAAGGGGAATTGCAGAGTAACACAAAAGACTAGAATCCATTGTGGATGGGTTGCCTCTGGGGTCATGGGGGTTTATACTGTGATATCTTTAGGCATAATGACTATTTTATTCACAAAATTAGAGTGATCCTGTTTACTCCACATAACCCAAACTTCAGGCAATGAGATGCTTAGACCATGGTATCCTAGTTATGGAAGATGGGCATGACGAGGGTCTTGGGCCGGGCCAGGAAATCCTTTTCCTCAAAGGGTTGGATCCCGTGCAGACGGGCACAATGAAAAATAACTCATATTCAGCAAATACATGGTAATTACTGCATGCTAGGAACTACTATACACGCTGGACCTATATTAACTTACGCAGCCCTATCAATACTTCTATAAAGGAAGTGCTCTTATTAGCCTCTTAGACACGCGGACACTGCCCAAGGCCAGAGGGCTTGTGGTCGTTAGCCGATGTCGTATAACAAGTCCCCCGAGCAGCTGAAAGCACTAATACGGTATTTATATATTTCACAGTTTCTGAGGGTCTGGCATTCAAGAACAGAAACTGTTCTTGACTGGGTGATGCCGAGTCAAGGTCACTCATAAGATGTCACCTAGTACCTGTGGCTGCGGTCGTCTGCAAACTTGACTAGAGCTAGACCTACTTTTCAGGTGGCTCACTGTCCTAGCTGGCGAGTTGGTGCCGGCTGTTGGCAGGAGCCTTCAGTCCCTGCCCACGTGGGCCTTGCCCCGGGCCGCAGGAGGGTTCTCGTGTCACCCCTTCTACCTGAGGAGATGACTCAAGAAGGCAGGTAGAGGTTGCGAGGCCCCGCTCCAGCCCCAGATGTCACACACTTATTTTTGCCATATGCCGTTGGTCACGCCAATCAGCACTCCTTCACTGCGGAAGGAGAGCATAAACAGCAGCAGTTGAGGACAGTTAAGTGCCATCTCGGAGGCTGCCCATCGCACAGCTAATAAGCGATGGACGTGATTCCAGCCTAGACGTCTGGCTCTGCAGTCCGTGCTCCTCACCGCAACGCGAGGGCTGCCACTTGGCTTTGGCTCCTGCCCTCTCACTAAGCAGTCACGAGGGAAGCAAGACAAAGAGCTCAGGTAAAGCCTGGCTGAAAGGCTTGAATCTTTATCTTTTTCCCCCCTTGACAGTGAATCAAAGTCCTCTTCAAGATCCAGTTTTAGGTATATAATTGCCTCTCATTTTCCTCTCCGAAGTCACTTTTGTCCCAGCAACCTCCTCCCAGTTGGAGAAGTTGGGTCGCAGTTCTGTATGCTGACCAGCCCCGTAGCAATGGAGATCCAGGTGGAGCTGCTCAGTGGGGGCTGGGAGCCAGGGAACAGGGAGGAGCAGGCAAAGTAGGGTGGGCTGGCTCCTTTCCTCAGGACGGAGAGAGAATAAGAGGAGAAAGGGAAGAGAGATTTTGCTTATGTTTGGGTGAATGTTATTCTGTAGCAGACATAGGTTACAAATGAGGAGAGCTTGTGGTTATCATTTACTGTCTTCCACTGCGAATGAGTAAGAAGCTAGGCACAAAAGAATTCTTCAAATCTGAAAGCGACGATACAAAAATCGACCTCAGAAGAGGCAAAGCCAGAGAAAAAGTGGTGATTCTGATAAATCTGATAATGTCCTTGGATGTTAACAGACAGTAGATTTCAATTTGAGAAATTTGAAGATTGAAATTACCAAGGAAAGCTGAAAGTTAGTCCTGCTAATTAGCATTCTGTCCTGTCCCAGTTTGGGTATGGTCTTTTCAGGGGTTTTATGCTGAAATCTGAGCAAGGCTTTGCCCCTAGTCAGATATTGACAATTCCTGAAAAAAAGGGCAATTCATACAAGAAAATATGCAAATAGTTAATAAACACATGAAAATTTTGCTCCAACTTGATAGTAATCAGAGAAATATAAAGTAAAATACAATACTCCATTGTCTGCTTAGCACATTTGCAAAACTTTTACATATATTAATAATATATAGTACTGGTAAAGATCTAGGGAATAGACAAAGTACTACACTATTATTAGACATGTAAATTAGGGCAGGATAGGAGAGGAGCACTCGACAGTATTTCTCAAAATTCTGCTTATAAGTGTTATCCTAGAGAAATACTTCCACTTGGTCCTAAGGGGTACATACAGGGGAGCCTATGACAAAACAGTGTATAATAGTGAAAAATCAGAAACCCAATTTTTCATTTGTGAAGTCTTGGTTAAAAATGATTATGCTATATTCAGACTGCAGAGTTTGATCCAGTGGCTTAAAGGACCTTGGAAGATCAATATATATACTGACTTAAAAAGTTTTCCAGGGTGCCTGGGTGGCTCAGTTGGTTAAGCGACTGCCTTCGGCTCAGGTCATGGTCCCGGAGTCCCGGGATCGAGTCCCATATCGGACTCCCGCCTCTGCGGGAAGTCTGCTTCTCCCTCTGACCTTCTCCCCTCTCATTCTCAGTCTCTCTCTCTCTAAAAAAAAAAAAAAAAAAAAAAAAAAGTTTTCCAGAACGTCCTGTTTGATGAACAAAGCAGGTACAATATAAGAACTGTAAGAACAGTAAGCGCAGTATAATTTTATTTGTGTAAAAAATAACACAAAGCTGCATAACACATAGTTGTGTATCCGTAAGTGAATCAATCCATGGGAAAAGGTCCAGAAGGCTGCATCTCTCTCTATGAAGCGCGTCACCCCTGAAGAATAGCATAAGATTGGTTGGGGGTGGGAGAAACAATATAAAAGGTAGAGGAAGCTATGAAAAGGAAGACTGCCATTTTTTAAAAATAAATATTTATTCATGTATTGCCCATTAAAAAAAAAAAACACCTATGGAAGTTTTTTTTTTTCCCCTAAATACGTTTATTTTATTTTTTCAGTGTTACAAGATTGATTGTTCATGCACCACATCCAGTGCTCCATGCAGTGCGTGCCCTTCTCAATACCCACCACCAGGCTCGCCCAACCCCCAACTCCATTCCTTCCAAAACCCTCAGTTTGTTGCTCAGAGTCCATAGTCTCTCATGGTTCACCACCCCTCCAATTTCCCCCTATTTACCCTTCCCTTCCTTCTCACAATGCCCTCCATGTTTTTCCTTATGCTAAAACCTGTGGAAGTTTTAAACATTAAGGCCTTCTAGACCGAGTATTCAGTGCACAAAAACATTCCATATGTATACACATTATCGCCTTGTTGCAACCACATTCTCAGAAAATCAAGCCTTGTTTGCTTGAAGCTAAGCAACAGTGTCTGACAGAATGAGGCAAAATAAACCCATCGATCTCTGTCATTTATTGTTAGGTTTTAGTCCTACTTTCTTCTGGTTTGATGTCCTTCTTACGATCCTTGTTTCTTACCCAACCCATAGAAAAAGTCTAAAACATCAACCATCAGTGGAACTGGAAAATTGGGCATGAAAAGCTCACTTCATGAAAAGCCACTTTCTGCATTTGAGGCACACGGACTTTCCCAGGTGGATACTGGAAAGAAAAGTAGATCAGTAATTCACGGGGTTGTTTTTTTTTTTCAACATGAGAAATAAATGGTAACACCACCCAAATCTCGACAGATACTCTTACCTTCTCTCAGCTCTGTCAGTCTACCATAGAAGCTGCCTACTCGATATAAAGGGTACCAGTGGTTGCATTTTCCTCACACTTTGTCACCTGTAGCAAATGCTTTCGTCTGTTTTAAGCCTTCTACCTACTCGTAGTTACTGGGACTCTGATCATGGCTGTCTTCCTCACCAGACAGCAGGCAGTGCGGGGGTTACTGTGTCTCACTCATTTTGTGTCTCCCAGGGCACAGCGTCCAGCTCAGTGATCGGCCACTAGACAGTTGTTAAAAATTATTGCTCATCAAATACCAAATACATGTTGCAGTGTGGTTGCAACATATAAGTGCTATATATTCAATGAAGCTTCTACAGAAGGAATTTTTATGCTTTTGGATCATAGCAAATTATGAAAGAAAATAGGCAAGACAGTTACAATTCCAGAATTTGCCAGAGCTGGGGGAGAGAGTCTGAGAGGTAAAGTGGAAACCTTTGGGCCCTGCAGCTCCTCAAGCCCAGGGGCTGTGTCTCCTTTCTCTGTCATTTCTACACCCCACACAGGGCCTGGTGACCTAGTGGGTGCTCAGCAGATTTTGCTGACTAATGTCTAAAGCAGCAAGCCAGCCTACGCTTTGGAGGCAGATGATCCTGCATTTGAATCCTGGCCTGATAAAAATTATACCCCTGTGGGCTTCAATATTCTGTTTCTTTACATTCTCATTTGCAAAATTTGAACAAAGAACTCCATTATCACCAGGTTGCTTTGAAAGTTACGTGGGTAAACTATCCATAGCACTGCTTGGCTCCTGAGAAACAGTATGTGCCTGCCTTCTCTCACCCATGAGGATAGAAACTGACTTTCTGGAGAAGAAAAGATAGTAAAATCAGTCAAAGGATTTTCACTGGCCAGTCTCGCTTGTGGCCGCCACAAGCCCTCATCCGTTACCTTAAGTGATATTAACATGATGTGGATAAAATAAGGTAATAGTGTCCAAAGTGTTCGCAGTCTTTTTTCTCTGTACGCCCTTCCACCCTCCCCAACCACTTAGCTAAATAGAAGCATCTTTGTTCTCTTGGCCTCAGCCCTGGCTTCCAAGAGAGAAACTCAGCTCCTGCAGCTTGCCCGTGGAGACTCAGACAAAGCAAGAACAAGAGGAAGAAATGGGGGATTTTTTTTTTTATATAATGCTGGGTTTTTTTAAGAATTTATTTATTTATTTGACATTGAGAGAGAGAGAGATCACAAGTAGGCAGAGGGGCAGGCAGAGAGAGAGAGGGAAGCAGGCTCCCTGCTGAGCAGAGAGCCCAATGCGGGGCTCTATTCCAGGACCCTGAGACCATGAGCTGAGCCAAAGGCAGAGGCCTTAACCCACTGAGCCACCCAGGTGCCCCAGAAATGTGGGATTTTCAAAGAAAGAAGTCATGGTTTGTTCATGGGAGAGAAGGAAAATCAGGGGCAAGAGCAAGGAGTACCTTTTCAGCTCACTTTGGAGGAAAGATTTTCATAGAGATTGGCTAGATAGTGCACAAAAGCCCTTTTAGATACCTAAGGGGTAAAGAGACCCAGAGTTAGAAGAAAGAAGAGGAAAAGAGATTTTTTTTAAAACTGTCACCGTAAATTATGAAACCAATATCTTGAAATGTTTTTCAGCAGATGTGAGTAAAGGCCACCACTAGGTTTAGTCATGTGAAGATGCTAGGCGGTGCTTTTTTTATGTACGATACCATGCAAAAATGGGGTATCCCACTGTCTCAGGCTTTCTTCAAGTTTTATAAAGAGTTCCTGGAAGATTATAGAAGAGCTGCCCTTCATATAGAAATCAGCAATGAAAAGGACTGCAGCTGGCACACAAAAAGTTACATGTGGGTTAATTGAAGAACACACAGAATACATAGAGACTAGGAGAGGCTAGGGCAAGGTGGTGCCATGTGGAGGGAGAGCCCAGGTGGCACATGCCCACCGGTGAGCAGGACTGGATGCTTCTTTCTCACGAAGACAGACAGTGCGTATGCACAGGTAGAAATGCATCGTCTCACCTGTTATAAACAGGTCAAATACCTAGAAGATGGCAAGCTAAAATGATGTTGACTTCACTGTCAACCAGTGGCTAAATGAAAGGGTACCTTTTCAAAGCAGAGTGCAATGAAATATAGCAAATGTGCAGAAAAGCAGATGGTGTAGTTTCCTAGAGATGTTTTAACAAATTACCATAAACTTGGGGGCATCAGTCATAACTTTATTCTGTCACGGTGCTAGAGGCCAGAAGTTCTAAATGAAGGGCCTGCAACGGCTGCACTCCCTGAAGATGCTCTGGGGGAGAATCCATTCCACGCCTCTGTGCCAACTTCTAGGGGCTCAGGCTTTGTGAGGAAACCACCTTCAATGGGCTCTTTGGCTTGTGGCCACATCGGCCCAATCTCTGCATCGGCCTTCACATCCTCTGTAGGTCTGGCATGTGGTCCTATGATTCCACTGTGCCTCTGTCATCCCATTGCCTGCCTTTCTGTCTGAGTGTCTCTTCTCTTTGTATCTCTCTTTTAAAAAAAAAAGACGTATTTATTTATTTTAGAGCGAAAGAGCATAAGTGTGAGGGGCAGTGGGAGAAGGAGAGAGACTCTCAAACAGACTCCATGCTGAGCACAGAGCCTGACATGGGGCTCAATCTCATGACTCTTGAGATCGTGCCCTGGGCCAAACCCAAGAGTCAGACGCTTAAAGGACTGCACCACCCAGGCTCTCCTCTCTGGGTCTCTCATAAAGACATGTCTTTGAGTTTAGGGCCTACCCCGATAATCCAGAATGATCTCATCATTTCATTATCTTTAACTTCCTCCCATCTGTAAAGATCCTTTTACCAAATAAGCTCATATTCACAGGTTCCAGGATTTGATTTGATGTGGACATGAATTGGCCGAGGGTCAACATTCTGTATACTATACATGCATATAATGATACAGCTAAGTAAATTTTTCTAAAGTGAAATAACCATCCCCAAATGAAGAAATTAGGATCATCCCAGAAGCCCCATCATGCCGCTTACCATCCTTATCACCACTACCAATGATAAATACTAGTTTTTTCAGTTTAAGAACTGGATATAAACTATTCATCAGTATATATACTCTTACTCGATGTTGTCACCTCACAGTATGAGGTATTTATCACTGTGATATTCATGTGGTTGTAGATGACTCCTTGTCTTTGTGGTGTATTGTGGAAGAATACCACGGTTCACTTGTCCTCCTACTGTAGATGGACACTTGTGTTGTTTCTCCTTTTTGGCTATTAAGAATAATGCTGCTATCCAGATTCCAGTACATGTCTTTTGGTGAATATATCTATGTGTTTCTTTTGGGTATACACCCAAGAGTGAACTTGCTGGTTCACAGAGTATGGGTATGGTTTGCTTTGGTAAATACCACCAACCCATTTTCCAGTGGTAAGTCAACAGGACAGCCATTGAACTTAAATTTGCAGAATCATTAACTAATGTCTACTCAAGTCTCCAAAAGGGAAATTCTACAAACTCCTTAGGAAACTTGCCAGAGGTTGAGCAAATTTCAACATTTCCAGCGTTCTCATGAGAGTTAGTGGAACTCACTTTCGTAGATATGATTTGTTAAGTAAATAAATAGCCTGTACAAGATGGTGGCCAGAATGCTTCATCCAGTTAGGAAAAGAATTGGAAACACTTTCACATCGGGTATATACATATGCACCCTGAGTGGAAGCGGCATGCTCGCTGGATAGCCTGGCACTCTTTGCACAGCCCTCACCACTCCAAGGTCTATGCAAGTTCAGGGAGTTTGCTGACAAGATTTGCAGATTTGCTGCAAATGCAACAACTGTGCTTTCTAGGTTTTTCTCCAGTCCAGGGATGCTCTTGCTCTAAGGCACTGGATTAACCTAGAGAGAAAACAAAGCCTCCAGACCTAGTCACCCTGATGGATCAGAAAGGCCAGATACTTCTCCCTTTATAACGTAAAGCAATTTAGTGTTCCCCAATGGATACCAACAAAGCTGCATGTCCAAACCTATAAAGGTACACAGCAGAATGCAGCTTTTTGCGTATACCTGGATCTGGACTCCAGAAAGATAACTGGGGTTGTGAATATGGAGCCTCGGTGAAGGGGCACTCACCACAGAGAAGACCATATGCATATACATCAATGCAGAGTTCCTTGGCCCCATGCAATCTCTCACAGGCTGTGTGTGTTAGCTATACTAGGTGAGAATCTTGATAAAGGGGACCAACATTACCATTCAGAAGGCTTTTCTACATTCTCTGCATGAATGCTTCCACTTAAGGGGGTGTTCACAAATACTGGGCTTTCTTGGCTCTGGAGTCTGATTCAACACCAGCAAGGCAGTATCATGCCATCATTTCCTGTAAGAAAGAGAAGCAGAGTCAGGGTCCTGAAGTCCCCAAGCAGCATCTCAGCCTCCAGCTTACACAGCCTGGAAACCTCTCACCTCACTGGGAGATGATTCTGTCACGCAAGTTGGTTTCAAAATGCACTTGATGTACTCCAGCTTCGGGGTAGTTCAGAAGGAAGAGGGCACCATGGAGGAAACCAGATCTCTAAAACCAGTTCTCTTACTTTGGAGTCCAATTATGAACCTCTCCATGTCTAAAGTATTATATAATATAATTGAATGAAGTATTTTAAAAGTGCAGCAGTCTTCTGGAACATGGTAGCACTCGTAATATACCCTTGCCAGTGACGTTTTCTTCACCACTTTCCAAAAGGATAATCCACATTTCCCAGCCCTGTGTTGCTCCAATAAGTGTTTAAGAATAGGCTCACTGAGATCAGAAAAAAGCCCTGACTCCTTGTCACTGTCCTGGGTACATGATGTAAATATACCCGCACCTGCCAACCAAGAGCTACCAAAATGGTATCATTGGATGCAGATTAGTCAGAGATGCCCAGTAGTACATCATGATACAGTATTTCCACCACACGATTACTATGGATACAAATACCCTCAAGGGCAGAGACAGTAGTAATGTGATTAGGAAATGATAAGTTTGGGGTATTATCGCCTTTGTTTTTAATACAGCTTAGCTACAAGTCTTCTAACTTAAGTTTTCTTGATTGCTGGGTTTTACAACTGCTCACACAATTCCTGACAATTCAGTGACTGATTCCAGCAAGTAAGTTCTAACCAGCTCCAGGACATCCCTGGGTTAACCCCACTTCAGCCAGAAGTCTGGACCTTGTTTTCTCGAAGCCTTCAGCATTTCCTACCACCTTGGCCTTAGTTTCAGGATGGAATTGTGATTCAGTTTAGACCAGTGAGACACGAAGAAGCTGGGGGTCCCCCAGAAGGAAATTCTCCAATGGTGTGGTCTAAAGATATAAGTTCTAGAGCTGTTGTATCATGAGAAAGTCAACCTGAGGATAAAGATGACATATGGTTCAAGACGGAGTAGACAGAATTGTACAGAAATAGAGCCAGAGGTCTAAGAACCTCAGAACCATGCCTAAGTTCCATGCTGGAAGATCTTCTTCCAGGTGTTCTAAGTTCATGAGCCAAATAGTATTCTCTTTTCTGTTCATGCCATTTGAGTTGGATTTTATATGACTGACAACTTAAAGAGTTCCAGGAGACACATGGAATATTTGATTTGTAAAAATAAAAAGCCACTAACCCTTCTTACAGATATTTATGGGTGGTCCCCAAATAAATATAGTAGATAGTGTTTCTCAGTGATAAAATGAAGTGATTTCTTAGCTGACCTCTAAATTTCTGCCTTCTCTGAACATTCAGGGAGTAAGCCTCATTAAAAGCATTTTCTAGAAGTTAATTTTTATGGCCTTTTAGGTATTAATATAGGTGGCATTTTTAAATGAAACGTTTTATTTTGAGATAATTGCAGATTCACACAAAATTGTAAGAAATAATGCGGAGGGATCCCAGGTACCTTTTCTCTAGTTTGTCCAAATGATAATGTCTTGCAAAGCAGTGCTGAAATGTCACAGCTAAGGTACTGATACTCATTCAATCAAGATGAAGAGCAGCTTTGTCACCACAGGGAGCCTTGTGTACCCTTTTTTAACCATCCCCACATCCTGGCATCACTAATCTCTTTGCTATTTCAGTAAATTTCTCATTTCAAGAGTGTTATGTCAATGTAGTCATACAGTATGAAACCTTTTGAGATTGGCTTTTTTCACACAACAGAATTCTCTGGAGGTTCGTCTAAATTGTTGGGTGTATCAATAATCCGTTCCTTCTTATTGCATAGCTGTATCCCATGATATCAGTCTGCCAGGGTTTAACTTTTCACCTGTTTTTGTGTTTTGTTTTTTGTGTTTTTTTATATTTTATTTACTTATTTGAAAGAATGTGAGAGAGAAAGAGAGAGAGAGAGCACGAGCAGAGAGGAAGGGTAGAGAGAGAAGCAGTCTCCGCACTGAGCAAGGGAGCCTGACATGGGACTGGATCCCAGGACCCTGGGACCATGACCTGAGCCGAAGGCAGGTGCTTAACTAACCAAGTCACCCTGGTGCCTAACTTTTTACCTGTAACAATGATAGCTGCGTTCTTCACAGTTTTTGGCTATCATAAAGCATCTATGAACATTGTATATATGTATTGGAGAGGGCTACAGAAATTTTTAATCCTCTGGAGAAAATGCCCACAAGTGTAATTGCAGGATCATATGGTGGTTGTAAGAAGACACTAGCAAGCTGTTTCCCAGAGTGGTTGTACCATTTTACCTTCCACCCAATGAATCATCTTGTTCTTTCACATTCTTGACAGTATTGGGGTTTTTATTGTTTTTTGTTTTAGCCCTTTTGATGGGTGAGTGGTGATATCTCACTGTGGTTTAAATTTGCATTTCCCTCACATCCAATTACATTGAATATCTTTTCATGTGCCTGTTTGCTGTCTATTTATCCTCTTAAGTCAAACGACTGTTTATATCTTTGTCCACTTTCCATTAGGATTGTTTGTTGTTACAGTATTAACTTTTAAGAGTTCTTTATATTTTCTAGATACTAATCCCCTGTCAGAAGTGTGATTTGTAAATATTTCCCACCAGTTAATAGATTGCTTTTTATCTCAAAAGGATCTTTTACAAAGCAAAATTTTTAGTTTTGCTAAGATCCAGTGTGTCACTTTTTCCTTTTCTGGAGTGTTTTTGGTCTAAAGTCTAATAACTAGATTCTGAAGATTTTTTTTTTTCTAAAATAGTTATAGTCTTCCTTTTCATACTTAAGTTTGTGATCCATTTTGAGTTAATTTTATTTAAAGTGTGAGATTTTTGTCAGTTTTCTCTATGAATGCCCACTTGCTCCAGCATTATTTGATGAAAAGGCTAGGTGGATTTTTAAAAAATGATCATTTGTACTGATTGCAGCACAAACTCTGGAAGATGGTTATTTTTCTACTAAGATCATATGTATTTAAATTAGATGTGATTTATTGCTTTTCTTAAAAATAGGTAGCAGTGAAAGTAACTTGCTCTATTATGAAATTAATTTGGATAGATGAAAGCTTTTCTGTGCAATCATCAAAAGGTACTAAGAGCCTATCAGACACCTAAATACTAGACCCGGGTTAATCTTTTTTGTTTGTTTGTTTCGTGGTCTATTGAAGTAACAGGACTAGGGTTCAGTTTTGTTTTGTTTCAAATGTAACTTGGGGGAAATCAGTCCTTTTTTTAAATTAACATATAATGCATTACTTGCCTCAGGGGTACAGGTCTGTGAATCATCAGTCTTACACAAGTCACAGCACTCACCATAGCACATACCCTCCCCAGTGTCCATCAACCAGCCACCTTATCCCTCCTCCCCCACCCCCTAGCAACCCTCAGTTTGTTTCCTGAGATTATAAGTCTCTTATGGTTTGTCTCCCTCCCTGGTCCCATCGTGTTTCATTTTTTCCCCTCCCTACCCCCCACGACCCCCCGCCCTGCCTCTCAAATTCCTCATAGCAGAAATATCATGTGATAATTGTCTTTCTCTGATTGACTTATTTTGCTCAGCATAATACCCTCTAGGGTGTTCCATCCATGGGGTCACGCCACACATTTATTTCAGCATACCTCCTTGCCTAATATATGAAAACTTTATCTACTAGGAGTAAGCAAAGATATAAGGGGAAAACCCAAAAAAATATGGGTTTTAAGAAGTGTTTATTAAAGTCCTTAATATCAGAGAAAAGAAGAATGAGGATTCTCAACTATGAAAGAAAACATTATTTCATCACATATGTAGTGTTGCCTCCAAAGCACATCGAGCCTGGTGCGGTAAGGTTCCTATCCCACTGGATTCAGGATCTGTCCTGAGCCCATCGGATCCTGCTGAATCACTCTGTAGGAGCACTAATTATAGGGGTGCCTGTGTGGCTCAGTCATTTGGGTGGTTGAGTCTTGATTTCAGCTCAGGTTATGATCTCAGGGTCCTGGGACCAAAGCCCAAGTCAGGCTCTGTGCTTAGTAGGGAGTCTGCTTCAGGATTCTCTCTCTCCACTCTCTGCCCCTCCCCCAACTCATGCTTGCACACACCCATGTGCTTTTGCTCTCTCTCTCAAATAAATCTTAAAAACAAAGAAAAAAGAAAGGTACCGATTCTGCTTCATGCTTTCCTAGATCCTTGTCATTCTCCTCCACCAGGTGATAGACTTCTCGTAATCTCACCGTCCAGCAGAGCACCATGTATACCATGAGCACTCAGTATTTGCTACATGAATAAAGAGATAATGAGTATCAAACAAATCAGCAGTTCTTAAGGAACTTATAATCTATTATGAGAGCTTATGGCAAAAACACAAAAGCTAGTGGAATATGAGACGATGTCAGGTTTGGCAGGAAGAGAGCAGCAAGACCAAGACTTTTTGCCTAGGAATACAGGATTTTCCTGTGCGATCCAGCATCTCTTTTAAATTTCACTCTGTCCTTTGGAGCCAAAGCCCTGCTAATAAGTGTTCTTTAGTTTACTTGTCATTTTTATTTTGAAAATACATTTCCACTGGGTCTTGAGGGACCCTGTCTGCGACTACTTTTGGACAAGATTCAGATGTTTCCAGGATCTCTAGCCAGAATGCTATCTAATAGGATCCCAGTCTGACTGGTTTACGGTCTCAGTGGATGATGCTTACCAAGCACAGGGTTGCCTCTGACACCCAGGAACCATCCTGACCTTCCGCCAAAGGCTCCCCTCATGCGTTCACCTGGCCCTTCTCTTCACGTCACCTTCCTCCCCGCACTGTCCCCTAATCCAGCTAAGCCTCATCATTCCTCACTTGACTGGCCGACTCAGCCTTGGAACAGACCTTGCATCCAGTTTGTTTCTAACGTAAAACCTGCCTAAATGTGTCCAAATCATTCTCCTATGGAAAGTCTCACCAGTCCGCTCCATTGCCCTTAGGATGATGTCCAGTTTCTCACAGGACCCTTGACCGTCTTTGCTATGCTATCTGTTTGGACTCATGCTATCGGGTCCCACCCCGAGACACGGGAGTTCTAGGCTCTGGCCACACAGAGTTTCTCTCATCTCTGGTCCTTTCCACAACAATTTTTTCCTGCCAAGAGTTCTTTCTGCCTAAATCATCTGCATCCATTAGTGATTATGTTTAAAACTCACAGCCTGTAGGAAGTGTTGCCTGGTCTCCTGAGAGGATCCCACGACCCTGCGGCATTTCTCTTGTGGCTCCCTGTACTTCTACCTTATAACTTCTCCATGCGATTTGAATCATAGAGTTTTCAGTCTGTCTCTCATGACAGACTTGAAGAAGGTCTCTAAAGAGGATGGTTCTTTGTTATTTCTCATTGTTCCAGCCTGGGGCCAGACACCCTCTTGGCACCCAATAAGTGTTTTTTGAGGGGCACCTGGATGGTTAAGCATCCAACTCTTGCTTTTGGCTTAGGTCGTGATCTCAGGGCTGTGAGACTGAGCCCCGTGTCGGACTCTACGCTCAGCAGGGAGTCTGTTGGAGATTCTCTCTCCCTCTGACTCTGCCCCTCCCTTCCACTCTCTCTCTCTCTCTCTCTTAACTAAAATTAATAAATAAATTCTTTTAAAAAACGGTTTTCAAGTGGAATGAATAAATGAATGGATAATCTGTATGTGGGAAGGACTATAATAGGAAAAAAAAAGGAAGTGTAGAAACGAGTCAGTAGGCTTTTGCTCTAATGAAAGAGGAAAGCGATAAAACCCTGCAGCACATGTTGGCTGCACAAAAGAAGGAAAGCTGTGGACCAAGCACCAAGTTTCAGTGACTGGAGAGAGACAGAGGGACAGCTCCAGCCGTTGACTGTGTGATGCTGGCACATTTAAAAAGACAGCAAGGGGTGCCTGGGTGACTCAGTTGGTTAAGCGACTGCCTTCGGCTCAGGTCATGATCTCGGAGTCCCGGGATCGGGTCCCATATCGGACTCCTGGCTCTGCGGGAAGTGTGCTTCTCCCTCTGACCTTCTCTCCTCTCATTCTCAGTCTCTCTCTCTCTAATTAAAAAAAAAAAATCTTTAAAAAGACAGCAAGCACACACACAGAGTTTAAGGAAAAACAGAGACAATCAGGTTGCTTGTTTTTGGACGATGGCAAGGTGGGACTCTGAACTCATTGCCATGTTTTGTTTCTTGGGCATTTTTCTCCTCTTCTGGTTGCTTGTTGTTTGAACTTAGAGCAGAGGTCATGGCCGTGAGTATCAGAGACCGAGCTTTTGAAGGTATTTTTTTTTGTCCAAATGTGTGGCTTTGCACATCAAGATCAGGAGCTGTAAGGACCACAGCTCATTGGAACGCATGTGAGACAGTGTAAGGACAGTGGCCTAATCTACAAGGATGTCAACATGCAGCCAGCTGAGAAGAGGAGAAATCAAAAGGGCATGCCTAGGGAGCCAGAGCTGGGGAGCCCAGCGCTGTGCTGCCGTCTCCCCACGGCCAAACCCAGGGGAGCAGGCTCAACAAAGACCCCAAATGTCTTTGGGTGCGGACATCAGAGAATGGTGTCTTGCTTCTTGGGTGAGGCTTAAGTTGGTGGTGGGGGGCACCTGGGTGGCTTAGTTGGTTGGGCAACTGCCTTTGGCTCAGGTCATGATCCTTGAGTCCCAGGATCGAGTCCCACATCGGGCTCCCACCTCCTCAGGAAGTCTGCTTCTCCCTCTGACCTTCTCTCCTCTCATGCTCTCTCACTCTCTCTCTCTCTCTCAAATAAATAAATAAAATCTTAAAAAAAAAAGTTGGTGGTGGGACTGACACGAAAGCCCTCATTTCAACATCATGCTAGCCTTAGTCGAGTGGAAATGGTGGGAATCCCAATAGAGCTTGTAGATGTTTTCAGCAACACAAAAAATGGGAGTGATAGAGCAGGTATTATATAGAGACACAGATAGAGATACCAGGGGGCAGAAAAGAAAGGAATAAGCAGAGAAGGCAGGTGATAGCCATGCACCCTGAGTTTTTCACCTGCCTCATGGACAGGGGAGAGTGTCTAGTGTTTTCCCCTGTGCCCAGGAAGGACAAGGAAGTGGCCCAGTAGTCAGTGGACTGAGAAATCAGAAAAACAGGGGCACTGGGGTGGTTCAATGGGTTAAAGCCTCTGTCTTCGGCTCAAGTCGTGATCTCAGGGTCCTGGGATCAAGCCCCGCATTGGGCTCTCTGCTCAGTGGGGAGCCTGCTTCCCCCTCTCTCTCTGCCTGCCTCTCTGCCTGCCTGTGATCTCTCTCTCTCTCTCTCTCTCTCTCTCTCTGTCAAATAAATAAAATCTTTTTAAAAAATCAGAAAAACAATTCATAGTCAGGACAAGACAGATACAAAAGGAATTGCATGACTGAGGAATCATGGTAGCCATAGACAGATGAGCTGTGGATGCTCCAGGAATAAATGGCAATGGTGCGAGAACAGAGGAGTATTTATATATCACTGGGAACCATTGGGACTGGGCATTAGTGATAGGAACACATCTCTTGTACAGTGCAGTCTCACCATCCTCGAACGAAAAGAGAAGGACAGGAAAGGCATCGTTGAGAATATCTTTTTTTTTTTTTTTAAAGATTTTATTTATTTATTAGAGAGAGAGATTGAGAATGAGAGGGGAGAAGAAGGTCAGAGGGAGAAGCAGACCTCCCGCAGAGCCGGGAGTCCGATATGGGACTCGATCCCGGGACTCCGGGATCATGACCTGAGCCGAAGGCAGTTGCTCAACCAACTGAGCCACCCAGGTGCCCGAGAATATCTTTAATTTGACTGATACGTGCCCAGAAGGAGCTAATACTGTTCTAAAAGTGGCATGCTTTCCTTTGAATTTTTGTTGAGCAGTTCTAGAGAAAGTTTGCTCTTATGTTTCTGCATGCCCGAGTCACACAGTTTATGAAGTTTGTCCATAACAGCAATAAAGGTGGATGAGGCACAGATGCGTATACTTGCAGAGAGAAAAAAAAAAAGTGAGTACTCTCATTTCTTATCACCTTAACACATAACCTATAACCTAAAATACTCATCCATGTTTATGTATTAAAATAGCACCATGGGAGAATCTTTGAAAAGTATTTTCATCTTCCCACTGAATTAAAAATACTCTGAGGAGGAGCGCCTGGGTGGCTCAGTGGGTTAAAGCCTCTGCCTTCGGCTCAGGTCATGATCTCAGGGTCCTGGGATCGAGCACCGCATCTCTGCTGAGCAGAGAGCCTTCTTCCCCCTCTCTCTCTCTCTGCCTGCCTCTCTACTATTTGTGATCTCTTTCTCTCTGTCAAATAAATAAATAAAATCTTAAAAAAATATATTCTGAGGAATCTCCCCTGTCTTGCTGGGGTATCATTTAAAGAACTGTATTTTAACTGATTCCACCATGGTAATGGCCAGATACTCATCGTGCTTAAATCAAAGCATGTAAGTAGTGTGAGATTAAGTGATTTAAAAAGTACATACGTGGCCTTTATATTATGTATATGTCATTGCATTTTATGGTTGTTAGCTTACACATGTGTAATCCCATTGTTCAGTGGGTATAGCATTGTGTTTCACATGGCATTGAATCAAATAGTCCCAACATTTTCAACTTGGGATGAGTTTCCAGATGATTCAGCCAATGCATCATTGTACAGACAAGGGAATTGAAGCCCAGAGAAGTTAAATAATTTGTTCAGTCACATTGTCCATTAATGCTGCAGCTAAAATGAGACCCCTGGCATAGACTACTCTGATAATTTTAATTAATTTCAAGAATAATATGCTTTCTAAATTGGTTTATCAGTTAAGACACCTTCAGTGGCAAATAACCGAAGATAGAATTGAAAAGAGTTTAAACAGTAAGGAAAATGTATTATCTTGTATAATAGGGAGCATGAAGATACAGCAATTCCAAGGTTAGTTAACTCTGTCAAAAGCCTGGATATTTTTTTCATCTCTGTTCTCCCATCCTCAGTGTAGCCGATTGTTCCCAGGCTGGCTCCCCTTCAGACCATGATGTAGCTGCAGCAAAACCAGGCAACATACACCCTGAGATCCTGCAGAAAGCCCTTGGTAGCCCTTCCAAGATGTCATTTTACCTGAATAAAGACCATTTCCCCGAGATGCCCCCAGAAGATTCGTCAGCATTTCCCTTTGACCAAAATTGCATCGTGTGTTCATGCAATAGGACCCTCTTAAGGAGCTTACATTAATCAGGATATTTTAGGTAAAGAAATGTGTCCCGCTTCTTCTAAGGCCTGTAGCCCTTCCTAGGAAGGTAGCTACCTGGACGTTTCAGGATTCAAGGATAATAGAGAAAGAGGGAGTAATTAGAAGACAACCAACAGTGTCTGTCATAAGTGGCATGCATTCCTGGGCATAAACCAAAGTTGGTTCTACCCAGTAGAGAGATGAGTATTCACAGGGGCTAACTGAAAATCCGTGATAAAACAAGTCATCATTTTATGAAAGTGAAGAATTAATTAGTCATATATTCTTAATGTCAACCCAGATTATCACATAGAGGATTTACTTAACTAGCACAATTAAAAAACTTAAGAAAAGAACAATTTCTTCAATTAGTTACAATTTATGTCAAAATAACCCATTTTGGTTCATTTGCCCCTTTGTCCTAAATTATGGTATTTGGGAAATGAACCACCTTATTACATCAGAACTATTCATTAGTATCTCTACAGGTGATGGCACCGAGTCTCTGAGATATATTTATGGTTCTGGATCAGCGGTATTAGGATCACCTGGAAATGTATTAAAAATGCTAAATATTGAGCTCGATCTCACACCTACTTAGAATCTTTGGGAGTGGCCAGTAATGTGTTTTTTTTTTGCCTGTTTATTTCAGGAAAAATTTTTTATTATGTTATGTTAGTCACCATAGAGTACATCATTAGTTTTTTTTTTATTAACATATAATGTATTATTTGCCCCAGGGTAATTGTCTGTGAATTATCAGGCTTACACATTTCACAGCACTTACCATAGCACATACCCTCCCGAATGTCCATAATCCAGCCACCCTATCCCTACCCCCCCTACCCCCCAGCCACTCTCAGTTTGTTTTGTGAGTTTAGGAGTCTCTTATGGTCTGTCTTCTTCCCCATCCCATCTTGTTTCATTTCCCTTCCCCACCCCCACGACCCCCCGCCCTGCCTCTCAAATTCTTCATATCAGAGAGATCATATGATAATTGTCTTTCTCTTATTGACTTATTTTGCTAAGCATACTACCCTCTAGTTCCATCCATGTCATTGCAAATGGCAAGATTTTGTTTCTCTTGATGGCTGCATAGTATTCCATTATATATATATATCACCACATCTTCTTTATCTATTCATCTGTGGATGGGCATCTAGGTTCTTTCCAGAGTTTGGCTATTGTGGACATGGCTGCTATAAACATTTGGGTGCATGTGCCCCTTCAGATCACTATATTTGTATCTTTAGGGTAAATACCCAGTAGTGCAATTGCTGGGTCATAGGGCAGCTCTATTTTCAACTTTTTGAGGAATCTCCATACTGTTTTCCACAGTGGCTGTACCAGCTTGCATTCCCACCAACAGCGTAGGATTCCCCTTTCTCTGTATCCTTGCCAACATCTGTCATTTCCTGACCTACTAATTTTAGCCATTCTGACTGGCGTGAGGTGCTATCTCACCATCATTAGTTTTTAATGTAGTGTTGCATGATTCATTGTTTGTGTATAGCACCCAGTGCTCCATGCAATCCATGTCCTCCTTAATACCCATCACTGGGCTCGCCCATCCCCCCACACCCCTCCCCTCTGAAACCCTCAGTTTGTTTCCCGGAGTCCATAGTCTCTCATGGTTTATCTCCCCCTCTGAATCCCCCCCTTCACTTTTCCCTTCCTTCCCCGAATGTCCTCCATGCTATTCCTTATGTTCCACACACTAACAAGGCTTCCAAGTGATTCAGATACACTGAAAAGTTTTAGAACAGTGACGCAAACAAATAACATTGTGCTGAGATCTGAACACAGAGTATCTCACCCCCAGAGACTGTTCATTTAACTAGTGTGTTAAACTGACCCCCCCCCACCACCATTAACACAGAACTTCTAGATAAACCAAACCATAGAAAAATGTATTACACTTCTCTATGTTATAAGAAAGAATACTAGGGGTGCATGGGTGGCACAATAATTTAAGTGCCTAACTCTAGGTTTCAGCTCAAGTTGTGATCTCAGGTTTGTGAGATCAAGCCCCATGTAGGGCTCCGCGCTCAGTGTGGAGTCTGCTTGAAATTCTCTCTCCCTCCCCTTCTACCCCTCCCCGCTGTGCACTCTCTCTCTCTCTCTAAACTACATAAAATAAATCTTTAAAAAAAATACTAGATTGGGTAAGAAATGAATCTATGATAGAGCAAAGCACTACCATTTTTGTATCCATAATTCACTCTTGACTGTTGCCGTCTTAAGTATGATCCATGTGAATTACGAAGGTGATGAATTATAGTAACCCATCTGGCCACACTGTGATCTGGGTGCTCCAGCCTCACTTTCACACATGGAACTGAGAGGCGTGGAGGACTGAGTTCCTAAATGAAGCAGACCCTGGGTTTCAATTTACTAAAGTCCTTTTGATAATTTTACATACAAATGATCTGATGCAGAATTAAATGAAAGAGATGAATCATGAGATGAGTGTGGGTTACTTGAATAGATATTTTTATAATGATTACAGGCGCACACACCACCACATTCTCGAAATTATATTGCCTTGTGTTACAAAGAGCTTATTCTTCCCATAATGGCATCTTGATAGAATGTGGGTGGGCTGAATAGCTCCCAGGGCATTAGCAAAGCAATGACATAAAATCATTGTTTTATTTTCTGTAGCTCCTCTGGATAGCTTGAGGGAAATTAGAGGACGACTCTTTATAAATGATGGGTAACTATGAATTCCAGAGAAATGAGTCAAGGGATTGCATGACATCATCAATTCAGAAAGGACAGTTTGGTTCCTATTTCATGCAATCGGGACCTTCCAGTCTATTTTCTTTATAGTTTTCAGGTATTTCCTTTGTGAGCTACGTAATTATTTTTGCCAAAGTTACATGCATCTTACTTTCTGTTCGTTTCCCCCATTTTCACACTAAAATTGTGAGAAGTAACGACTCTTGCTTTTTTTTTTTTTTTAGAGGGGGAGGGGGAGAGAGAGTGAGAGACTCGTAAGCAGGCTCCAAACCGAACTTGGAGCCCATTGCTGGACTTGATCTCACAACCCTGAGATCATGACCTGAGCTGAGACCAAGAGTCAGACACTTAATCCACCCATGTACTCACTACTCTCTCTTTTGATGCTTAATAGTACGTGGAAATAGTAGCCAAACAGGAAATTGAGGACTTTAATGTATACAGGCAAACTATTTAGGATTTTATTCCATTGCATGTCATCTGCTTACTTGAAAACAAAACGGTCTGTTCGGTGTAATGAACCACGTCCTGGGCTTGACAGCTCCACATTTACTGCCTAGTGATCCAGAGTCAGCTGCATACCTTATCTAACCTTCAATCATCCATCTATAAAATGGGGATATGTTGCGAGGAGGGGAGGGAGGGAGAGATGGGGTAACTGGGTAGGGGAACATTGAGGAGGGTATATGTTGTAATGAGCACTGGGTATTATATAAGACCAATGAATCACACACCTGTACCTCTGAAACAAATACATTAAGTGTTAATTAATAGGATTTAAATTTTAAAAAAATAACTGATGAAGTAAAATGGGGATAATCATGTGACCAGATAGGAATATTTAAGGTTTGCTAGAGTAATATTATTTAAGTTACTGACCCCATGGTTGACTCTTGGATACTCACTTGGATACTAACTTGGATATTTTCATTCTTATATTCTCATCCCTTATTATCATTATCATGGTAAAGATAATTTGAAAAATATGTGAGTGACTGCATTTTTTAGAAATTTTGTGCAAATGTTTTCCTGCGAATTTCTGTCACTTTTGTGAAATTCTCAGAAGAGTTTGACTTTTAACAGAGGTGGTAAGTCCCACAGCAGAAGTTGTATATTAATCACCATATCCCCCAAACCCAATAACCAATGTTAAACATGTTGAACAACTAAACTAGCTTATCTGCAACTACTTGCTTTGGGGGAAATGTAGGAGAATACTTTTTTTTATGTCTTAGTTAAATAAATGTAGAATCACAGATTTTCTTTAGAGTTGTAGTTACAGATATTCCTTCTTGCCAAATGTTTTCTAAGCAAGGTATGTTAATTGCTTTTTTAAATGATACCATTTTGCAACACTTTCTGTTTTATGAAGACTTGAAATATAAAACACTGCCAAGATAACATTGAAATTGCACGTGCATTGTTATCTAGCATCCTGGCGGACTCTGGTTGTGCCTTCTGTGCCTGGATAGAGACAGCTGGTTGTTCAGAACCAAGCTGAGATTGCGGAGTCGACTTTGTCTTATTAATCGCCTCCCAACCCTGGTTGGCAAATGCATCCCACCCTTCCCCCTAGGAATATGTGAAGGAGGTGAGAGAGTCTGAGTGGCACCATGGCCACCGCTGAAATGCTGGTCCAAGAATTTGTCACTCAAGAATCTTACCTTTATGCAATTCAGGGCTGGACTTTGAGAAAGTAAAAGCAGGTTGTTTCCTTTGCTCAGAACAACTAGAGGGAAATGACAGGCTTACCTCATTTCATTGTACTACACTTTATTACACTTTGCAGATACCGTGATTTTTACAGATTGAAGGTTTGTGGTAACCCTGCTTTGAGCAAGGCTACTAGCACCATTTTTCCAACAGCCCTTTCTCACTTTGTGTCTTTGTGTCCCATTTTGGTGATTCTTGGAATATTTCGATCATTTGCGTTTTTATTGTATCTGTGACCTCTGATGTTACTGTTGTAATTATTTGGGGAAACCACAAACTGTGCCTGTATAAGACAACCAACTTAATCAACAAATGTGTACGCTCTCATTGCTTCACTGACTGGCCATTTCCGCACTTTTGTTCCTCTCCTTGGCTTCCTATTCCTTGAGACACAGTAATGAAATTAGGCCAGGCGATAGCCCTACCGTGGCCTCCAAGTGTTTAAGAAAAGGAAGCGATGCGTGTCTGCCACTTTAAAACAAAAGCTGGAAATGCTTGAACTTAGCGAGAAAGCCATGGCAAAAGCCAAGAGGCCAGAAGGTAGGCCTGTTGGCATCTGACAGTTCCCCAAGGTGTGAAGGTAAAGGAAAAGTTCCTGAAGGAAATTAGAAGTGCTGCTCCAGTGAACAGATGAATGATAAGAAGGAAAAACCGCCTTGTTGCTGGTATGAAGGACGTCTTAGTGGTCTAGTTAGAAGATCAAACCAGCCACAACATTTCCTTGAGCCAAAATCTAATCCATATCAAGGCCCAAACTGTTTTCAGTTGGAGGAAGGCTGAGAGGTGAGGAGGCCACAGAAGAAAAGCTTGAAGCTGCAAAGGTTGGTTCATGAGATTTAAGGAAAGAAACCATTTCCATAACAGAAAAGTGCAAGGGGAGGGGCGCCGGGGTGGCTAATTGGTTGAGTGTCTCAGGTCATAAGCAGGGAGCCTGCTTCTCCCTCTGCCCACCGCTCCCTCTGCTTGTGCTCTCTCTCTCTCTGTCAAAAGAATACATATAAAAAAAAATTTTTTTTAAAGGGTGGGCAGGGAACAGCAAGTGCTGATGTAGAAGCCGCAGCAAATTATCCAGATGATCTAGCTAAGATCATCCGTCAAGATGGCTACACCAAACAACAGATTTTCAGTGTAGATGAAACAGCCGTCTACTGCAAGAAGATGCCATATAGGCCTAGCTAGAGAGGAGAAGTCAGTGCCTGGCTTCCCAAAGTGTCAAAGGGCACCGAGACTATTGTTAGGGGCTAACACAGCTGATGACTCTTAAGTTGAAGCCAGTGCATCCCTGACCAGTCTGAAAATCCTAGGGATTTAAGAATTATGCTAAATCTATTCTGCCTGTGTTTTATAAATGGAATAATAAAACCTAGATAATAGCACATCTGTTTACAACATTGTTTACTGATTAGTTTAAGCCCACTGTTGAGACTGGCCCCTCAGAAAAAAAAGATTCCTTTCCAAATATGACTGCTGACTGACAATGTACCTGGTCACGTGAGAGTTCTGATGGAGGTGAACGATGAGATTAATGTTATTTTCACGTCTGCTAACATAGCATCCATTCTGCAGCCCGTGGGTTAAGGTTTCCGCTTTTGAGTGTGTTATTTAAGAAATATACTTCCGGGGGTGCCTGGGTGGCTCAGTGGGTTAAAGCCTCTGCCTTCGGCTCAGGTCATGATCTCAGGGTCCTGGGATCGAGCCCCGCATCGGGCTCTCTGCTCAGCAGGGAGCCTGCCTCCCCCTCTCTCTCTGCCTGCTGGTGATCTCTCTCTCTCTCTCTCTGTTCAAATAGATGGATAAATTCTTAAAAAAAGAAATATACTTCCTAAGGCTATGACTGCCATAGAGAGGATTCCTATAATGGCTCTGGGCAAGTAAATTGAAAACCTGGAAAAGATTCATCACTCTAGGTGCCATTAAGAACATTGTTGATTCATGGGAAGAGGGCAAAATACCAACATGCACAGGTGTTGGAGGAAGTTGATTCCATCTCTCATGGATGACTTTGAGGGGTTCAAGACTAGAGCGGAGGAAGTCACTGCAGATGTGTTGGAAACAGCAAGAGAACTAGAATTAGGAGTAGAGCCTGAAGATGTGACTGAATTGTTGCAATCTTCTGATAGAACTTAAATGGATAAAGACTGGTTCTTACGGATAAGTAAAGAAGTGGTTTCTTGAGATAGAATCTGTTCCTGGTGAAGATGATATGAAGATTGCTCGAATGACAACCTAAGATTTAGAATATGATATACACTTCGTTGATGAAGCAGCAGCAGAGTTTGAGAGGACCAGCTCCAATTTTAGAAGTTCAGCTGTGGGTAAATGTTACGTTAGAGTTAAACAGCACCAAATGCTACCAAGAAACCGTTCCTGAAAGCAAGAGTTAATTGATGTGGCGAACCTAATTGTCGTCTCATCTTAAGAACTTAGTGCAACCATCTGCCCTTCGGCAGCCACCACCCCGATCAATCAGCAGCCTTCCACATGGAGGCAAGACCTCTGGCCAAAGACAAATGATGGTTAGCCATTTGTAGTGATAAAGTATCTTTTAATTAACATACGTATGTTGTGGGGATTTTTGTGTAAAATGCTACTGCAGACTACAGTATAACGTAAACATGACTTGTATGTGACTTGGGAACCCAAAAGATTCACTTGACTCACTTTACTGTGATACTTGAGTTACTGGTCTGTAACCAAACCCACGACATTCTGACGTATGCCTGGATGTGTGAATGTTTAAAAATAGTAACAGTGAATTGTCAGGAGGTATGCCAAGCGCTAGTTTCTGGGTGAAATGATTCCGTGAAGTCACCGTTATTACGCAACAATGATGAACACTAATCGCCTCTACTTAAGATGGAGAACACCGTGAGCTTCTCTGTGATAGTTAAACGAAGGTTCTTTAATTTTTTTGTGGGCATTCACTGGAATTCATTAGAATTAATTAAGTAAATTTAACAAGATGGGCGCGATGGCTAATTTTATGTTTCAACTTGACCTAGCCACAGGGTGCCGAGATATTTGGTTGTATGTTTTTCTGAATGTGTCTGGGAGGGTATTTCTGATGAGGTAGCATTTGAATGAGTAGACTGAGTAAAGATTACCCTCACCAGTGCAGCTGGGCTTTGTGCAACCCGTTCAGAGTCTGAAAAGAACACAACAGTGGAGGAAGGGACAATTCACTCTCTTTTCCTCTGGAGATGACTAATACAATTGAGATATTTATTATGCATAATAATTCCGATTTTTAATATCACTGATAAGGAATCTATATCCTTTTTAGTTAATGACAGCTAAGTTGTGGCATTCTTTTTTTATTTTTAAGATTTTTATTTATTTATTTATTTGAGAGAGAGAGCATGAGCATCAGCAGGGGGAGGGGCAACGAGAGAGGGAGAAGCAGACCCTCCCTTGAGCGGGGAGCCCAGTGCAGTACTCAATCCCAGGACCCTGGGATCATGACTTGAGCCACCCAGGCATCCCTGTGGTTTTCTTAATACATAAAATTCAGATTTATTGTACAAAAAGATAAAGTTGTCTAAATGAAGGCGCAAAGACAAAGGTAGAAAATACCTGTCCTCCTGCTGTTCAGAGATCATTAACATATTGCTTTTAAACTCATATCGATGTATATATTCATCTGCAGGGTAAGTAGAATGTTACCTAGATGCTCTTCTTAGAGGTAATTATATATATACCTGTTTCATAAAGGTTTTATGTAAGTATTAACATACATGCAAAAAGGTACATAATTCAGAATAAATATACTCTTGGAGGCAGCACCCATTTCTAGAAATAGAACATGGCCAATACCCAAGAAGATCCCTCATGCTCACTTCTAGTAACTACCCCCGCTAGGGTGACCCTCAGGCTAACCTATAACATCCTGAATTACTTCTGTGTGTTTCTGTCTTCTGTATAATTGGAAACATACAGTATGTATTCTTATGTAGCTGATTTTTTTACTCAATATTCTGTTTGTGAGATTATCCATGTCTTCTTGTTTTTTTATTGCTACATAAGATTCTGTTGTTGTATCTCCTGTTTTTAACTGAATTTTTTATTTAGTGACAGCATTTCTATAGCAATCAATATTCAACAAACATCTTCCAGCACTAATATCCAGTGCTCTGCGTTAGACATTTAAAACATCATTTTAAATGTCTGGAATTCTTTTCACTTTATGAATGGACTGTTCAGTTTGTTTTTAATGATCCTTAACCACTGTGAGGGGAAAAAACAGTATTCTGGTTCCATGCTTAGAATTGTAGGAAGGAGTTTGTGCTTCGTTGAAACACTGCACTGACTAGACTCCAAAGGTTACTCCTCAGGGTTATCTAATTGGAATTCTAACTGTAACAATTTTACAATTAAGTATATGGGGGGAAAAAAGTAATTCTTATCTATAGACAGGCAAATTATGTCCTGTAGCATACAACTGACTTCCCCCTCCACACCTCGAAAACCAGTTTTGTTCTGCACTTGTACATACACTGTAATATTTCTGATCTCTAAATGTATTTTTTTTAAGATTTTTATTATTTACTTGACAGAGAAAGAGAGATCACAAGCAGGCAGAGAGGCAGGCAGAGGGAGAAGGGGAGGCAGGCTCCCTGCTGAGCAGAGAGCCCGATGGGGGGCTCGATCCCAGGACCCTGAGGTCATGACCTGAGCTGAAGGTCAGAGGCTTAACTCACTGAGCCAGCCAGGTGCCCCTAAGTGTATCTGTTCTTAAGATTCTCTTTTGAAAAAAAAATAAAAAATAAAAAAAATTTAAAAAAAGATTCTCTTTTGAGCCAATTAAAAAACCTGCTTGGTTCCCTCATTAATTAATAAATAGAATTAAATTTTTAACACATTCCATCTTATGTTTTTGACAGTCATGATTTTACCTTTTTCTGAAAATTTGCTTTTTGCAGAATTTTACAGTATTTTTCCATAACAAACAACCTAAGTGATGCTGCACAAATGCCCAAAGTCCTTTTTTTAATTATAAAGATAAAGTAACTGCCTGGTGGGGCACAGCGGATCTGTTTAACCTTGCTGACTTAAATATTTTTCCTATTTCATGGTCTATCATGGCTGGTTGAAATCAATTGAAATATCTTCCACCTATTACCTGCAGAATTCAAACAAGTCACACAGTGAATTGTGCACTTCAGACATTTCACACATTCTTTCTTATTTGATGCACATTAAACTTCACATCATTGTATATTGATTACTCCCTGTGTCAGGAATTCAATCTTAGATCCTATCATCCAGTCCCCATTACTATGAATGGGGTGTCCTTGTTCTCCTTGGTTTCCCTCCGATGAGACTCATTCCAATCATTGTAAGTTAGTTTATGACATCTTTTTCCTCATGTTTAATTCTCCTATATTTCTGCCGCAGCACAGAGCTGGGCACACAGTAACTTATTTGTGACTGAATGAATAAGTAAATGTCAACATTGCTACCAATCTGTTTTTCTGGAAATTATTAGATATGGTTGTATCACAGTTTCTAAAATGCTCAAGTTGAGCTCTTGAGGGGATCCTAAAGTAAATTTGTAATGTCCGATTAATGTAACAAATGCAGGCAAAAATCGAAATATTGTTAACAGAGAAAGAAAAGCCTAGCCGTAATCATTTTTAATTCAATATTGAAGAGTTTTAAAATCCAGGAAATACTTACATCCTGAAACTCTAACAGAAAATATGGACATAGGGTTGGTTTTTCCTTCCCCTAAGTTTACTGGTTTAAGAGTAGAAAAACGAAGGTGAGCCCAAAATCTTGCCTCTCATTTTCCTGAGAGTTGAGTCTCTAGACTCTAAGCTTCAAAAGACCATATGTGCGAGAATCATTACTGTAGATTTATAATATTTCTAACAGCATGCCTGTCATGAATGAATGAATCTAAATACTTCATTCTTGTGTTTACATTTGTAAAAAGTGTGTGTGTGTGTGTGTGTGTGTGTACAATACTGTGAGATGTGCAGAGCTGCAGGATTTCTTTCTCTCTGAGGCTGAAGCATTGAAATAGGGGAATAATACTATGAATTCAACACAGCAGGTGCCAGTTTTTGGCCAAGGACGATGTTGACCCTTACTCTCTGAATCAGTGACAAATCAAGGATCAAGTTTACTTCTTCAATACAGTGACTCTACTCATGCTGGCTCCTTCTTTGCTCTTTGTTCACTTCGTAATTTTAGCTGTGGACATCTTGCACTGCCAGAAGGACTTGGCTGGAGTCAGGAGGTGGGTGTTTCGGTACACTGTGTTTGGTTGCTCAAGTTGAATTACGCACCTAAAGAGGCATTGCCAAGTAAACCGTCACTTAGGTCGAGAAAAGTAAATCCAGGAGAATGCAGCAGATGTATTAAAAGGGTCTGTGCATGTTTAAGGGAAGTCCATTCCGTGTATCACAAGTTCATAGGAAAGAACCTTCCATGGGTATACTCGATGTACAACAATTGGTGGGCTCCTGAAGGCATAACGACTTGGCCTCTAGCTTCGGTTCCCCCTTTCAAGAGGATGGATGGTTTTTGTCTCCTCTTATCATTCAACTAGCACAACATCTTCATTCCCCCTGGACCTTCACAAAGTAAGGCCCAGGAGTGGCTTTTAGAGGTCTGACTTGAAAATCAAATCATAATACAGTCAGAAGAATGAGGAAGTCCATTCAGAGGTTAATCGGACCTTCTATTTGTTTCATTCTAACATCTCTCTGTATGTGAGTAAATACATCTACTTAGAGATCTCCGTCCTCCCTTCCCATCAGGCCTGGCTTTAATTTAGGACCATGCCTGCTTCCTTGCTTGCTTTCTCCTGTGTTGAGAGCTTTCGGTCTTTTGAGATAAAACCAGCAGGAAATTTAAAAATTGGTATGGAAAGGTTCATACATATTCAAGTCTAGAGCCAGGAAGTAAATATGGTTTTAGCTTTGCTGGCCATACAGACCCTACCAGAGCTACTCAACTCTATCAGTATAGACTGAAAATAGCCATCAGCAATGTCAGTGAATGAGCGTGGCAGTGTTCCAAGAAAACCCACTGACAAAAATAGTCAGCGAGCCAGAGCTGGCCTAGGGCCATAGGTTGCCAACTTCTGAGCAAGAAGGTTTGGGAAACCAAGAAATTTGCCTTAGTAGGTAGTTAGGTAAATAGATAGGTAGACATGTAACCATGAAAATATATAAAATATGTATGGGGGGATTGCACCCTGTTATAAACTGACCTAGCCAGTTTAGTAGAGGTCAGGAGCTGAGTGTGGTTACGGGGTATGAGGTTTCGTGCCCCCTGCTCACATCTGTTCCCTAAGATTATGATGAAAACAGGTCCCCGGCAGAATTCTGCGAGACTTCGATTTACTAGCAAGTAGACACAAAAAGTTAGGCAACCTGAATGAAGTCTGATCTCTATGTCCTTTCTGGTACTGGGGGAAAAAAAAAACTGAAACAAATGTGATCATTTTATACCTGGAGGATGCTGGCGATCATATGTTAGAGTCTGGAGATCAAAAATTTCTAAATCTCTAGTGGGACACAGGATTAACTGACAGTCAAGCTTGAGGCACCAATTGAGTTCTTAACTTGTATTCATGCCTGCGTTAGGAAAGAGAGGGGAATGTGAAGGTGTTTCTACAACATCTTGGGTCCCACTAAGTTTGCCAAAGAGAGGCTGTTCCAATGATCTCTTTTTGCTAATTAACAACCCACTAACTTCACCAAAGATAAGTAATTCTTCACTTTTATTATGCAGATATTTCTAAACTCCAGTATAAATCATTTCTGAAGAGATTTGAGGCTCTTAGAGAAGGCACCTGTGCACAGTGAACCTTTTGATTAAATGCCAGCTGACCACCCCTGTCCTGGGAACTCCTGATTAGAACATCTGACTACCTTTCAGGTGCAGATGGAAATTGACACACACACATACCAGCATCGGTCACTATAACTATCCCCCCCGCCCCGCCTTTTTTCTTAAGTGGCTTGTTCTATATAGGGTACAACTAGCTGGGCTCTGTTGGTGTTTACCACCTGGCAAGAAGTAAAAGTACTCCTGAAAGGGCAGGCGAGCGTATGACAGTGCTTTAGGGAGAAGGCGGTAACCAGCGTAGCAAAAACTGCCAAGGGTCAGGCAGGTTTGGGAAGGGGACGAAGGGGCAATTCCAATCTAGAAGACAGGATCATGGCTTCAGATGAAGACGATGAGGTGCCTGGTTATTCCCGGAAGTCTTTCCCAATAGAGATGGATTTGACGGGAACAAAGTGGGCCAGTAGGCCCAGCCAATCAGGTGGCTGCTTAAGAGATTCAGTGAGACAGGGCATAATGATCCTGTGTGTTAAGAAATAGGAGGAGAAGCTGACACCCACAAGGGCAGGCACCTGTCCCTCGAGTAAGAGAGTGGTGTTAAGAACTGGAGAAAGAGGTTCTTGGTATTTGGTCCATTGCTTAGTCACTGGGCTAGAAGAGCAAAGAGACTTGCTAAGGCCTTCAATTTACTGATTTCTGTGAGCTGGACTTTAACCAGATGGGTGTGCCAAGTTCAGAAAAAAAATTGTGCAATGACTAGAGACTTTAAGATAATTTGTTCGATTAAGGTTAAAAAACAGAGGCTATGCTGGGTGAAACTGGGGTCTCAGTAGCTTCTCCTAGTTTATGAAGACATCTCTAAATCTCTTTTCCTCTCAGATTCCTTCAAATCTGTCCATCGTGTTTACTATTCTGCTTAGCTCACAGGCAAGGTGAGCCCATGTCTGTAGTATTCTAAAGCTCCTTTCCAAGCATGCTGACACCTTCGTGTCATTTTGCCACTCTCAGAAGAAGGGACTCAGTTGGTCGTTTAGGGATGGGAGTCCAACAAGGCAGTTTTCCTTGCATAGGCCATAACCGAAACTAAGGGAACCTTGGCACTCCACATATATTGCAGTTAGAGAAAGGATTCCCAAAGCATTACACAACGCAGTTAAAACTCAGGTACAATGAAAAACTGTGGATGTTCTATTGAAAGTCTTTGTAGCTCTCTTTGAAGTGGGCGTGTCCAAACGCAGATGACGTGATCGCCACACGATGCGTTCTGGAACTAATGGCATTTTGAATAAACCGTATCATTAAAAATCTCAAAAATAGACAGCAGAATTAATAGGACCATAAACTCCAATGTTCCCAGAACCCAGATCCAATCATTATTCTAGAGTTTGTCGCATTTACTCTGTCCATCTTTTTTTTTTTTTTCTTTTGCTGCATCTGGTGATCTATTTGTGACTCCACAAGGGAAGTCCGTGTTGGTCATTATTTAGAGTTAGTTTTCTGTTTTTCTGAAGGCTTCTTCTAAGAAAGTATGTCAGTATTTTGATTTGTGCAACTACCTTGAATCTCTAGCACCCAGTGTTGAACACTCGCTGGACACCAGGCTCCGTGTGCCTGAACGTCTGCCTTCAGCTCTTACACATGTCAAAGCAGGTCTGGAAATGTCAGACATCTTTCTAGATTTCTTTATCTCACTGCATACAGGGCTTCCCTGCAGCAGAGATACAGAAAATAATGTAGCCAAGTTGTGTAGATAATAATATGTCAGTATATTGGTACTTAATTTCTGTTTAGGAGCATTTGCCTTCTACCACATTCTTCCAAAGCAATATTGTGTTGTTTTAATATTGTTAAATTAGAACAATAAAATATATTGCTAATTATTTTTTATTTTGTTTGCATATCATTATAACTGTGCCCTGTGCCTATAAAAAAAGGAGCTAACAAATAGTTGGAAACCACAAATGTAACCACAGTTTGGAATGAAATAATCCCAAGCTCCTTTTAACTGCTTAGGACCCAGTCCAAGGTACGTGTCGCTGTCTCTGGTAGTTTGCTGCATTTTAGTGCTGCAATTAGTGCAGGTAGTGCTGGAGTTAAGAATCTGTCAGCATCTTTGGTCTGACCTCTTGATTCATGGGTTTATAACTCAGCTGTTTAAATTTGCCCTGAGCCAGAACTTAACATGAAGTCTTAACCTGAGGAACATACACGTGTCTTTGCATGTGCGTGAAAGTCCCTTGTTTATTTTTCCTCTTTACAGTAAGTTCATAAAAAAACATATGTGTTTGACAACTTAGCCATTTCAGGGTTCTGTCAAATAATTGAAGGATTTGTTCTCAAGCTGATTGACTTTTACGTGCATGAATAATAGAATCTAAGAAAGACTTTCCTTTAGAACGGAGACTCTGCAGTTCCTAAGGCCATGAAACTGGAGACTTTTAAAAATAAAAAATAAATGGGAAAAAAAGAGAGAAAATAAAGCATTGGCTTCTTAGAACTTGAAAATGAGCTCTTACTCATCTAGTCTTTCCCTGTATCTGTTTACCTTAGGAACATTTTGAAATTTGGTATAATGACATTAAATAACCACAATTGAGACAAACATTCTATAAGGGACTGTTATAGGTTGCCTCTAATGTGGTAATAGATGTCATTTTAGAAATGCAACTGTACTGTCTGGATGAAAGACGGTGACTCCTAACACATTGGTTACAGACAATTGAATATTACAGCCGTCTTCCTCCTGACTTGATGCTATCATTTTATGGAATGTAACCAGTGTTGGATTGGCATGGAATTCTTATGGGATCAAAGAAAGCTACCATTCAGAAAACTCTCATTTTCACTATGAAACACGCAATAAATCTACAAAACTAAGGATGTACTTTCTTCAATACCCTTACGAAAGAACCCTTAACACACTCGTTTCCAAAATCTGGTGAGTGTTCCCAAGTTCAAGATTGCTTTCAACTTGCCTAAGTCCCAGTGTCCTTTTCTGTGCAGTGGGGATTCTAACACCTCCCAGAGTGATTATAAAAGTGTACAAGTGTAGAAACATACAAGATGCTCCTACTTTATTATTTATTTCCTGTCTCCAAGAAATAGAACTTATTTGCCCCGACTTAATTTCTCCCTTTGCACCCTGCACTGTTCTGAGCACTGTAGAAGTAATATAAATTTTACATTCAACCTGCATGTTAATGTAAAATGAGTCAGTATATTTCCATCGTTTAGCAACATCACTCATCTAATCTTTTTTTTTCTTTCTCGTCTAGTCTTGAGCTAACATTTGGTTCCTCATCTATCCAGGTTTCTTTATTATTATTACTATTTCTTGCAGTAGTTTTGTCACTTTCTGTATAGATGTTGCACATATTTCCAGGAAATTCCTGGAAGACCTATAGGTTTTTTTTTTAATTTTTTTATTAACATATAATGTATTATTTACCCCAGGGTACAGGTCTGTGAATCATCAGGCTTACACAATTCACAGCATTTGCCATAGCACATACCCTCCCCAATGTCCATATTCCTACCCCCCCCCCACCTCCCAGCAACCCTCAGTTTGTTTCGTGAGTTTAGGAGTCTCTTATGGTTTGTCTCCTTCCCCATTACATCTTGTTTCCTTTCTCTTCCCCACCCCCCCATAATCCCCTGACCTGCCTCTCAAATTCTTCATATCAGAGCGATCATGTGATAATTGTCTTTCTCTGA
>CM052809.1:16726238-17002175 GCA_028533885.1 Nasua narica | reverse complement strand
TCTTCTTCTTCTGGAATCCCAATTATTCTAATATTGTTGCGTCTTATAGTATCACTTATCTCTCGAAGTCTTCCCTCGTGGTCCGATAGTTGTTTGTCTCTCTTTTTCTCAGCTTCTTTATTCTTTGTCATTTGGTCTTCTATGTCACTAATTCTTTCTTCGGTCTCATTTATTCTAGCATTTAAAGCCTCCATTTTTGTTTGAACTTCATTAATAGCTCTTTTGATTTCATCTTGGTTAGAGTTTATTTTTTTATTTCTCTTGAAAGGGATTTTATTTCTCCCGAAAGAGATTCTTTAATCTCTTCCATGCTTTTTTCGAGCCCAGCTAGCAATTTGATAACTGTCATTTTGAACTCTCTTTCCGATATATTACTGATGTCTGTACTAACTAGGTCTGTAGCCGTCAGTACTGTCTCTTGTTCTTTTTTTTGTGGTGAGTTTTTCCGCCTTGTCGTTTTATCGAGCTAAGAATAGATGAGTGAGAGAGAAAAGTACTCTGGAGTTCTTAGGTTCTCACTGATTGATGAACTTGGTCTTGACTGGATATTCTCACTGATCTTCTGGGGAGGGGCCTTTACAATTTGGTTATCAGATGTCTTTGCCTGAGGCGGAATTGCCCCACCCTTGCCCAGGGAGGGGCCAAGCAATTCACTCAAGTTCGCTCTCGGGAGTCTTTGTTCCCTTAGCGCTTTCCGTACCGCCCTGGAGGCCGGGAATGCAAATGGCGGCTCCCAGTCTCCGCTGGAGGAGCTGAGCGCTGGAGTCCCTGCTCCTCAGCGCGCCCTCAGAGGAAAGCAGTCAATCACTCCTGGCTCCCGGGTCCGCACAAGCTCCGAGCTCAGCCACCGGTGGCAGCGCGCCTCTATCTCTGGCGCACGGCCCCTTCTGGAGTCTCCAAACCCAGCAGATTCCTGCTGCACGCTGCCGCGCCACTCCTCCCCAAGGAGGAAGGAGAGGGTCTCTCCGGAATGCCTTATGTGGTCCCCGCTCGAAGGGCCGCAGCCACGGTCTAGGGTAAGCCCCAGCTGAAAACGCACTGCGCGCTTCTTTCTCTGACTCCGGCTTCTCCTCCCCGATATCTGGGAGCTCTGCCTCACTCAGACACCCCCGGTCTCTTTATGATCTCACGGGTCCTGAAACCACTCTGTTCCCGCGAGGGCCAGACCTCCGGCCTAGCCTCTGGAGCAATGTCCCTCAGCGGAGCAGACTCTAAAAGTTCGGATTTTGTGCTCCGCGGCTCTGCGGCTGCAGGGAGCCGGCCCCTCCCCCCGCGGTCTCTCTTCCAGTTGCTTTGGAATCACTTTTCCAAACGTCCTACCTTTCCGAAAGTGGTCGATTTTCTGCTCCTAGAATTGCTCTTCTTCCTCTCTTCTCTCTCCTGTTGAGTATGCTGGCTTTTAGAAGATTTAATAACTATCTAGATGAACTTCTGGTTTCCGACTCTATCTCAACCTCCTACTTCTCTGCCATCTTGCTCCTCCCCCTATAGGTTTTATTTTTATGATCAGTGAAATTTCTTTTTTGTCACTCTGTGTTCTAACTATATAATGTTTGGAATTATCTAGATATTTGTATATTCATCTTGTATTCAGGTGCTTTGCTGAGTCTTACAAACTATGAAGATTTTTCAGGAAATTATTTTCACACTTTTAGGTAATAATTCTTTTCTGCCGCACTCACAGCAATTATCTTTGTTTCCTGTCTTATTGTGTAGGTCACAACTTCCACACTATAACTAGGAACAATGATAATGGTCAGTGTTGTTATACTCCAGCTTAAAGAAATGCTTCAAGTGCCTATTAGTTACAAATAGATTGTCACATTGAAGACAAACTCTGCGATTCTGTTACTTAAATTTGTGCCCAGACATCACCATTATATAAAACAAGATATTCTTGAACCTCGGAATGCAGACCCCTAAGTGAATGCACCCCTGAAAGAAAAGTGGCCTACCTCCCCCACAAAAGAGGCCTTCCCATTTCCTGATTAAAGTTAGAATATTAAATCTTTTTATTGATTTTTTAAAAGATTGTATTTGCTTATTTGACAGAGAGAGACAGACAGAGAGGGAACACAAGCAGCGGGAGTGGGTGAAGGCGAAGTAGGCTCCCCGCTCAGCAGGGAGCCTGACGCAGGGCTTGATCCCAGGACCCTGAGATCATGACCTGAGCCAAAGGCAGACACTTACCAACTGACCCACCCAAGTACCCAAGAACTTCTAATCTTTTTAGAGGAAACTCTAATGTCTGCTTCCACAGAAAGGATGAGATAGGCTTCCAAAGTCCCACATTCTCAAGTGCTGGAGTGTTGTATGCTGAATCACAGCAGACATGACACCCTGTCCAAGCAGGACCCTACCAAAGCCATCCAGGGGACTCCTCACCTGTCTCTCCTCCAGGTGAATGAAAAGCTCACATTCTTCACTGGATTGCTGGATCCTCACACTTACCTCCCTAAAAAAAGTCTATCATTTTTTAGGGCAAGTCTGATTTAAATATGTATCTTAAAACAGCCCCTAAATTTAAAGATGCACATCCTTTGCAATACTAAAAAAACCATTTCAAGATTCATCTCTACTTTCAGGGTGATGGGCATGTCAAAGCTTTTGGTCAAGAACAGTACGAGAATCTACATAGCCATGTCTACACCATGCGTTACAACTCCCTCAACCCCTCTCCCATTTACATATCCTTCTCTTGGCAGGTATCACCTTCTAACATACCACATCATTTCCATATTTATTCTAGCATTGTCTCTCTCCCCCATCAAGATGTGATCTCCACTGGGACAGGAATCTTGTTCACTAATGGATCCCAAGATCTGGAACAATGCTCACCATAACACAGTTATTCGGTATTTTAAATTGATGAGTGGGGGAAAAAAAAACAGATGCTGATAGTTTTGCTAAAACAAAGAAAAGGTTTTATGAAAGAGAGCGGATATTGTCATTTTTAGAAGCAGGAAATTAATAACAGTTTTCAAATTATTTCTCTCCAACTTTAAAAGGTAAAATTTTATCTCCTCAGGCCCCATTTAAAAAAATATTATAGGTGTGCCTGGGTGGCTCAGTGGGTTAAAGCCTCTGCCTTCAGCTCAGGTCATGATCTCAGGGTCCTAGGATTGAGCCCCACCTGGGGCTCCCTGCTCAGCAAGGAGCCTGCTTCCCCCTCTCTCTCTGCCTACCTGTGATCTCTCCCTCTCTGTCCAAATAAATAAATAAAAATCTTTAAAAAAATATTATAGATGTTTGATGAGAAATACACAATAAGGAAAGTAGTGTTCAATATATATAGATATACACACATATATATCTAGATATCTATATAGTAGTGTTTATATCTAGATATATCTAGATATCTATAAGTAGTGTTTAATTAATATATATATACATAGAGAGAGAGAGAGAGAAGTATCAACACTAACCACCACATATGGTGATAAGATGACCTAGAGGCAGAAACCATTCTCATTGGCCCAGAATGATGGCAGAAATGTAAGGAGCATTTCACAAATGTTTACTGACTACATGAGTGAGCAAATAAAAGAACAAATGAGTAGCATTCTAGTGATGTAAAAAAGTCATGTGTGAGAATGTTCACGGGAATCCTGGAAAGCCAGTGCCTTCCCACAAAGAAGTAAACCCTTCAGAGGTGGTTTAGGATCAGAGGTCAGGGGAAGACTTGGGTTAATGAAATCATACCAGGAAATTCAAAGTACCCTCAAGACCTACTAATTACACTCTGAGCCTTAATCCTAATCATGCCTAATGGAAGAAAGAGGCAAAACTGAACCCAGAGTTTCATACCCATTAAACATACCCCCATTCCAACAGTGCTAACTTTTCCTTCTTCACCTCCCACCTCAGCAGTCTTGAAGTTGAGTGTGATGTGTGTATGAGTCAAGGAAAAAAAAAAAGTATTAGCTATGTATCGAGACATACCCATTTATATGCAAGAGCCTCTATTCCTCCATACAAAAAATCCCATTTCTTCTGCCCAGTGGCCTTCACTGCCCCCCTCCCGTATATTAGGGTGCCAGATGAAGGCTACTTTGTGATTGTGGTTTAGAATTCCTGGTGTTTACTACCTAGCTAATTGTAGCTTCCAATTAGTCTTTCCTGATAAGAAGGTGCAGCGTTTCCTCACTGATGTGATCTTGTGCTCTACACAAATTGGTTTGCGGAAACAGATTACAGCTTTGTGCTGCTGCTGCATTTTAGTAAACTAAATCTGAAATTCAGAAGGGAGTTTTCAGCCCTCATTTTCCTAGTATTGCTTCCACCTTAATTTTGCAATTACTACAAATCTGTGCTTGTCTGGAAGGAGAGTGAGTCTTCAGTAGGGTGCCCTCTGGTTAATTTTCCTGGGACTGCCCACATGGCTTTGGTATTTCCCAGAAACGCACATTTCATCAGATGTAGTCTTTTTGTCCTACACAGAGATATAGGGACTCCACAATAATTTTATAGCTCTTTCAAAACACAATTTCAAGGGCATTTATGGTGGGAATCTTTGGGGCACCCGGCTGGCTCAGTCTGGAGAACATGTCACTCTCAATTTCAGGGTCATGAGTTCAAGCCCCACATTGGACTTGGAGCCTACTTAAAAAAAGGGGGAGTGATCTTTGGTAACGGAAGAGGAGCTTCATGAGAGGTTTCCTCTTGTAATGGGACACCAAAACTGTGGTTCTTGGAGTATGGCCCCAGAAGAGAAGCTTCAGGATCAGTTGAGAACTTGTTAATGATGCCAATTGTGAGGCTACACACTAGGGGTCCTGAATCAAAAACTCAAAAAATGGACCTAGCAATCAATGCCTTGTAAGCCCTGTAAGTGATTCTGATGCAAGATCAAGTTTAAAAGCCAAATGTTCAGGGGTGCCTGGGTGGTTCTGTTGGATGAGCTTCCAATTTGGTTTAGGCTCAGGTCATTATCTTGGGGTCCTAAGATGGAGCCCCAAGTTGGGCTCCATGCCCTGTGCAGAATCTACTTGAGATTCTCTCTCTTCCTTGACCTCTCCCCCTCCCCCGCCTCAAAAATAAACAAATAAATCCTAAAAAATAAGTATTCAAAGAGATTATTGAGATGTTGTCAAAGACTAATGGTTCTCACACTTCAGTGCATGAGAATTTGCACACTTTGAGAAACCCTGAAGAAAGTTTCATCTTTTACTTCGATGCAGTATAGTGACACTGCGTATTGTACTTTCTATATAAAACAAAGCGTAATAGAATCTTTAAACTCAGTAGGGTTCCATGGTCTCAAAAATTTTTAAATTACAGAACTAAATGGAAAACACCAAGAGTTTTAAGAGGTCAGAGGGAGACTTGCTTCTGTTGCTCTACCTTTGAAAGAAATCTCGGGTGAATTAGGTAATCTGGAAATGCACTAGAAGTTTCTATAGCACAGGACATAGATACTTACTTGGTTTTCTGCGAGGCAGTTTGGACTGGAGAGATACATCTATCCCCTATGAAGCATAACCATAGCACTAAGGAACTACAAAGAATAAAGAATCAGATTAAAAAGATGACTCTCAGGGCCACCCTGTGACTAACATTCAATGGCAGACACATGTTTAACCTCCCAGAAATCTGTTTCTCCTCCATAAAATTAGTTTAACAAGTATGCATTGAATCATCTGTGCAAAACACCCAACTTTATGTTGCTGAAGAGACAGAGATGAATTAGACATTTTCCCGATGAAAGATATGCACACAAATAGTGAAATTAGATGCTTGAAAGTGACAGCATCACTGAGGAACGCACCATAAATACTATGAAGTGATGGTTCCTGTCACTATATGTCTTAATGATTCTTCCATTATCTGGACCCTGGCCTTGATCATTAGACTCACGTTCTTCTTCCTCCTCGATTTCTACTAGTGCCTCAGAGTTTTATTGATCCTCCCTGTGACATTTCTTTCAGCATTGTCTCCTCTCCTCCTCCTCAGCCTCGGGTCCTTCTCAGAACTTGTCACTTCCATACACAGTTTCTGCAGTAGGTGCAGATCACTCTCTGTGCTCGCCATCTTCTTTCTAAGACATCCCCAGGCCCGCTACCAGAATGATCTTCCTAAGACGCTTTTATTCTTCTGTCTCAGCTCTGCCTTTCTTTATCAGTGCCTGCTCAAACCACTGTAGGGCATTCAGGCAGCCTCAGGAGTCGCCTTTCTCGACCGCTCCCCTCCCTCTGCCTTTCCTCCCCACCCCCCCACCTCCCCACCCCCACCCCCGGCACTGCTCTTCAGGGCGCCTAGACCTGGTTCTCAGCTGTCTCACAAACACTGCACGCACCAAAGCTGTGAGCCTTTACCAACGCTTCCCTAGCCTCTTGCAAGACCCTGCCCTGCTTTCCACATTTGGTGCATCCTCCCAGCCCACCCCCACCCTAAGGGCTTTCTCAGTTCTCCGGTCACAGAGTTTTCTCCTACTCTGGATTTCTGCCACCTGTATCAGCAAGTTCATCGCAGAGTTGTTGTTCCTCACCGTTTTTAGAGCCAACAGACATCTCTCTTTGGAGGGAGGGAGATTAGGTCTTTTGCTTTGGGATTTCTTCCTTCCTGCTGTGCCCATTGCTCTGCAGTTACTCACGCACACACTCTGTTGGTCACACACAGAGTCAGTGCAGGGAGCACAGCCGAAACTCGGGAAACGTTTGCCGGGTGAGTTAAGTAAAGCAACAGACATCTGTTGCTTTCTTTTTGCCAGGCTGGCATGCATTCACCCTCCTGATTTCCACGCTCTCTTTCCTTATGGTTCTGGTGTTGCTAAGAAATGTGGCCCAGGCCCGGCTAACTGGAGTTCTGGATTCACTAGCCAGCCGTGCTCATGCACGGATGCTGAGGTGGCTCAAGTCAGACCACGCAGACTCAACTAGGAACCTTGGTGGTAACTGCAGGATTAAAGGAACTCTACCTGCTATTTTTGAAGATAATTGGATACTTATCTGGAAACCCTGGCAGACATCCCTGTAGAGAAAGCCAGCCTCTGAGAAATGTCAACCCCGAGGAAAGAAGAATGGAGAGATGGGCAAAGACTTTCCTGATGCCATTGCTCACCTGAATTCAACTGTGCCGAAAGCCAGTGCCCTCAACTTTTCAGAAGCCAGTAAAAAACTATTTTCCTTAAGCTAGTTTGATTTGGTTTCTATCGTTTACTGTCCAGAGAGACTGATAAATTTGAATAAAAATAATAAAAGCTGGCACACTGTGCTAAGTACTTAGAGTAAAAAAAAAAAATGAATCTAATTTTTTAATAAAAGACCTCTTCCAAATAATTGTGATGAGTCGATAGTGGTGAGTGATTTTTTTTTTTTTCTGGTTGAAATAAGATATTGATGGCAAGCTTTGTATACCAGACAATATTATCGATCTCACATGATAGATTTTCTAATCCTAAAATGTGTGGGGAAGTGTTGGAGAAAATGTCATAAACTATGTCTGTAGCTACTGAGCTATAATTGTTTTAGAGGACTTGCTTCTGCCAATCACGTCTTTACTCCATGTAATAAGACTGTCTAATTCATAAAAGTTATATGAGTATTCCTTATGGGATATATATTTCCATAACTCAATTTTTTCCCTGAATATGATTAATTCATTACGTGTGTGACAGTTAATATATATTATCTTTTAAAAAGCAGTCGAAATGGGACATCTGGGTGGCTCAGTCAGCTTAGCATCTGCCTTCGGCTCAGGTCATGATACCGGGCTCCTGGGATCAAGTCCCACATCGGGCTCCCTGCTCAGTGGGGAGCCTGCTTCTCCCTCTCTCTCTGCCTGCAGCTCTGCCAGCTTGTGTTCTGCCCCCCTTCTCTCTCTCTGACAAATAAAATCTTAAAGAAAAGAAGAGCCTTGGAAATACTCGACAAAAAAAACAGAATGACAGAAGTTGTTACAAAATTTCTCTTTCAAAGAGTAGTGGAACTGAAATACGGTTTTAGATTTAAATATGATTTAGGAGCTTCTGATCTAAAAGCCAGGGGCAAGCATCTTTAGAAGAGATTGACACCTAGAGCCAGTACATATACACAGATACAAACTCACAAGATTTAGAAGGACTGCTCTGGGTCACTGGGAGGCTTGGATTCCTGCTACATTTATTGCTATAATTACTTTTGGACTTGGGTTCTATGTGTAGTCTCTTTAAGCGTGATTACGTTATGCATACGGACATGTGGTATAAAAGGGAACAAAGAAAGGCTAGGCTGGGATTTTATGGTCATAAAATATTTTTGCAGAAGCAAAAAGTATTGGTAAAATGCCTTTAAGCCATGCTCAGGGGACTACCTGAATTTTGTTTTTCAGCTCTTTTCAACGATGGCTGGCTAACTGAAAAAACTCTTGTCTTATTAAAACTGTTTGGGGAGGCGCCTGGGTGACTTAGTGGGTTAAGCCTCTGCCTTCGGCTCAGGTCATGATCTCAGGGTCCTGGGATCGAGTCCCGCATTGGGCTCTCTGCTCAGCAGGGAGCCTGCTTCCCCCCTGTCTCTCTGCCTGCCTCTCTGCCTGCTTGTGATCTCTCTCTCTCTTCTTTGTCAAATAAATAAATGAAATCTTTAAAAACAAAAAACTGGGTTGCCTACTGTAGTCTTTTAGCCTGCTGCAAACTTTTGTTTGCCTACTGTCACCTACACTATTAACTTTGAAACTTGGGGTCAGTTCACTTGTTCTTATTCAAGAAAAAAATGTACCTCCTCTGTTAGGACACAGTTTCTGATTCTTGGGGAAGTCTATACCTGGGGAGCCCCAAACCAGCTTGATGAGAGAAGCCCTCTTCTCTCATTGACACGTATCCATGCCCAGACTTGCAAAAAGAACAAGAAAATAGAAACTAAAGAAGGGAGGGAAGAATGGGGGAGAAGAGAGATGAGGAACGGAGAGCAGCTCACTGTGATACAACCGGGAGAGAACATTGGTTCGCACAACATTCCTTCCCTGGGCTGGTAATGGGCTTGCATACCCTCGCCCCTCTGTATTTCTCCCCTTCTTCCTGGCGACCAATAGAAGCATCACTTGTGTTCAGAACAAAGACCTCTGAAAGACCAGGCTGTTATGCAGCTGATATTAACAAACCTGAGACCAAACATAACTTTAAATTCCTTCACCCTTATAAAAGGCAAAGAAACTTATGATCACGATATAAAGCCATACTAGGGAAATCTGAAAAACGTTTGATTCCCAAAGGCTTTCAAACGCACCAGATTTCTTCACTGTAGGCGGCAGGCCAAGAAGAAGCGGCGGAACCTTTTCTGAATCAGGATCGGGCACTGACTGTGAATGTATTATTAGAGCAAGCTAGCTGCAAAAAAAAAAAAAGAAAGAAAGAAAGAAAAAATTATCAGGGACCTGGCTGCGGTAAGGATCAGTCACTGAAAACTCTCCAAGACTCAAAATGCAAAATGACATTAGCTCGTGTGCCATTCTGGCCATGGCAGACCACTCCGCGGTATGGAAGCCTCAGAATTTGGATCTGCTGGCTGAGCCATGGGCAGGTCCAGTAGGGTGGCTTTTGTCGTGGCCGGAGGTCAGAGAATAGCAGCTTCAGGAAGCAGACACCTGGGAGCCAGAGCCAGAGAGCCGTTATCTGCCCCCAAAGAAGGTCCACCTCTGGAAAGTGAACGCACAGAGCCTGGCAGGTGTTTGAACCTCAAGAATGATGCCCAGTGAGGGTATCTTGTTTGGTGGTCCCGTAGCTGAAGACGGGCGTCTTTCCTGAGACGGACCATCAGAATGGAAATAAAGAGGTTGCGTTGGAACTTGACCCAAGGGGGAAAAAAAAAGTGTTGTTATCTCTGAGTCCAACTAGAACTTACAAATATTTATTTGTACTGTGTCGTGTCTCGAATTATCGTTGCACTGGAATAGAATAAACGAGAGAATGCTGGGCATAACCAACCCCTGCAGTGTGCACAGAGTTGATAGCAGCAGCAAACATGCGAGGTCTGGCTAAGGCAATGGCAAAGATTTTCATTTATTTCTCAAACTTAAAAAAATTCTGAATTAGAAATGTCAAGGGATCTCATGGCAGTATAAGGACTTGCCAAGGAGGCTCATTTAAATTTTACTGAGCATGTTTTGTACCGTGCTAGAAAACCATGAGGACAAAAGGAAATCAAAGAGCTTGATTTTAATGGGAATACAAGATACACCAGATACAGTTACGCAGTCATTCAAAGCCACAATTCAAGTGATGTCACAAAACGGAAATTGGTGCTAAGGGACAGCAAGTCACTGCCGGAGAGTTCCTGTCCCTTTGCCATCACTGTACCATGCTGGGTCCCTGCTTTACTTGAATATGTGACCTTTTGTCAGCCATGAAACTCCCCTGATTCTCAAGGTTTGCATCCAAACAATGGGTGTTGGATTTGAGACTTCCCTTCTCTAAAATCTCTGGGGATCTTGGGTGATTTTCAAGAACCTGTAGGGATACTTTCTTCTTTTCCAAACAGAAAACCAACTAAAGTTGAAATATTGAAGATCAAAGTGGAAACCAGGGGTGGTAAAAGTAAAGGAGAAAAATGAACCTTTCTCTAACACAGTACCTATTTATGCCTGATCAACCTGTGTCCCTAGCCTTACAAGTGAGAATTAAATGTTTAGAATCTAGTCAGTACACCTCTGGCCTTTTAACCTTAGAATCTCTATAAGTCATTAAGGGATTAATACTTGAACTGGAAGGTGGAATGAAGAAATATAATTCCTGATTAAATAAAACAGAAAATATAGAAACTGTTGAAAAAAAAGATATAAAAAATGAAAACTCTTTACTTATTTAATATGGTCTTTCCTACACCCCTTCAATTTGAAATAGTATGAAGGATTATTGTCAATGGCAACTGATGTATATTTCAAAGGATACTCTGTCATTCACCAATACAAGCTAGAGCATTGTTATTCAACAGTTGTAATCCTATTAGCCTAGTTTTGGGAGTTTCATTTAGGACTGATTCCTTGACATTTAATATTGAGCTAATACCTTCAAATTATCATACTGACTCCACTAGAGTAAGATCTCTTTCCTACATTGATGGCTTCTTTTATTGTTCACTTTAATTTTATTAAATTTTATTTAATAATAGATTTGATAAAGTTGAGATGTCTATTTCCTTTCTCCTACTTGTATTTACGAGAGTAGTAATAATATTGCACGTGTAATGCTATGGGAGGAAATGTTCATATACTTTTATATTGCGCCATCTCCCTTGAGTTGTCGCTGTACAAGGCAAGAGCCAATGGTTGAACGGTAGGGATAACTAGCCGATGAAATCTGCACCAAGAGTTTTTATCATGGTACATACAAGAGAAAACCAGGTTGTAAGAAAATGAAGGAGACTTAACAAAGTGACTCCATCGATCTTGTTTCCCAGGCTGTTGCTCTAAATATAGGAACATGTGAATTTGGGAATAACATAGCACACCATCAGAATCTAATATCACACTGTAACTTTCTATACACCAGCAACTTGGCAAATAATTTACAAAACAGGCACATGACTATAACCCTAAGGTATAGAATTCTCTTTTTTTCATACCAATCATTCACTTCATAGTATAACCTCTTTTATTTTATTTATTTATTTATTTATTTATTATAAGATTTTATTTCTTTATTTGACAGACACAGAGAGAGATCACAAGTAGGCAGAGAGGCAGGCAGAGAGAGAGGGGGAAGCAGGCTCCCCACTAAGCAGAGAGCCCAATGCGGGGCTCAATCCCAGAACCCTGAGATCACAACCTGAGCCGAAGGCAGAGGCTTTAACCCACTGAGCCACCCAGGCACCCCTAACCTCTCTTATATAATGGGAGCGTTTTCAGCTGTAGTACTTCCATTGATGAGGCCAAGCCCTAAGTGCATTTGTATCTCAGAAATTCACACCGGCATTTTGATGTGATGTTGAAGAATTAGGATGTGCTTATAACTAAAGTAATTGAGCACAACTTTCACTTTAAGAGTTTCATAGAAAAGACAGGAAGAAGGGAGGAAGAATTTGTAGCCAAGTAAAAAGAAATTGAAATATCTTCTTCACTTTAACCATAGCTAACATTTCTCAATGTTATTGGATTATGTTAGAACATTTTTCAAAGTCGGCCGATTGTATATTCTTACTCATCTTTGTGGCTTTATGTAATACCCATAAGCATCTCTGGGTAATTTTAAGTAGCACATGTGAAATGCTTTGAGAATTTATGGGTGCTATTTACTGGAATCACTGGGTTTCTCCATGAGATTTCCAACAACTATAAGCCCACAAACGATCTACAAGAATCTCAAATGCTAGAATTCTGAAAGTTACAGTGAAACTGAACAATTCAAAATCAGTAGGGTTAGGTGGATATTTGGTTACAGAGAGGTAATGGTTAATTTTTTTATCAACTTGACAGGGCCATGGAATGCCCAGATATCTCTTTAAACATTATTTCTAGGTGTTTCCACATGGGATTAGTGTCTGAATTGGTAAGCTGAATAAAGCAGATGGCTCTCTCTAGTGAGGGTGCTGCAACCTCCAAGCCACTGAGAGCCTGAAGAAAACAAAACGGTGGAGGGAAGTTGACTTCATTCTGAGCCTGATTGTTTGACCTGGACTTTGATCTTCTCCTGCCTCTGTGTTTCTGGTTCTCAGGCTTTCATATTGGAACTGGAATATACATCATCAGCTCTCTAATTCTCAGCCCTTTGAACTTCTTCCTGCATCACTGGTTTGAAGATGACAGATCATGGGACATCTGGATCTCCAAAATCATGTGAGTCAATTCTTTATATATATCCTATTGGTTCAGTGTCTGAAGAACCCTGGTTCTCCAGGAAAGAGGAAAGATGAATCTAGAATATTCAAAGGTATGTTGTAGAGCTCTCTGATTGGCCTAGGAGGTGAAACACTTGGGTCTTCTATGGTGGAAGAGTACTCTGCTTCCTATAAGCCGGAGGCCTCCCCTCCTCCCTGTACAAACTAAATGCACTAAGCTCGCTGTTGAAAAGGTACTGGGCATCATGCTAGCCACTAATGATAACAAGAAAAAAAAGACAGAGTGGCTGATTTTTGGTACCTACTGTCAGAGTTCTAAGAGGACTCATCCTCTTCCTCAATTGCAGGTAGTAAAGGAAGTATTCATTCATTTTGTCATTTGAGAAGGATTGATTAGCTACCTGATATCTTAGAGGCTCTGTGTTATGTGATGTGTATGGACTAGTAGACAAGGCAGATTTGGCTTTTGCTCTCCTAGTTTTTGCTGAGGGAAGATAGACAAGCTAATGTTTCATCACTATTGTTACATGTGTGCACGGGGAAAAGGGTGCCGAGAGAGGATGTGCAGAAAGCCGACACGTGGAGGAGTGGAGGGCATGGAGGTGAATGCTGAAGCATCTAAATGATGAGTTTAAAGGTCACTCAGGGAAGAGGAGAGGGATTTGTGAAAGAACATTTGCAATGGCTAGCCATGAGGCAGAAACAGAAAGGTCAAGGTGATGATGAGGTAAAGAGTGGAAGAGGGGAGTTCTATGAGGTAAAGACAGAGAAATGAGGCCAGCTACCACAGGGCCCCACAGACAGTGTGTGGGATTTCTGTGTTGGTCCCAGCAGTCTTAAATCTGAAGCAGGAGACCAACGGGATCCCATGTTTACATTACTAACAAATGTTCCTGCTTAGTCTGTGGAGAATGGATTAGAGGTCAGAGGCACAAAACTACTGTTCAAAGTCCAGATCAGAGTGGTATGATGGAGGAGGTGCCCCCCCCCAAAAAAGCACAGATTCAGGAGCTATTTAGGAAGAAAAATAGAAATGCATAAAAGATTGAACATGGGAGAAAAGGAAAAGTCTGATAACCAAGGCTGATTTTCAGGCTCCTGGATTGGGCACAGAATGGTCGGTACAGCCTTTCACTAAAATGGAAGAAAATGAGAGAAAATCAAGATTGGGTCGAGGTGAGCCAAGGCAGATCAGGAGGACGATATTAGGGGTGACTCAGAAGCGTGCATCTGGGCAACTCGTACATGTAGTGAAAGTAAAGACTCTAGGAACGTGTGTTTAATTGTGTGTAAATTAAGCCTTATGAGGGAGGGTGTTTAATTGTGTGTTAATTGTGTGTAAATTAAGCCTTTTGAGGGAGGGTGTATGTTTAATCATGGTCAAGTTTCACAATACCATTTAAAAACTTGTGTGCGTTCATGACTCTACCATAGATCAAGGATTTAAATAACCTGATTAGTAGCATGGCTATATTTGTGACTTGGTTGTAATACAGCATTGTTTATTTAATCTCTCGTCCCTCCTTTCCCTGGTTTGCTTCCCCACAATGGGTCCTCTGTAGATCATCTGCATGATATTGAAAGAGATGGTCAGTTGAGTCAGATTCCATAATTCACATCCTGATGTTCTTCCTTCCTAGTTTAGGATTCTGGCATATTGGCCAAACTCTCTGTACATGTTATATTATATTATATCATATCATATCATATCATATCATATCTTATAAATTACTTATATTATGATATTTTTCACCGGTAATACTACTCCAGGAGTTTTGTAACATTTTCATAGGTAAATCTGTCTGAAGGTCTGAAACACTACTAAGTCAATGGCAGGTGCTCTGAAAAATAAAATGACTACTGCCCTATAGTATCAAAATGTCCTTGTTCTATCCTGACACTCTCTCATCTGTCAAACCAAGGTGGCAGATGGGTTCTCCTACTCTACCCTTTGGCAAGAATAAAAGATGGTTGTCCTTCTCCTTTTAGTTTAATATGAATGTCACCATCCCTGGGAAGCCTCCTCACTTTGCTCTCCTACTTCTTGACTTGAGCCTCTCCAAAGCACAAGAGAGCCTCCCCCTCCAGACCACCACTGAGGCCAAGAATTTCATCGTTTTGTTTCCGCCGTTTCCACTTACTCACCTTAAAAACAAAAGGTGAGGAGCTCTTTTTGTATACCCGGAGATGTATTAAACTTTCCTCAGTTTCCATCTGTGGGGATTGGAGGTTAGCTCCTGCCTGCACAACTTTCCCTTTTAGAAGTACGCAGACCCAGAAATCATGTCCTGGCCTTGGGTGCCCAACATGCTTTTGACGGAAACATTTTAGTAGTTGTTCATATGGACATAGTGTTAGTTTCAGCTGCCAATTTTAGAATTAAATGGCTTACATTACTACAAAATGTTAGCAGAACATGTTTTCCAAAATAAATGTCATTAAATCTACACTCCCACCAACTGATTAGAGACTTGAACTCAGAAAATATGGCAAAAACAGCAGAGCAGCAAAAGCAAGAAAAACACATGCTCACTTCATATGGTAAAAATGACTCTTCCCTTCGTCTCTGGAAAGTACATACACTTGGTGAATCAGAACAGTGAATTCTGCTTTCTCCGAACGTAGGGAAATCCCACCGAGTGCCTGTGTATCTCTTTCTAGCTCATATTGCATTAGATGTTACTGAATCTACATTTTTGTGACTTAAGTTTACCCTTTTAAATTAACACCAACTCTTCATTTTTTATTTATAATTTAAAAATAAACCTGATCAGAAACCCTGAAGAATACAGTTTTGGTTAGTCAGAGGAGCAGTGTGCCTGAGGAAAGTTTCACTAAGAGTCCCAATATATTTAAGTACTGTTTTCTGGAAATCAGGGTCCCACCTATCTTCAGAGAGGTTATCTTTATAGTTCTGAGAGTTAATGAGCCATGAAGTGATCATTTAAGGGCTGAAGTCACAGCAGTGGCCATATGAGTTTGTCATTGTGAGGACACTTTTTAGAAAGTCATCTCAATTTGTACCATGTACTTTGAGAAGAGGGGGGAAAATTATACCTTATTTCTACCCATTACCTCCATCTGGGATATAAGCAATGTTGGATTAAACATATGGCATATAAACAGTAATTTAATTAAATGTGAACAAAGCCCTTTTATGCACCATATTTAAATTTTGAAATATAGCCCAGTTTTCTTTCTATTTAAGATATATGAAACAATGGCAAAAAAAAAAAAAAAAAGAAATAAAGAAAGAAAGAAAGAAAGAAAAGAATGTCATACCTAATGACAGATGTAATGTTGACATGTAAAGTACTCTTGCTATGTGATCGAACCTGACTCTGTCAATAATTTTAAGCTATTTTAAGTTTGCTCCACCTTGGCACTAAATAGAGTTGAGTGTTTTTGTCCCATCTAACCTATCATTTCAATAAAATTGCTAGCATAACTTCCTTGTGATTTCATCCAATTGTAGCACCGTAAATAGTTTGATTTGAATCATGCTCATGTGTTTTAAAGAAAATCCAATCACAAGCTAACCGGGAAGTCCTTATATGAACTTACAGATTTTCTTAGAATTTCCCGGGCACATCAAGAAATAAATGTAAGTTTGAAAAAAGATGAGTTTCTCTAATATGAAGAATTTGAGAGGCAGCGTAGGGGGTCATGGGAGTTGGGGGAGAAATGAAACAAGATGGGATCAGGAAGGGGGCACCTGGGTGGCTCAGTCGTTAAGCATCTGCCTTCAGCTCAGGTCATGATCCCAGGGTCCTGGGATCAAGCCGCGTATCGGGCTTCCTGCTCTGCGGCAAGCCTGCTTCTCCCTCTCCCACTTTCCCTGCTTGTGTTCCTTCTCTCAACGTGTCTCTCGCTCTGTCAAATAAATAAAAAAAATGTTAAAAAAAAAAAAGATGGAATCAGGAAGGAGACAAACCATAAGAGACTTCTAAACTCACAAAACAAACTGAGGGTGGCTGGGAGTTAGTGGGGGTAGGGATAGGGTGGCTGCATTATGGACAGTGAGGAGGGTATGTGCTATGGTAAGTGCTGTGAAATGTGTAAGCCTGATGATTCACAGACATGTACCCTCGGGCAAATAATACATTATATGTTAATAAAAAATAAAATAAAAAATAAAATAAAAAATAAAATAAAATTAACTACTTTAAAGGTTAAAAAAAAAAAAAGAAAAGGAAAAAGACGAGTTTATGAACACTGCCAATGCAGAAGATTTGAAATTTGTTTAGCTAGTCATGCCTAGGTGGCTCAGTTGGTTAAGCATCTGCCTTCAGGTTGGGTCATGATTCCAGGGTCCTGGAATCAAGCGCCCCTTGCTGAGCAGGGAGCCTGCTTCTCCCTCTTCCTTTCCCTTTCCGCATTCTCATGCTCTTGGTCATGCACTCTCTCTCTCTCAAATAAATTAAAAATAAAAAAAAAATTTACTTGGCTCATTATGGAGTGATTCCTACAATAAAACTGAATAATTTGACTAAAGACTCCCATAATATTAGTAAAATAATTACCAGATATCCTCCATGATATTCACAGAATAATTATTAATAGACTAATAAATAGAATAATAGGATAGAATCCATCAAGTTGGCCAAAAAGGCAAAAATGAAAACAGATTATGAGAATCCTCAACTATTTCTTTTTCTTGATGGAAACCATCAGAATTCTGCAAAGATCCTCCCTCTACTGCACAAAGTAAAATGTCTGAGGCAGATAAAATGGTATATAGGAAAGATCATCTAATAGATTGTTTTATTTTTTGGAAAGCCTTCACATTTTATACAAAGTCATTTATTATCTCTTGCATTCTAATTGCCCAATTACAACCTTTATTCAAGCATTACGGTACTTATGATGAAATGGATTCCTCATAGCCCCATCCCTGATTCTTGTACAATAAGTTCAGATTAAAACCATCCTGAAGGGGCACTTGGGTGGCTCTGTGGGTTAAAGCCTCTGCCTTCGGCTCAGGTCATGATCTCAGGGTCCTGGGATCGAGCCCCACATCAAGCTCTGTGCTCATCGGGGAGCCTGCTTCCCCCTTTCTCTCTGCCGGCCTCTCTGCCTACTTGTGATCTCTCTCTCTGTCAAATAAACAAAGTTAAAAAAAAAAAAACCATCTTCCTGGGAACCTGTGTTAGTACCATAATTAAGTCAACCAGTGAAAGTGTAACAAGGCTTTCAGAAAGAGAGCTCTCAGCCTGGATGTTCCTACTGCTCTGACAGTGTCATGTGCTACACACACATTTAAAACTCAGGATGGCTTTTGGTTCAGTTGTCTTCAGCTTCCATCTTCTAGAGAAAAAAGACCAATAAAATTCAGAATGTGTTGTGCTGAGCACTTTTTTCCATTAATTTTTAAAACCAGGCATCTGGCGAGGAAATAAAATCCGTGTGTTGCCGACTCATTTACACTTAACTTACCAAAATGTTCCTTTTGGAAAGAGAAGTGACATCCAACAAGTCTTCTGAGCCTTTTCTTCTCTTACATATTAGTCCCATCTTGTGGACTCCCACTTCCCAAGGTTCAAGGTTGGTTCAGGCTTTGAACCCATATGCTGAGAATGAGCATGGAACCTCGCAAAGCAAACATGCATTGCCGTGACCCCCTTTGAGCTTTGGGTGTGACATTTTGTCACTGCTACTTCAACCTCGAGTTACACTGGGAATGAATAAGGCAAGTGGGGGGGAGGGAAGATACTTTAAAAAGAAAAAAAGGAAACAGGAAATGACTAAGTCACTTGGGGTGTGGTGCAGGGACAGAACACTGGGCGGGAAGTAGAGAGAGGTCTCAGGGTCACTCTGCCCAGCTCTGACACTAGCTGGAGCATAGCCAGGGCCAACCATCATCTATCCATTCTGAGCAACAAAATCCACAATTATAAAAATGGGAATGTTAGAATTTATAAAGTTGAATGAGATGATTATTGTGTTTCTTTCTGCCCCTGATACTTGTATTATTTTATGAATTTATCCCTGAACAAGGAAGCAAGCCAAGCCACTCCAGGAGCTCATGATCATGATTGTGCCCCAAACTGACCCCTCGCCTCCCGCCGTGTGAGTCTTTGCCCTCTCCAACCAACCCCCAAACTGCCCCCAGAACATTCCCTAGTCCCTTGGGCACTTTGATTCTTCAACCATCTGGCTCCTGTTGATACACTTCTATTTCGTGTTGCTATTGACTTATTTCTCGTCCATGTTCCTTTGGACTTACTTCTCCGAATCTTGAATCATCTGCTTCCTTCTGTGGCCATTCTTGGACATGAACTGGTTCCCATCATGCTTACGTGGGATTTGCCCTCATAACACCTTCCATGGTTTGCAGTCGGTCTCTGAACCTCTTGCTGTCTTCAGTCACAAAAGGCCAACTTCCTGCATCAAACAGCTCTTAGAATATGTGTGTATCATGAGAATTGTTCCAAATTTGACTGTACCTTTCATCAAGTCTAAGAGCAGACAATCAAACATTAGTCTGCAATAACTTGCTCAAGTGCTCTGGTCTAGAAACGTATTCAAGTTGGAGGGAAAGAAAAATTATTTCCAGCCTACTTCAGTGAATATAGAGGAGTTGTTTGATGGATATGTGTTTAATACATTTTACTGAAAGGAAAGGATGTCATTGGGTCATTAGAAGTTCCAAAAAAGTTTCCTTTGTCCTTTTTCATAGAAAAATTAACCTATTGGCTTCTACACAGTGTTTAGTACACATGGACTAACATGGGGGCTGTTCGTGCTGACCTCGAAGTTCTTTTTTTTTTTAAGGAACATTAAACAAATTAATTATGATCTATATTATTGTGATATATACTGCAAGTCCCATAACTAAACATCTTCACATTCTAAAAACTCCCATTATGCTTGTGACGATTTCGATGTTTTTTGGTCACTTCTCGTGTTTTTCCCTTTAAAGATCTTGCCACCATGTGTGCAGAAAGTACTGTGCCGAGTTTCAGACTCTTTGGAACCTCCTCAGTTCTCCATTCAGAATCAGGCTTAAGCTCTTCCAGGTTCTATTTCCTGCTAGCTGATGATGACTTCCTTATCCAAATGGGGGAAAGACTTTTGAACATATATTAAAATGTGTATATGATTTCTGAGACATCAAATAGCTGGAATAACAAGTCAACATTTTGATGAGTTAAGTGTGAATTAACTAAAAACACATGTAGTAAATGCTCTTTGAGGCACAGATGGTTTGAGAAACCTAGAAGTGCTTGGAAAAAATATGGCTTTTATTTTCATGAACCCACCCCAAGTTTGAAAAAGTAATTGAAGATTAATTTCCATCTCTTTCCAGTTGTTGCTGTAGATGTTTAATAGATTATATCCTTTCATTTTGTTTTTAACCCGGATCATCTAAGGAATGAAAGTCCTTTGTTCTTCCCTCTTCTCTTTCCTACTTAAGGATGAGTGGGCATCTGGGTCAAGAAACCCATCTTCCAAGGGCAGAGAGTGCTAATCTGATAAGTATCAAGACACTGGTCCGCCATGTTTTCTTAGGGAGGAAACCCTAGAAGTATAGATAAACCTATTTGGGGCTCTGCTCTCGCCCTACTTTCTTTGTTTTGGCAGAGGTATCTTTTTTACTATTACGTTGCCAAGTATTGATCCTCTAGTGTAGACAGAAATGTAGCATGGCCTGTCTTCAGCCTACTTCAGTTCTGGGTTCTAGGCTTTGATTGGATCAAGCTTAAAGAAGGCTGATGGTGGTGGGATGGTGGGGTGGTGAGGCGAGTTCAGGATTGCCTCACTGCTATTGAGGCTGATGCTCAGTTAATAATAAAGTGATATTTTCCTTAGCCTTCTTTGAACATATCTCTCTTGCATAACTCTTCTGGAAAGGAAGAATAGTGAGATCAAAGCAAGATTCCAGCTCTCTAGACCAAAGAAATAAAATGAAATAAAGGCAGTATGTTATGGAACATCATCTAACACCACTCCGTTATTACTGCTTCTGATGCTTAGAATATTGATATTGTGCCAATATTCAGAGTACCTCCTCCTGAAGTCATTAAGCTTTATATGACATTAGTAAGGTATTTTCTATAAAACTTGTTCATCCAATCTTTGAATTTTCCATTTCAGTGTTTTTTATTCCCTTTTTTAAAATTATTAAAGTAATACATACATGTTTACCATGGTGGATAAATTCTAAAGGAAAACATGATCATATCACCAAATGATAACACTACGAATAATCACATCCCTACTCATGAAAGCATTTCTACTCGGCTGATGTATTATTTCAAGCCCGTTTTCATGTGGGTGCATGTGTATGAGTAGTTTTTGATGTTTTTGGCAGAAAAAAATTAGTTCACACTATACCACATTATTTTTCAACTCAGTATCTTCATTCAAAAGCCCATTCTTAAAGTCTGTCTGGTTCAAACACATCTCTTTAAATAAGAGCTTAATCTTCTGTATCACTGTTATCTGTGATATATTCAATCAGTATGTAACTGATAGACTTTGGGTTGTTTCCAGTTTCTCACCACACTGAAGAGTTTTGCTGTACAAATCCTTGCACATAGATCCTTGCATTCTGGGGTTTTGATCTATGCAGTATTGGTGCTCAAAAAAGGGATTCATCAGTCAACTAGTCTGGATATGTTTGATTTATAAAAGGCATAACTACATTATTTTCCAGAAAGAAATGTAGAAATGTTAAGAACATCCACTTCTCTATATTCTCTTTTTATTTTCGTGTATTTGATGAATGAAAATGGGAATTTTTTTTTGTTTTTCTGAGTTATTTTTTAATCCATTAATGCAGTTTTGTATTGCTGAGCTTTTTTATCACAATGTATTTCTATGATTTAAAATAATAATGATAATAAATTCCATAAAGAGAACATTGCTCATGCAACAATGTAACACAAATCAAAAAGGAATGACTTAGGCCACGTGTTGACATGGGAAGATGTCCACCACAAACTAAGTAATAAAATCAAGATGCGAAACAAAATGAGTAATACAAATTTTACTATATAAAGCAAAACAAAACATCCCCCTTAGATTAATTTTGAAATAGTGCCCACCAAAATGATAACCGGATACTTCTGGGTACTGTCTTTGGAGAGAAAAACTTCCAAATTTTACTCCGAAGACACATTTCTACTGTGTACATTTGTATGAGTGTATATTATTTCGTACCTAAAAAAAATGATATAAAACCTTTAATTGATAAAAAGTAGCTGATTACAATGTGGCTTATAATGATAAACTGCTCTCTCTGGGCCATACCACCTCCATTTTCTCCCCATGGTCGGTATTAATGTGTTGTACTGAATTTGACCTTGTTTCCTAAAAACTGTCAGGCTCGAGCTGATATTCTCCAGATAGGATTAATGTCGGTGCAAAATTGTTCTGGCTCTGTAGCCCCAAAAAACACTCTAATTAAGAGCAGCGAGTTTAGGTCACGTTATTCAGGTAAGAAAATCAACACCAAGACCACACTTCCAAGTGCAGAGGTTGTACCTGTTAAAACACCACCTCAACTCAGGAGTTGCTGTTCTCTTAAACTTCACCGTAGATTTTTTTTTCCTTTTTTTTTTTCACTGTAGATGTTGATATCTGTCAGACCCCTCTGACAAATTTTGACATGAGCCCTCCTCAGTATTTAGCAATGACATATATACGAGACTAATTTCCAGTTGATTCTGTGGCATAATTCTATTCTTTGAGGATATTACTGTCATTTGTAATTTTGCGTTCTGGGTGAAGTATGGCCTGCTCTAGGTAATTTGGTATTTTAATCACGTAAGGTCAAAATGCAGTAGCATGAACAAAAAGCCAACTCTATTCTTTCTTTAGTTAATTACTGAAATATTTGAAGTTGTATTGTACTGATAAATAAATACACAAAATGATCAGTAAAATGAATAGAAATTCCAGAAATAAACATTATATTATATATCATATATTTCTATGTGATATTATATAATATCATAAAGTTCACATCTCAAATAAGTGGAAAAAATGAATTATTCAATAAGTGGTCACAATAGCACTAGGTAACCATCTGGAAAAAAATTCAGTATCTACCTTATACATTGTTCTAAAACAAATTCCAAACGGATCAAACATTTCAACATTAAAGAATTAAACCATGGAATTACTACTAGCTTGGGAGAATTTTTATAATCTCAGAGTAGAGTAGGTTTTGCTAATATGCCATAAAACTAAAAATTAAAAAATGATTAGTTAGATAACATAATAAGAAATTTCTCTGTATCAAAGTGCACCATACACAGGCTAAAAGACAAATAACAAATAAAATGTAATATTAAAGTGGCATATCCCCAATTAAGAGCTAGTACTTTTTAAGATTTTTTTTTTTTTTTTAATTTGAGAGACAGAGAAAGTGAGATAGAGCATGAGAGGAGAGAAGGTTAGAGGTAGAAGCAGACTCCCCACGTGGAGCTGGGAGCCCGATGTGGGACTCGATCCTGGAACTCAAGGATCATGACCTGAGCCAAAAGCAGTTGCTCAACCAACTGAGCCATCCAGGCGCCCAAGAGCTAGTACTTTTAATTGATGAAAAGCTCCTAAAAATCGGTATGACCAACAAATTGGTAGAAAAATGGGGAAAAAAGGATAAAAACATTTGAAAATTTAAAAGACTCTTAAAAACTTACACATCAGAAACACCATTTTTTACTTCCCAGTGTCAAAGATCAAGTTCATATAATCTGCTGGTAAAGGCACCAGCAGGCAGACATTCCTATTTATGTTGATAAGACTGTAAGAGTAATTCTCTTGCAAAGAATTTGGCCATATCTATCCTAATGAAAAATTATATTTGATACAGCAAGTGCACTTCTAGGAACGTATTCTCCAGATTAACTTGGACATGTTCAAAGTAAGATATATAGAAAGATATTCATTACAGCATTGTTTGCAAGGAAAAAATACTGAAACAACCAAAAGAGGTCAGGGGAGCCTATTTAAATGAATTGTGTTACTTTGTTATACTTGAATAGTGTGCAGCCATCAGGAAGAGTAAGCCAGCTGTCTGGATAGATATGAACTGATAAAGGAATATTAAGTAAAGAAGAAAAAAAGAGAAAGATACAGAACAGTGTGCCTAGTATGCTACAAATTGTTTTTAAAAGGAAAAAACTACATATACATACATAGTTAGGCATAGAAAACTTCTGGGACTGTATATATATATTCATATATATATATATATGTATATAAAATTATCTCTGTAGCTGAGTGGCCAAGGACACAAGGACACTTAGGGTAGAAAAAAGATTTGTCTTTTACCATTTACCTTCTTGCATTTTGAACTGCATCCTTTCCCTGGTATTCCAAATGTTGGAAGTATTCCAAGGAGGGTCCTTTTTCCTATTTAAGGGTACCACCTCCCCCTCCGACTTCCTGAGTTACTGACCGGATGCAGAGGAATGAGCTTTTCAAAGTCCTTAAATATTCCCTCCACTTACTGAGGGCCAAACCTGGGAAACTGAGATCATTAAGTTTTACTGACATCCACATCATAGAGGTAATGGGAGAATGTGAAGTAGGGGAAATTCCTATAAGATAGGAAGCAAAAAGAGAATCACATTCTGGGCTTGGGGAAGAGCCAAGGAGAAGAGAATAAAGAGTGAGAGCGTGTTGTGGGGTCAAGACCCCAAGAGAATTGGTAGAAACATCCAGATGCCGTCAGGGAAATTCCAGATTAGATTTCCTTAGTTCTAGTTGGGTTTTTTTGTTTTGGTTCGGTTTGGTTTGGTTCATTGGGCTTGGCCTGAGAAATGTCTGTGCCTCTTCAAGAGATCCCATGGTCAGTATAATACCTCAGCCCCAGGGACCTCTCTGAGCAGGCGGGTTTAACATAGTGGCACCAGCTTCCTGTGGCCGTTTGTGGCAAGTCGAGAATCCACAACTTCCTCTCTTCTCCAGTGGGAGGACAGAAAAGTCGAGAGTACACTCATAAACCTGAAGATGACTGAGGTAGTTCTCAGGAGGGTATGGGGCTATTGGGGCCCGACTCAAGACAGGGACCGTGAACTCGGAAGTCGGAAGTCAAAGCCGGTGCCATGCCAAAGGGACCCAGGAGGAGCAGTCATTGGCAGGGAGCACCAGCTCAGGAAACCCAGCACAGGACCTGATCAATCACTCTGCCTTGGGGAGCACTAGGGATCCAGCTAACACTTCATAGCATAGACCTTCTTCCTGCATTCATGAGAACCCTTGCCAAGCCCAGCCTTTACGACTATTTATTTTGCTGTGGACTGAAAAGTGTATGTTGACACTCTGGGCTGAACTGTGACTTCTATGTTGTGGGTGGGATCTGTCCCCACCGTAAAAGAAAGAATGCCTTGATACACTGGATAGGTAGTCTCCAGGCATGGGACGATTGTAAAATATGTTGATTTAGTACCTCATTCCTCTTATATTAGTGCATTATTGGTTTATTTGTTGGTTTGTCTTCTGTAAATCACCTAAAGTTCTGTTAGGCGTAAGGAAATATATGGATATATTCTGAATGTAGTGTTATAAAAATCAATAATTTTTGTCAAGAGCTAATAAATACTGCATATTTCCAAATGAGAATTATATTTTCCCCTAAGTATTTATTTGATAGGCGGAAATGGCATAGGAAACTTGCTCTTTGTTGGGATCCCCTTGTCTCTGACCTTGAACATGCAGCCAAGACTCTAGTAAAATCTCCATTTTTAGCTTCAGTTGCTCTGAAAGTATCAAGTCATTTATCCAAAGCAGGGAAAGAGTGTGTGCTTGTGTGCGTGTGTGTGTGTGTGCGAAAGTTATATATCTAATAGCCACAAAAAAAGTCTTCAGGTAAAGCAGCAATCAGCTATGTATAACCTTTCAATTCTATTTCCAAATATACTATGAATATTCTTGGAAACCCCCGAAGTATTTCTTGACTTGTATATTCATCAAAGTGCTGGAAAATTACACGAGAGCAATCAGATAAGGCAGTTAATATGGCTGGCACCAATGTGACTGCTTTACTCCTCCCTCTATGATTAATTACAACTAAATTGATGTTACCAGCAATGATTAATTTACATCTTAGGTGCAAAGTAAATGAACTAAGCAAATTGGAATTGGCACTAACAATTTCTTGAGCTTCAGCAAAGCACCCAAATGATGGTAAGCTATTACTCACAGAATAATTTCTCCCCCCAAAATGGTTAAAAGGCATAGGCGTAGACTTTATTTTTGTATGTAGGTGTATTTTTATGTGTCTATTGAAGCAAAGTTTAAATATAAAAAATAACCTTAGATTTTATTTTTGGCTGGGGTATACAGCATGTATATGCATGGCGAGGCAACTAGATGAAGTCTCATTTACTCCAAATCAGTGCAAAATGTTTCCTTCCATCCTGATCTTTTAGTATTCAGTTTTCAGAACTTATATTGGGTTATACGCAGACCCAAACCAACACCTGGCCCAGTTGCGTGTATCCAGTTTTCTCTTACTAAATAGGAAGAGAATTATAACTCTACAAAGCTGTTAAATGGAGTAATAGCTGAGATGCCCTGGTACATAGCAGACTTCTTATAAAACGGCCCAGTAGTTTCCAGTATGTTCTCCTGAACAGTGGAGAGGCAGTCTTCTAGAGGCTTCCCACACCCTGCCAACGCACCTGCATATTTACTTACAGATCCCGCTGTGGAGGAGAAGAAAAGCCTAAGGGACACTGTTGTTTCCTCCAAACGAACTGAGAGAACAGAAACATGTATAGAAGATGACTTTGTACAGAAATGACATTGAGACATAGCATGCAAATATGTAATCTCCTCTCAGAGGGAGGATAAAGTTCCAATCAATCAGATATTTTGAAGAAACAGAGCAACATAGTTATTAGAGTCATTAAGATTCATCTGGGTATAACACATGGTTTTACAGTAAGAACCCTGAGAGAAATTGAAGCGTGGAGAGGCAGACGAGCAGCCAGAGCTAGGCTCGGGTTTGGAAAGTGCTCTCTGGTTTTATAAAATCAATAATGTACGTTCTCAGCCTGCAGAATTTACAAAATTACCAGATAATACCACTTAACCCAGTTGAATACCTTTTTTTGTTTCAAGCAAGATTTCTTCCGAAGACCTGTAACTCTACCGAATTAAATAGGATAATCAGATAAGCTTCCCACAGCTTTTTGCTCATCATTCCTTAGAGCACAGACCATATTTTAGTAATTTATTCATTTCAAGCACTTAGAATAGTGCCACCTGGCATGGAGGAATTGCTTGATAATTCTTTGTGAAATCAATACATGTTTTATTCTTTCAAGATTCAGAATTGTTGGACAATTGATGGTTGTGAATAATGAATTTTTAAAAAGAGACTATGACAACTATCTTTATCATTTTTAATTAACCTTTGGCCAAATTTTTTTTCACTACAGAGTCACACGTACATCTTAATTAAGGGACATAAAATATTGTTAATGTCTATTATCTTTCTTTTAGGCACTTAGAATTCTTATGGGTTCTTTTTAGGCTGCACCTTTTATTCACTTGAAAAGATATATTTTGATAATTTTAAAGAGAAATACTAGGTTGGCTTTAAAGCTTAGGCTTGATCCTAAAACACTAGAAATAATCCAATGAGAGGCGAGGTTAATCAACTAAAATTTCTTTTAAAAAATTTATTGCAGTCAGGGGGAGGGATTACTCAGAGGATAGATGAGCAAAGATAATAGAAAAGCAGATGAGCCACAAAATGTAAAAATATTAATACATTAAATATCTTATCACTTCACTGAAATAAATCCAGTCTTGACAAGGATAGAATGATAAGAAACCTGACCTTAACATTTGCTCTGTAAATAGGAGTCTCTTGACTCTGTTTCTCCTTCCACATTTTGGCCATCTGAGGGGTTCTTTTCTTGCCTTCCCTCTCACATACAGTGTATTATGGGCTTGAAGCACTCTTCACAAGCTCTTTCTGGAAACTTTTTTTTTTTAACTCAAAGCAAATATAGGACCTTTCCTCCACTAGTTGGTCTATACCTTTATTAAAGTATCTTGTTTCAGTTTAAGAAAAGACTTTCTGAACAAAATGGCTCTTATTTCTTTTGTCTTGTACCACTGAGACTGGTTCCTTTTTTTTTTTTTTTTTTGAGACTTGCTCCTAATTTAATTCCCTACATGACTACTTGTGAGTGGCTCTGTCCTCAAGAAATACGAAGTTGAAACAAAGAAATACAAAGTTGAAATAAGGAGTTACTGAGCACCTCTAGTGAATTAAAAATCTGATGAATAACTATATATATATATATATATATATATATATATATATATATATATATAAAGTCATGTGACTAGGAAGATATAACAAGTCCCATGTTACATAAACAATGAGTTGGTTCTTTGTGCCATTCAGGTGGTAAACCAAGTAAGTCACAGATCCAAAAGTTGAAAATCTAGCTCCTAAGCTAGCATTTGATTCTGAAATGGGTTGAGAGCATCCTTACTTATCATGTTTTTTTATTTGCACAGCATGGCGGGTAACACATTTTTAAGGATATTGAGAAAGAATTAAAGAGGGATAATAGCAGACAAATCAAAAACCATAAGTCAATGATATATCTTAAACCTTTGAAGCACTATAGCTGAAGAGAGAATGGGTTTTATGTTTTAAATCTGTTTTATGGGGGGTGTGTGTGTGTGTGTGTGTTTCTGTATTTATGCAAAACCCCTGTCTTGGGTTGTTTAATTGTTTCTAAGTCACTCATATAATTTTGGGAATCAGGTGAAGCTGAAAAGTAAATGAACCAACTGAAAACTTCTTTCCCTTTCCGTGGATACTAGTGTGATAATATCCTTTGATATGAAATTCATTAAGTTTTAACAATTTTTACAATTCAGTGGTAAATGTTTCATGCTGGGGAAAGGTCAAAGTCCTTAGTCTTATCAAAACAGTGAGATTGACACCATTTTTTCCTTTAAATCTCTCATCACAAATGTGTAAGCCTGATGATTCACAGACATGTACCCTGGGGCAAATAATACATTAGATGTTAAATAAATAAATAAATAAATATCAAGATGTATCACCTTGTAAGGTTTCTAGTATTCATATATTTTGTAATTATAATAAATCTGTCCCAGGTACAGGATACTTCCAGCTTCATGATTGATACCTTTTCACATTGTACCTCTATCTCCCAAAGCCACATCAACACCAGCTTGTGGCCATGCATGTCCTAAATACATCCCCTTGTTAATGGGAAGAAAAAAAAAATCTCTCATCACATATGCATCTCATATATCACTGACAAGCTTAGGATGTTTTTGCCGGTGAACTTGAGCTTTCTGACATTTTAAACCCCCAAGCCCAGTGTGAACTTTCAGAACAAATTGCTATATGTTTACCGAAATATTCCCTACAATCAAAATATAAAACCACGCACAGGTTAATTTACTCATTGTACTTGCTCACCAGTTATCTAGAAAACTTCCTTATTTATAAATATATGTTGGCTTTTTCTTATAGTTCTAGGATCTGTTCTTTCATTTTTATATAATCAACCAATTTTTTTATCATAAAGTTAGTATTTTCTTAAATGGAATTGAGAGCCAAAACTTTACAAATAAGAAAAAAAGAAATGTCTGTGCTCCTTCCTTCTTTTATTAATCTGCAAAAGAGTCTGTATTTAGGATCCTGGGAGAGTATCTTGGTTTAAACTATAGAAAGATTTGATGTTAAGTTGCCTCATCTAGCCTTTCACCTGTAACAGTAAATTGGCCCCACTTCCACCCATTAATAACCCACGGGTGGATTTGACTCATTTCTTCAAAGAGTCTCATCAGTAAACAAGTATGTTTTCCTATGGCAAGGAAGAACCAATCCCATCTTCTTATTCAGTCCAGAAGCTTTCACTCTCCCAACAAAAACACTTTCATGGACAAGTTTTGTCTTGAATACCAAACTCCTTCTGTCCCAGAGACCACGAAAAAGTTACCGCAGTCTTCTGGGTCCTAGACTGCTAAAGTACAGTGACTTACTCATACATTTCACTGACTTGTTACGTTCTTTTTCAACTCCTGCTCATAACTCTCATAGAGAAGGAACAGCAGTTTCAAAAGCCCTAGTGGTAGAAAAAACTTGACAGACTCTTGCCCAGACAGCTTCTTGGGATGGGAAGTGATATAATTCCAGGTTTAAGGCAGTCGTTTTTGGAGCAGACAAAGCTAGCCTTCAAAGAAGGAAAGAAGACTCAACTTCATAAAGAGAGATGGTATTGTCATTTTCCTGGGTGTCTGGCAGATTTTATGCTTCCCAACTCTAGTGCTTCGTGTGGCTCAATTTTATTTATTTCCTTTGGATCTAGTGAGACACTTTGTTGGTTTATCCCTCTTCTCTGAGAAGGAATCCTATAAGCACCATACAGTGTTTGTGTTCCAACGTTCTATTCCCTTTTTGGGGGGAGAAGACAGAAGCCATAATGATGTGTTCAGGGAACCCAAGCACAGTCTAGTCCTTAGTCTTAAGGAAAAAATCTCTGCCCCCTTATCTCCTCTGTCTTCGCTTTCTCCTCGTTTGCACCAACCTTGCCCTTCCCTTCCCACCCGAGGTCACCCTAGTGTAAGAGTTTAGGCTCTCTAAACACACAGAAGAAACCAGGAAGAGAACTGATTCAGGCTCTCTCTGCTTTGACCTTGCATCTCAACTATCCTAAGGCACAGGAAGGCAAAAGTCCAACTACCTTCTTTGAGGATTGGCAAGAGAAAGATGCAAAGAAGACATGATGTGAATTAATATAGGAGTGCACTATATCACCTTGATAGTTTAAGTATATGTTTGTGACTTGCAAATAAAAAATTATTGACTAAGGAAAAGATTATTGAAAATAACAAATGGCTCTTATCACCACATCATTACCAGAGCCAAGTCTGATGAATAAGGTGGTGTTCAAGATGGGTAATTCAGTTTGGGATCCAAAATGAGCTGTAACTATAGAGTAATTAAATTGACATTATTAATGACTTGCAAGCTGCCTCTTAAATCAGTTCCAAACCATGGAAGAAAATTATATAGCTACCCCCAAACTACTAAGATTGACAATTTTTATTTGCATATAAAATTGCTAGTGATATATTTCTTTACTTTTCAATAATATCAGTGTGTCACAATTCATTTTTCAGCAAATACTTTGTGAATCCCACTGTGCCAGAAACTGTTCTAGGCACTAGGGATACTTTGGTGAACAGAACAAATAAATTAAGAATAATGCTTGCCCGGGCGCCTGGGTGGCTCAGTTGGTTGAGTGACTGCCTTCGGCTCAGGGCATGATCCCGGAGTCCCGGGATCGAGTCCCATATCAGACTCCCGGCTCTGCGGGAAGTCTGCTTCTCCCTCTGACCTTCTCCCCTCTCATTCTCAGTCTCTCGCTCTCTCTAATAAATAAATAAAATCTTTAAAAAAAAAAAAAAAAAAGAATAATGCTTGCCCACATGAAACTTAGGTTCTCATCATTGGAACACACGGTAAGCAAAATAAGTCAATTATATATCATGTTGCTTGGTGATAAGTGTTATAGAGAGAAATAACTCAGATGGAGCTGTTGGAGTTCCCAGTATGGTGGTTAGAGGATGTCATACCAAGGTGACATTTGAGCAAAGACTTAATAGAGGTGAGGATACAAACCATGAAAGAAGAGTGTTTTAGGAAGAGATCAGTAAGAGTGAACACCAGGCATATTCAGGATCCAAAAAAAGGCCGAGTGGCTGGTCTCAAGAGAGCAAGACACGGAATAGCAGGAAAAGAAGGGAGAAGCTAACAAAGGCTGGGGTCATATAATCCCTTAGAGATCCCGGTAAGGATTGGGGCTTTTGCTCTGATGAGACAAGAAGCACTTGTACGGTTTGGTGGGATCTCATTTGTGTTTTCGTAAGGACCGTTATGACTGTTGTGTTGAAAATAGACTAAAGGGTGTGAAAAGTAGAAATCAGGGAGACCACCTGGAGGTGTGACACAATAATCTGGAAAAGAGGTGATAGTGCATTATACCAACACGTTAGCAAGGAGAGCAACGGGAACTGGCCAAATTCAGGATGAAATTAAGAGAGAGAACCCAGTGGGATTTGCTGTCACAGTGGGTGTGAAATGGAAGAGAAGGAGAAAAGCCACAGATGAGCAGTGGAAAGGATCATTAGGCCTCTAAAAGCTGGAGACAAGTGCAGCCCAAACCTGTTTGGAGCAAGAAGTTGGAATTTCAATTCTGGATGTGTTGTGTTTCCTTGCTTATTAGACAGCTGAGTAGTACTAACCTAAAGATCGGGGCTGAGATACAGTCTGGACATAAAATGTTGGGAGCCTTGGTTCTAGAGTGTGTTAAGATTTTGACTTTGATTTAAGACCCCAGATATTATGTGCTACTTTATAGAATTTTGTCGGGTAGCAATACACGTAATTTCCGTCCAATGGAAAACGACAGTTTGGGGGGTTTCTTTCTATCCTGTAGGACATCAGTCTGTTTTGTGTCCAGTCCTGAAGCCTTGTCTCAGCAGGGCAGTTCTGGCTCGACTTGACTCACTGTAGACTTCACAGGCTGAGGGCTCGGTCTTCCACGTGACTCCCCTCACTTGAGACACGAGCTGTGAGGCCCAGGATTCCCACATTCACAACCAACTGGCCACAAACTTGGCTGTTCCCACTATGTCCTCATGTATGATAATTTTCCAAAGCAATTCACAAAACTCAGGGTAGTGCTCTATTTACATTTACAGCTTTATTATGAAGAATATAAATCAGGACTAGCCAGATGCGGAGACACGTAGGATGTGATGGCAGGGTGACACGTCCTGAGGACAGGGGAGCTTTGCATTTAGGACACCCTCTGTGTCTCTGCATCTGGCTAGTCCTCCACAGAAATCATGATTTCCCTTTTGGAAAATTAAACATTAGCAAGGGTATCAAAGGAGATAACCAACAAGTAAATCAAGAAAGAAGGTCCATGAAAGAACCCCCACTAAGCACTCCCTGTCAAGGTTTAGGAGATAGAAAGCAATCCATAAAGGCTTCACAGAAATGCCTAGAGACCCAAGAAGCAAACCAGAAAAGTGTGTTTGTTCTCCTAGAGCCCCAGCAAAGATTTTAGTTCAAGGCGAAGAGTGTCAGCTATGTCAAAGTTGTTGATAAATCTAGTTAAATAAACAGAAACTTCAGGGTGCCGGGCTGGCTCAGTCAGAAGAGCATGCAACTCTTGACCTCGGGGTCATGAGTTCGAGCCCCATGTTGGGTGTAGAGATTACTTAAATAAATAAAACCTAAAAAAAAGAAAAAAGACAAACTTCATCATTGGATTTAACAACCTCATGGTCACTGGTGGCTTTGACAAGAGCACTTTTGAAAAGGGTGAGATAAAAAGCATTTAGAGTGAGTTCAAGAGAATGACGGGACAATGGAGTATTATTTGACCATAAAAAGGACTGAAGTACTGATCCATGCTGCAATATAAATAACCCCGGATTACCTTATGCTGAGTGAAAGAAGTCAGACATTTAAAAAATCACATGTTATATGATTCCATTTACATGAAATAACCATACTAGGTAAATGCCTAGAACCAGCAATGAATGCCAGAGGCTAGGGGAAGGGGAGAAATGGGGACCAACTTCTTCATGGGTTTAGGGTTTGCTTTGGGGCTGGTGAAAAGTTTTGGGAACTAGATAGAGGTGGTAGCTGCACAGATTCTGAGTGTCCTCAGCACCACTTATACTCACCTTATACTGGTTTGTTTTATTATGCGTATTTTGCCTTAATGACAAAGAGAGGGAGAGAATTGGTGATGAGAAGTTGCAGAGAGTGAGTATAGATGCGTCTTCTATAAGGGACTTGCTGGGAAGAAGAACAGAAAAATAGAATTTTAGCTAGAAGAGGCTGTGTGACCAAATGAAGATTTTGCTTATTTTATATAATATAGATAGATATATTTTGTGTATATATTTATTATATTTATAAGTATAGTATACTTATATTTACTATATTTATATTATAAATATGGTGTATTTACTATATATTATGAATATAGTGTGTGTATATATATATGTTTTTTAATGATTTAAGTAGGAATATATTCATAAGCTGATGGAAATGGCCCAATAGAGGGGGAAAAAATGGACAATGCCAGAGAGAGAGTGGACATAAAAAAGCTATTTACTCTTCATACATTTTACTTTCATTAAAATGCAAAAAAAAAGAAAAACAAAAAACCGGCTTTCCCAGTGCACTTAGGTCGTTCTAACCCAGAAACTCCTGGTGTCTAACGCCAGCTCCGCTGCTCTCTTGTTCTGTCTTCATGAAATCTCCTAAATCCTCACAACTTAAGTTTTCCCATCTGTACAGTGAAAGAACTGAACCAGATTACCCCCGAGCATCCTCTCGGTCCCAGAGTTCTCTGATTCTCTGATACTCGTGGATTTGTTTTATTAGGAGCCCTAAGAATATCTTAACGACGTCTGTACTCTTTCCACATTCGTATCATTGGATCTCCTCAGACTTCCTTTAAAAAAAAAAAAAAAAATTCAAAGCTGCATTGATTTATAGCAGATTACGCGAGTAGAACACACAAGATGAGCAAAGAACTCAAGATGAGCGAACTGCAATCAGAGACATCTGGGTGGATTTAACACCACAGCTTTAAAACATCTGGGTGACGTTAGGACTCCAGTTCTGGAAATCGTACATTCCGAAGCCTGACAGTACTTTGGATGAGCGACTTGTACCCTTAAGCTGCAGATGCCTCATTTTGGCAAGAAGACCTGATAAGCGGAGGAAAGCCCACAAAGGAAAATAAACATCAGAACATTTCTAGCGTGCGATGATGCACTCTCTTAAGGCACCGAGGCTGAAATCCAAATATAATAATGTGTTTTTTAGTTACACACCGCAGGTATTTGATAACCCTCTAACACATCAAATTCAACGTGCCTGAACCCAAGATACTGCATTGGTCGCAATCCCGTCCCATGGATTGACCAGCGGGCACTGTTGCTTATGCCACAGCCCGGTTCAAATTTGAGGCGTCAGTTTTGACCCTCTTCCTCTTTGGGCCCCTTTCGTACATCTCGTCATTCGCTGAGGCATGTAGGTGTCTATGTCATCTTGTTCTGGGCCCGCTTCTCACAGTATTGCCGCCATCCTCCTCGGTTATCTCCGAGATTATTACTGACTCCATGTAACCGGGGGCCTAGACTCCACAAGGCTTTCCCAGCATCTCTGTGCACCCCCCCCCCCACTTTCCAGTTCATGCCACATGGGCAGTTAGTCCTTTCAGGAGGCAAGACCAACCTGTTCGACCGACCGAGCTCAACAAGCCCCGACATTTGCTCCGTGTGGGATTTGGGCCACAGGTGAATGGACTACCAGTGCACAGGCCTAGATGACAAGCCTTGCTGTGTGGTCTCATGCTTCCTTCTAGTACTGTGGAGCCCCCTGACCTCCTGCCAGGGAGACTTCTGTTTCAGCGTATTCAATGAGAATAGTTCTGTAAGACGCCTTTCTTTTTCATATGTCGGTGTCTTTATTTATTGAGGCAGGAATGGCAGGAGAGTCTCAGCTCAGTTTTGAAGTCAGAAGAAGGCCACGAAGTGTGGCGACCTGGGATGGGAAGGTCTGGCAGGTCCTTGTCGTGTGACCTTAGCACCCAGCACCAACACGACATCACTCTCTCCGTCCCGAGTCCCCGCGGCTCACACAACGAATGAAACTGGAGAGCTGGACTCTGTTTTGGCAAGTAATGATCTTGGAGCATTTGGGCTTCTTTAAAGGCATTTGAGAAGGTATTAAAGGCAGTTTTCATGTTGTCACACAGAGAAATCAGCTCTCTTCTCTCAGACAACGACATGATTAATTGGGTTTCTGAAATCTGTCCTTGAAAGAAAGGAAATGGCAGGCTTCTAGAAGATCATGTTGGTATATAAATTGTGTTTCATTGTTTAGAGTTGCTTTGCAAATTAGCTAGAAAAATGGCCTATTCTGAGTGAAGTGGTGAGATTTAATAAATACTGTTAGAAGCATTTTTAAAGACTGTAAGTCTCTTTAGTCAAATGGCTGAAAAGTCCTCAATTGTCGAAATGTCAACAAAACACATTCAAGGGCAGGGACAGTGAGACCTATGCACGACCCCAGAAAAACAAAATGTATCACTCATCAAAAACTACCATGTTAAGCATCTTTATACTCTTAGTCGAGTAGGCACTAAAATTCTTAAAATAACAAAAGAGCATAGATCCAAAACTGCAAAAGTCCCTGGTATTCAGCAAACTGGCTGTAATCCTCTTGGCCTAGTACTAGTAATTCAAAACAATTGAGCTAATCCAAGCTTGAAGAAAATAATTTGGAAAAGGAAAAAAAAAAAAAAGGAAGTCTAAATTAAGTTCCAGACTCCTACTACCAACGTAATACTTACTAAAGGAGAGTTTTACAATATATTTGGTCCTTAAGCTCCTCCATTATATTTGATCCTTTATAATATAGTAAGATCCTTAAGTTTTACAATATATTTGATCCTTAGCCCCATGAGCTAAGAAAGACATTATCGGCCTCATTTGATAAGTGAAGCAGAAAGCAAGAGGAAAGGGGCCAAGCCCATGAGCACTGCGCTGGGAATGTGGACACAGGCCTCCTGCTCCATTGGGTTTGCTTATCTAGGAAGATTAAATTAGTCCAATAGTTTCTTTCTTGTCACGACTCTTCTATTCTATTGAGAGCCAAGAAGACAAAATCTGAGAGAGATGTTTTTCAAGCGATTTTTATTTTCAGTGGGATCTGGTCCGTGGTAAAATATCTGTAAGAATTACTGACCATGTCAAGGCTGCTGACGGCTAATAGGACAGGCTGCATCATTCAGGATCATTTGGTGGTGGTTTTTTTTTTTTCCTTAGTTCGAAATTGCGGCGATAAGATGGATAAGGTCATTTAAAGATGGTGACATGTGGTATCCGTTAACAAATGCTAGGTCGTATTTAGAACATGCTGAGAGCAGCACAGAGGCAGGGACAAAATGTTCTCCGTGTTTCCAGCCTAATATCTCTCCCACTGTATAGATTTCCATCAACTGGTTCTATTAGGTAAATTACATCTGACCTTTATATCCCAGTAAAGGTAAATGTAATTTAAGAGTTTATGAGCATGGGAGTAGGGAAAATGGAAAGAGTCCACTGGGCAAAGGAGAGATTTTGAAATAATGTTGCAGAAGGCTCCAAATAGATAACCCCTGTGTGTACTTCCGGTCATTTCTATTGGTGCAGCCCAAGAGAGTAATTATTACTTGGTTTTTTGGGTTTTGTGGATGGTTGGTTTTTGTTTTTGTTTTTGTTTTCACCTTTTAACCTAAATCTCAGAGCTGGTACCTAATACCTTCCTTTGGTCCAAGTTGTGCTTAGTGAATCATCTACCTTCCAATCAATATGTATCAATGACAGCACACACGAGCCATATACGCTGTACTGTAAGTTGCCGGCACAGGTTTCAGGAGGGATATTTCCTGTGTGTGTGTGTGTGTGTGTGTGTGTGTGTGTGTGTGTGTGTGTGTTTTCCAAAGGCCTTGAAAATATTCATCAACTTCATCACAGTAGTTCTACTTTTAAGAATTTACCCAACGAGGGCGCCTGGGTGGCTCAGTTAAGTGTCTGCCTTTGGCTCCAGTCATGATCTAGGGGTCCTGAGATGGAGCCCTGCATTGGGCTCCCTGCTCAGCAGGAAGCCTGCTTCTTCCTCTCCCACTCCCCCTGCTTGTGTTCCCTCTCTTGCTGTGTCTGTCAAATAAATAAATAAAATCTTACAAAAAAAAAAATTTCCCCAACAGAAATAAGAGATGTATACCATGATTGCTATGAAGCACCCCTTATAATAACAATTGGAAACAGTTAATGTCCCATAACAGGAGGATAGATAAATTATGATTGACCTTTATAATGAAATAAAATACACCATTACAGTCAGGTTTTTCCAGAGGGCTCCCACTTTAAACAAGATATATATCTGGACTGAGAGAGAGAAAAAGAGTGTAGAATATTCTCTAGAAAGTTAGCAGGTCTAGCTGAATGATGGGACTATGAGTCATTTTCTCAACATTGCGAAGTAAACATATATTATTATTGTGCTGCTTATAAAAGCGTTATTTTAAAAATCATCTTTAGAGAATGAAACTTAGTGTTTTTTTTTATTTACATTTATCATATATAAGCTTTAATATGAAAAGAACAAGGGATGAAAAGAAACAAAATGTGAACAGTGTCTGGATTAATTACTGCTAATATTTATTACTTCATATTTTTATATTTTCAAAAATTCTTAGAGGTAATTTTAATCAAACTAATATGTACCTATAGAAAAAAATAATTAACTTGTACAAAAACTTCTTTTAATCATTTCTGTGTAACTTTTTTTTTTTTAAGATTTTATTTATTTGTCAGGGAGAGAGAGAGCAAGAGCAAGGAACTCAATATAGGATTCGATCCCAGGATCCTAGAGGGGAGGAGCAGAGGGAGAAGGAGAAGCAGACTCCCCACAGAGCTGAGAGCCTGACAGGGGGAGATTCTAGGACCCTGGGATCATGACCTGAGCTAAAGGTGTCTGCCAGATGCTTAGCCAAATAAATGAGCCACCCCAGCACCCTGATGTGTACTTTTGATACTTATTCCATACCCTCTAAATAATGGGCTCAGACCTCTTACGGCAGCCAGCTCCCAAGATGGCCTCCAGTGATCCTCACTTCCTGATATTCATGCGCTGCTAAAGTCCACTTCTAGAAAGAATGAACTATGTGACCAATGGAATATTGCAAAAGTGACAACATGTGATTTTGGGGGGCTAGATAATACAGCTGACCCTTGAACAGAGTGAAGGTTAGAGGCGCCGATTCCCTGCATAGTAGAAAATCCACGTATAATTGTTGACTCCCCCAAATCTTACTACTAATAGCCTACTATAGACCGGAAGCCTTACGGATAACATAAACACTCAATTAAGTCATATTCAGTGTGCTACATGTATACTGTACTGTATTCTTACAATGAAGTAAGAGAGCAAAAAGAAAAGGTTATTAAGAAAATCATAAGGAAGAGCAAATACATTCATAGTTGTATACAATATTTATTTTAAAAAATCTGCATAGAGGCGGACCCGCACATTTCAAACCCGTGTTGTTCAAGCATCACCTTTTATTGGTTTCTCGGATCACTCGGTCAGGAGGGAGCAGCTGTTGTGTCATGAGGACACTGAAGTAACCGTGTGGAGGGAAGCTGAGGCCTCCTTCCATCTTGGGAGTGAATTTTACAGCCCAGTCAAGTCTTTGGATGACAGCAACCTCATGAGGAACTGACCTGGGTGGTCCAGCCAAGCTGCTCGAATTCATGATGCACAGAGATAATAAATGTTGATTGTGTTAAGCTGCTGAGTTATGGGGTAATTCCTTAGGCAGCCGTTAATAGCAAACACAATTCTTCTTCCCGGTGTATCAATTTGGAACATTTTCTGTTTGCTCACTTCCACATCCCCATCTGCAATCCCCTCCTCCTCTTCTTCCCAATTTTTGGTAATTGCGTTTTTTGGTGGGTTAGGGGATTCTGTCCATTATAGTAGGGAATATAAATGATATGCCTAAAAATCGATATCGCTTCACATGAAACTGCAACAGCACCTCTTAATCTCAATATATAAGGTGCGAGTTCTGTGATTCTCCCGTCCTCCCTAGCATGCCCATCTGCTGTCCTTTGTCTGCTATGACTTTGCTTTAAGGTGGTAATACCTGATTACTTTTAGGCTCCGTTCCACGTGGCAAGTGGTTCCTTGATGCTCTATTAATAGGTTGATATTAATATTGGAAAATATGGTTAGTACTATGACAGTGTAAACGTATTTCACTCCAGAAAAGCCATGTCGTATGGTAGGATTTTGTTTCCATGTCTCTGGATTCAATATGATGAATTCTAGGGCGCCTGGGTGGCTCAGTTGGTTGGGCGACTGCCTTCGGCTCGGGTCATGATCCCGGAGTCCCGGGATCGAGTCCCATGTCGGACTCCCGGCTCTGCGGGAAGTCTGCTTCTCCCTCTGACCTTCTCCCCTCTCATTCTCAGTCTCTCTCTCTCTCTAATAAATAAAAATAAAAAAATCTTTAAAAAAAAAAAAATATGATGAATTCTAGGGGACCTGGAGGTTCATTAATAGATACTGTATCTGCGAAATAAGAGTAATTGATTGTTCCAAGCTATTTTTAAAGATGTCAGGATATAGAAATGTACTCTAGAATATAGAAAGAACTATTAGAAAGTTAGAAATTGTGAGAAGCATAATTGTTTTATAATAACTTATAAAATGATTTACACATGATTCTGTGATACAATCAAATGGATCCTTCTTTTAGGTTCCATCAGTATCTCAAAATGATGCTGCATCTCCGTTTGCATGTCATTTGGCCATGCCTTTCCCTGACACCTTTTTCCCTATATCAGTATTGCCATACATATTCCTCAGTTTTTTTCAGTAAGATCTTCCAGCTGTTTGCATCAATTGAGTGAAACAATTCCTTCTTCCTGATATCAGTCTTGGAGTCACTGTTGTTCTAGTTAGGATTCGCTGTTTTCCGTGCTCCCCAGCTGACATTCTGGTATTTCTTTCCTTCTATGCTTAGGTTAATTCCACCATGTCTTTTATTTAATGTCTTTGTATTCTTGGTTTCTTGCCCCCACTCTTTTCTCTAGAGCACACTGTCAAGTATAGTTTTCAGGTTGGCTTTGCGACCTTGAGGAAGCTTTCTGTGACCTTGCCTGAAATGTCTTCATTTATACCTCCTACTAAATCAAAATGTTGGCTAGATATATAGTTCCAGCTTTAAAACTATATTCATTCTTATTAAAGAGAAATTTGATACCAGTATGTTTAGCGTCAAACTTCACAAGACTTTTTTCTTCTTTGGAAGCTTTTAGAGTCTTGTCACTAAGTTGGTTTACTGAAATTTCATGACATAATGTTTAGATCATTTGGCCACACTGGAATTAATTTGTAATGAAGACTCTTATCTTTTTGCAACTTTAATAAATTTTCTTCCATCATTTTTTGACAATTTTCTCTTGGCCTTTTTCCTGTATTGTCCAATAAACAAATATTGAACCTAAATTTATTTTTATAGTCTCACCTTTTGTTTCATGTTGTCTTTCTCTTTGAATTTTGCCATATGTTCTCTTCCCTCAACTCTTTTATCATTTTTAAAGAAATCATTTGTAGTGTTCTCAACTTGAATTTGCTATTGTGCACCACCATATGTAGCGAGATGTGAAGATGACAAGCTAATTACCTCACAGCACGAGGAACAACTTCAAATTGAAAATCAGAATTCAGTATTAACTGACCATTCTCTACTATAGGAAATCTCTGTCTTGGAGCCTCAGGTCACTTGACTTTCTCAAGTCCAATAAGATGGGACAAAGATGTAGTGGGTCACATACTGAGAACATGTGTAGGTAAATCCTAAGCTTCCATAGGTAAAAAAGAGACTAGGGCCGAGAATATATGCTAGGGGTTCTTTTTCCCAATCTTCTCTTCCCTGAATCTAGTCTCATTCTTCTCTTACTCTCCGGAACTACCAGAAGAAAACTAAAATTTTCCTGTTACCTAAATATGCAGAGCTATTTAGATCCCCTTGTTCTAAACTTCTCATTCAGGAACATTCTCTAAGCTTTGCTTTTTATAACCCTAACATAAATCTCTAATTTATCAACCATTCAACAAACCTTAACACCCAAGTGCTCAATGTGCACAAATGTTCCTGTTCTGGAAGCCAGAGATTGGGGGGGGGGGGGGGGAGAAAGACAAAGATGCCTATCTTCACAGGGCTTGCAGTTGAGTGGGAGAAACAAAAAATATGTAAAATAGGTAAATAGGTAAAATGTTATGGAGGAAAATTAAGCAGGGAAGAGAGAGGAAAATGGGGTTTGTGAGTTATTTTTAAATTCCAGTATAATTAATGTGTAGTGATATATTAGTTTCAAGATAGTGATTCAACAATTCTGTACAATAGCCAGTGCTAATCATGATATGTACATTCTTAATCCCCTCCATTTCTTCCACCAGTCCCCTTACCAACCTCCCCTCTGGTAACCATTAGTTTGTTCTATAATTAAAAGTCTACTAAAAAAATAAATAAAATTTTTTTGTCTCTTTTTTCTTTGTTCATTGTTTTTTTCTCATATTCCACATAAAAGTGAAATCATATGGTATTTGTCTTTCTCTGACTTGTTTCCCTTTGCATTATACCCTCTAGATCCATCCATGTTGTACATGGCAAGATTCTGTTCTCTATGGCTGAGTGATATTCCATTGTATATATGTATCACTTACCCTTACCCATTCATCTGTCAGTGGATAGGGGTTACTTCCATAAGTTGACTGTGGCAAATAATGCTTCATTAAACATGGGGGTACATATATCACTTTGGATTAGTGCTTTTGGTTCTTTGAGTAAATACCCAGTAGTGGAATTACTGACCCATACAGTAATTCTATTTGTAATGTTTTGAGGAATTTCCATACCATTTGCCACAGTGGCTGCACCAGTTTGCCCTCCCATGAACAGTGCACAGGGGTTCCTTTTTCTCCACATCCTCGCTCACACTTGTTTAAGTTTACTATTTTAGCCATTCTGACAGGTGTGTGGTGATATCTCATTATGGTTTTGATTTCCATTTCCCTGATGATGAGTGACGTTTAGCATCTTTTCATGTGTCTGTTGGCCATTTGTATGTCTTCTGTGAGAAATGCCTGTTCGTGTTTGCTGCCCATTTTTAATTGGATTATTTGGTTTTGAGTGTTCGGTTATATAAGTTCTTTACATATTTTGGATGCTAACCCCTTATCAGATCTATCATTTGCAAATATCTTCTCCTGTTCAGTAGGTTGTCTGTTAGTTTTGTTGATTGTTTTCTTCATTGTGCAGATTTTATTTTGATGTAGTTTATTTTTGCTTTCATTTCCCTTGCCTCAGGAGACATATCTAGAATAATGTTGCTATGGCTTATGTCAGAGAATTTAGTGCCTGTGATCTCTTCTAGGATTCTTATGGTTTCAGATCTCTCATTTTGGTCTTTAATCCATGTCGAGTTTTTTGGGGGTATATATTTGGTGTAGGAAAGTAATCCAGTTTCATTCTTTTGCATGTTACTGACCAGTTTTCCTACTGCCATTTGTTGAAGAGACTATCTTTTTCCATTGCATATTTTTTCCTCCTTTGTCATAGATTAATCAATCATATAATCATGGGTTTATCTCTAGGTTTTCTATTCTGTTCTATTGATCTGTGTGTGTGTTTTTGTGCCAGTATCATATTTTTTTGATTACTACAGCTTTGTAGTATATCTTGAAATCTAGGATTGTGATACTTTCAGTTTTGTTCTTTTTCAAGATTGCTTTGAATATTTGGAGTCTTTTATGGCTCCATACAAATTTTAGGATTTTTTTTCTCTGTCCTAGTTCTGTGAAAATTGCTGTCGGTATTTTGATAGGCATTGCCTTAAACCTGTGGATTGCTTTGGATAGAAGAGACATTTTAACAATATATTTCTCCCCATTCATGAACATGGAATATCTTTCCAAACAAATATCTTTCTTTGTCTCATTTTCAATTTCTTTCACTGATATTTTATAGTTTTCAAAGTACAGGTCTTTCACCTCCTTGGTTAAGTTTATTTCTAGGTATTCTATTATTTTTGGTATAACTGTAAATGGAATTGTTTTCTTAATTTCTCTTTCTACCCCTTCTTTATTAAGGTATAGAAATGCAACACATTTCTGTATATTAAGTTTGTATCCTGGGAGTGCCTGGGTGGCTCAGTGGGTTAGGCCTCTGCCTTCGGCTCAGGTCATGATCTCAGGGTCCTGGGATCAAGCCCCACATCAGGCTCTCTGCTCAGCGGGGAGCCTGCTTCCCCCTCTCTCTCTGCTTGCCTCTCTGCCTACTTGTCATCTCTCTCTCTGTCAAATAAATAAAATCTTAAAAAAAAAAAAGTTTGTATCCTGTAACCTTGCTGAAGTCATTTATTAGTTTTAGTAGTTTTTTGGTGGAATTTTTAGGGTTTTATGTATATGTATGGTGTCATCTGCGAATAGTGAAAGTTTTACTTCTTCCTTACCAATCTGGATTCCCTTTATTACTTTGTCTTGTCTGACTGCTGCAGCTAGGACTTCTAGTACTATGTTGAATGGGGTTGAAATTTTTAATAGAGGGATCGAAGAAAATCTTAATGAGAGAGAGACTGTATAGCAAAAGGCCCCACAATACCAAACCAGAAAATTAAACTTTACATTTTTGGCTTCTAATTGTCTACCCAGATCACTCTGGCCCAATTTAAACAAGTCTTTATAGCAAGGGTTAGGGGTATATAATGATCAAATGTTCTTATGGCAATAATCAGAATTAGAAGACACCTGGCCCATCGCAGGCCCTCTTGGGGATATCAAGTCAAGTACAATTTTTGTAGAAAAGGGCAGGAACCTTTAATGTTTTGGTGACCACATGTACTTTTGTGAGAATATTCTGTCCCCTCTTTCCAGAGCTTTAATTGAACCATAGCAACTAGCCTATTTGCTTTCTTACAAGGAATGTTAACATCAACTCAATTTTCACACGAGTGCAAAACAAAGACGCCTATTCTTTCTTCCACATAAAGTCGTAGAAAAGAACCATGTATGAGAATATAAACTAAACACAAGTCAAAGTGAGGGGATTCTTTTTTTATGTACCTTTTCACTCCCTATCTGTAAACTACGGGCTATGGGTGAATATGATGTGTCAATGTCCGTTCATCATTTGTAACAAATATATCCTTCCGACGGAGGATGTTGATAAGGGGAGAGGCTGAGCATGTCCCGGGCAGGCAGTATATGGAAAATAGCTGGACTCTTTTCCTCTCTATTTTGCCATGAACCTCATGCTGCTCTAAAACAATAAAATCTTGATTTTAAAAAATAAATGGAGGGGGAAAAGATCCAGTCAATCAGTCCTCTGCATTACCTACAATCTGGTCTGTGGGGAATGGTTCTTTTTAAGACTGTTGAATTGAAGAAGTTCTGCCTGTTTACCTGCCTCAAGTTGAAAACTGTTTTCCACTCAAGGAGTCGGCTATAGAACACGGCCACATTCAGCTGCTCTGCCAGGATGCAGGAGGTCGTCCCAATGATGGCACTCATCGCTTTTGATAGGAATCACCATGCATTCTCGCCTCCTGTCCTAACGAGGCTGTGAGATCCTCTCAGTCAGTGACCACATCTCAGAGCTAGTATCCAACAGCTAATGGGTCCTTAACACATGTTGACTGCACAGTACTTTTCCCAGTTGAACTGATCACAAGAACCGTACCATCTGCTAGCATTTGGTGAGCACTGTCATCTGTGACCCTCACAGCAACCAGAAAACTGAGGTCCTGTGCCAGCTTTCCGGATGGGAAAACTGAGGCTCGGAAGATCTAAGTAACTAGTCTAACTGTGCACAATCAGCAAAAAATGGAAAGACGAGGAAACTGCCCCAGGCAGGTGTGACCCCCAGCTACACTTTTGGTTACATCCTCTGCATGTCTTGAAGATAATTGGATGAGACATCTCAGAAGGAACAAGGAGGAGGGAGGCCATTTGTCTCTACTTACTGCTCCCAGTAAGTCCAAAAGAACATGCTGGGGACATTTCACACACAGTCACGCAGGCTTTGCCCACCGCCACAGCTTTCCCTTTGTGAACTGTGACGCATCAGAGACGCTGCGGTCCGCTGCCCTTTTATCTCCGTTCCAGCCCACATTTAGAAGGAGGTGAAATGTAGACTGAGGTTAAATGGGTTCCCATCATAGGACCCACAAACTCTTACTATTAGAGCAATTGAAAGGCCCTATTCTTTCTCTATATCCCTTTTAGAGAATTACAAAAAATAATAATAATAATAATAAAATGACCAACAAACCACACGGTCAGACTAATGGGAAGAATGGATAAAGGAAATATTTTGCTGTGTTGCAGGCTCGTATTTACAGACATCTTACCAAGGGAGCAGGTCCTGCAGAACATGCCGGAATTGGGGATGTTGAACCTTCAGTGAGTCTTGGCTGCGGCCATCTGTGCTTTGAATTTGACTGGGGCAGGTCTCGTGGAGTGCTGACGTGCCGTTTCCCCTACTTCGTTCAGGCTCTGGCCTGTTATCTCTCAGTTAGCAGAACGATCTTATGGTTTATTTGGCTTGAGGTACGAAAGGGCCCGAGTTATGGAAGGCTCTTAAATCACAACCTGCCTGGGTGTCTCTGGAAGGCTGTTAGCCTAGTTCATTCCGGGCAAATACAATTAAGGTCCCAGCTATTATTTACAGCAAATACCGGCGAAAATAACCTCTAGTTCCTGGGTTGATGAACGCTGATGCTGAGGGGAAGGGGAGGAGCCGTGTGGAATGTGTTCGGTGTTGCAGCTTGCACTGATTAAAACCCTACTTGTCATATTCTATGTCGTTGTACTGTAGTTATAGTAAATGTTCCTTGTAATGCGTTTTCAAGTACAAAAATTGCTTCAGAAAAGAGCATTTAGAAAACTAATTCTATTGAAACCAATGAAGTGTTGACACATTGCCGGATGCAGATTTGTTTAAAGAGGCTTGTTTTAAGTTATAAAAGTTCAGTCCTCGAGGCAAAAAGCAGTGACTCCCCAGTCCAGCGAGCGAGAGAACAGTAGAGCAGTATGTTCAGCCAGCGCCCCCTCATTAATCCTTTCCCGTAATTCTACCCTAGTCACCTTCCCCCTTGCCCGACTCTATAGAATTTCAAACCTGCTGCCAGCCCAGGAACTCACTCAGAAACCATTCATTACTCAGGCGAGGCATTTATAATGTTTGCTGATGTGTCGGCGAATAGGAGCACAGTGTAAATTGGGACTGAAGGGTGCTCTTTCTGTCATCTAAACGGCTCCTGTGCAGTGTGTTCCACAAGCGTTAGAAATCACCGGGGGCTTTTTCACGCTCATCTTTCTGAAAGTAGCATTTCGCTGTGCCCAACCTGGGGAAGAAAAAAGGATGCAGGCTGTTTGCAGCTGAAAAGAGAGATACGGCATTAAGTAAAAAGCTCATTGTTTACCTCAAACTAGGCCACTGGCTCCCACAGACACCCTTCCCTGCCTGCAGCCCCTGCTAAAATCAGACATAAAGGTAGGCATCTCTTGTATTCTAAATAGGTCCCTAATGTAACCTGATTAAGTCACTGAGTGATGAGACGACATCAGGGAATGAAGCGAGTGGTCGGTAAAAAAAGCTGGTCCAGTTTTTAGGGGAGAATGATGCCACAGTCATTGTTTGGTTGGTGACTTCAAATTTCATAGCTGCTTTACCCTGGAATGATATTTCGGGGTATCTGTAAAGACACATGTGGACGCAGGGCTTCTGGTAGGGTAGATGGGGCTACTCTTTCTTTTGTTCACTTGGGTGACGAATTCATCAATTTGTTATGGCTGCTTGTATCCATGGATGTCTGTCTAGAAACCTGAGTCCCTGTTTCTTCCAAATCAACTTTCTGATATACCCAGGACAGTCCACATATCTTAGAATTTTTTTTTTAATTGAGGTGAAATTTATGGAACATAAAATTAATCTTCCAGGAGCATATAGTGCATCCACAGTGATGTGTAACCACCACCTCTGTCTGGTACCAAAATTTCCATCACCCCAAAAAAGAAAATCCCATATCCATTTAGCACCTGTTCCCCCATTCCTCCCTCTTCCTAACCCCCCGGTAACCAGTCTTGTGCATTCTGTCTCTGTGGATTTACCTACCGTGGATGTTTCTTATAAATGGAAGCATAGAAGATCAGGCCTTTTGTGTCTGGTTCCTTGCACTTAGCATAATGTTTCCAAGAGTCATCCGTATTATATAGTATTCCTTTTTTTATGGCTGAATTGTGTTTCATCGTATGGACATACCACTGTCCATTTGTATGTTGATGGACTTTTGGGATGTTTACACCATTTGGGTATGATGAATAGTGCTAAAAATATATGTGTGCATGTATTTGTTTGAGTACCTGTTTTTGATTTTTGTGGGGTATATACTTAGAGGTAGAATTATTGGGTCATATGGTAATTCTACACTTAACATTTTCAGGAAACTCCAGACTTTGGCACAGCAGTGGTTCATGGTACATTCCTTTCTGCCTTGTGCAGGGCTTTCAACTTCCCTCCATCCCTACCAACACTTGGGATTTTCTTTTCAACTTATTATATGCATCACAGTGGATGGCAAATGGTACCTCACTATGGTTCTGGTTTGCATTTCCCCGGGAACTAAGGATGTTGAACGTATTTTTATGTACTTTCTGACCATTCCTATACCTTATTTAGAGAAGTACATATTCAAGTCCTTGTCCACTTTTTAATTGGGTTATTTGCCTTTTGGTTGTTGAATTGTATGCCATCAGGCTGTAGATCTTTAAAATGCATAGATAACTATATCTACCCATTCTAAGGAATAAAGGGAAAACATAATTAGAACCTGCGATCACTAGGGGTATATATGGTAAAATGAGAAAAAGCCTAAGTTTTAGAGACAGAAAGTTTTGCTCCACCACTTCCTACCTGTATGATCTTAAATATCACTTACCCTCTCTCAGCCTCAACTTTCTAATCTGTAAAGTGAGTCTAAAAACGCCTACTTCATAAGGTAGTTATGAAGAATAAATTAAGTAAACATAAAATATGCGGCCCCTAGAAACCGCTCTACAAATTCGATTTTTGTTCCTCTTTATGTAATTAATACGGCCACATGGATATTTCCATGAAAATCGCAAGTCACATTTTAAATCTCTAAGACATTTGCTTCTTTCTCTTTTTTTTTAAGATTTTATTTATTTGGGAGAGAGGGAGACGGAGACAGGGGGAGGGGCAGAGGGAGGAGGAGACTCAATCCCCTGCTGAGCAGGGGCCCACACTGGGCTCTTTTCCAAGATCCTGAGATCACGACCTGAGCCCAAGGCAGGCACTTAACTGACTGAGCCACCTAGAGACCCCTAAGACATAAACTTCTTAAGAGGATTTTAATGGTGAAGTCAATCCTGCATAGAAGTGTCCTTTTATAATTAACCTTCTGGTTTTTCTGTTACGTAAATCTGTATTCTCATGTACACTATACATTAAGCTATATACTATGAAATATAGCTATATACTATACACTATACAAAAATTACAACTCAATATTGAACTTAGAATTCGTTCTCCATTGGAGTAACTGAAACATGGTGGTTTGATTCCCAGCCTGGCCCACAGCACCTCTGTAACACATAATAGTCTGCGCCATAGACATACCTCTATTGCCCTCATTCTGGATCCTGGTCCCATGGCTTGTGTACAGCTGGGAGGAAGAGGAGAGCACGGACTGGGCCGGGGCAGAATTTTTAAATAAAGTGTGGTTTTGTCATTCCCCATGTTATTCCTGTAGGCCTTCCCTACTGCCTCATGCCTTCTCTTCCTGCCATCATGCCCTCCGTACCCTGGAGTTTGTTAAGCACCCAACCTCCTCTTTCCCCTCGTCCATCCCAGCCAACCCTCCAGTCTTTCAAAGGACTCTATCCTCTGAAGATACTGCATCTCCCAGACAAAATTGTCAATTCCTCAGTGCCCTCAGATAGGCAAATTCCAAAGAGTCCCTTCAACTTAAAAGAAGTATCTTCATCATGGAAATAGGAGATTTGTTAACCCAAATCTCATTTATTTGTTAACCCGAATGAATGATATGAAATAGCAGTGAAGAATTCTTGAGGCCCCAAGGACTCCATTTTGAGCAGGCTAGTTTTCTCAGAATGTTTCCTATATCTTTGCCCTTAAGCCACATGTCTTATCTGGATTTCCCTACTTTCTTCTACTCTGAGCCCCGATACTCTGCGAAACCCATGGTTTTTTCATGAATATCCCCACAATAGCTTCAGTGCTGGTCACGGGAGGATGTGGTGCGAAAGGCCCAGTGGAGCCATTGCACTGAGAGGATTTTGTACCTTCCGGTGCCTATAAATTCAAGATAATCTCTGCTGGGTTTGGATGACCTGAGATTTATAACCAAACCTCCTTCCACTAAGAAATTTGGGGGTATCATTTATGATTTATACCTCTCTGCTCATTTTTTTATAATTTCTTAAATCTTTGTGCGGAAAGCCCAGGTATGTATTACTGTTCCATGTTACAAATAAGGAAAGTGAGACCTGGAAATCTTCCAGAACTTGTGCAAAGTGGCATAGCTAGTCAGTGGCCAAGCCAAAATTCCAACCTAGATGTCTGCCAGAACCAGAGCCCTTAACCACTAGATTCTAGTATCCCAATCGATCAGCTATCCCAGAATCTTAGCCTCGGAGAAGATCTTTGAGACCATCGAGTCCACCTAATTCATTTCTCAAATACAAAAGTGTTGTGAGCTTTCATTAATTTTGTACCTCTCTGTATTATTCAGGGCTTTCCACAGAAACAGAACTGACGAGATGTCTTAGCGAGAGAAAGAAAGAGAGATTTATTTTAAGGAATTGGCCTCTGCAATTTTGGAAGTTTAGCAAGTCCAAAAATCTCATGCGGTGCCTCAGTGGACTGGAGACCCGTGAAGGAGTTACATACAGTTCTGTCCAAAGGGCATCTGAAGGCAGAATTCCTTCTTCCTCGGGGAGGTCAGTCTGTATTCTATTAAGGCCTCCCCCATGTTGGATGAGCGTTTTCTGCTCTACTCACCGCCCGTGGATTTAAATTCTAATCTCACCCAAAATCACCGTCCAAGAAAGATCCGGAATAACGTTTGACCAAATCTCTGGCCACTGTGGTTCAGCCCAGTCGACACCTAAAACCAGTCGTCACACTTGGCTTCCATACCGTTATCCCCACACTCCACATGCACTCCTATTTCCCGGAGGTGAACCCAGGCTTCTCTACCCAGCAGCACGTGTTCCTCCTCACGGAGCAGCCGCTCAGGGGCGCCTTCCGTGCTGGACGGGAACATGAGTCTACTCACGAACCCAAGAATCCAAGTGATGTTGCAGGAATCCCAGTCTGTCCCGTGTGTCCACACCATGGCCTGACCGGTGAAAGCCTCTCAGGTTTCCACGGAGGCAGGGAGGCAAATGCCTTGGTTAATTGGCGTGGTCAAGGCTCCGTTTAAGACATGTCTCCTTGGGCCATAGTTTAGGGTTTCATGCTGCTCTGGTCGACACAGTTCAGATCAGTTTGACCCCCCCGCAGCAGTAGTTATACTTTGATCTGGAGTCTCATTTGTAATGCGACTCCTTCAGATGGCTTTCGTGAACAGTCAGGCCGGAGGAAACCAAATCAGCACATTTATCTTAATGGGCTCTTTCTTTTGTTTCTTCCTTTCTTTTTTTTTTTTTTTCATTCTTTCCTTTTTCCTTCTTTTTTTTTTTTTTTTTTTTCATTTTTTGGACAAGACACCTTGCCAGTCTTTTGTCGAGAAAAAAGAGGAATCTGTGTATCTGATAGGCTTTGAAACCACCGTCCGATGTTCAGTGTTATTGTGCTCTGTTCTCATAGTGGCGTGCTGGATTATATCTTAAAAGTTCAGTAGCCAGTGGGTCACTGCTCAATATACGGGGTCATTATCAACAATATAAATGTACAGAATGCTCAGTGGAAACAAAGCCCATTTAACAGGCCCAGGTCTGCAGCTTAAGACAGGTCTTCTAGTGTGAAATCTGTTTGACACTTGTCACCGCCCTTGGGTACCCAGCAGAACTTGTAATCCTGAAAATTGCTGGTTGAATTACATAATTTTATGCGACAAAAGAAACGTAACGGCATTTTTACGCTCCGACAACACTGCGGGCTCGCACTACTTTTCTTTCATAAACACCCGTATATTGGCAACGAACGTGTGAACAGATAAACTTCATTTTAATCGTTAAATACATGCCAAGAGAGTTAAATATTCACAGATACTCTCTAAGTGTTAAGTCCAATAGGAAAACCCATCAGTGAAATAAATCCTGTGATGCATGGTGTCGGGTTGCGGGGGGTGGGTGGGGAAGAGTGGGTGTGGAGAAAACCATTTGTAAGAGAATTCCAGAATGCATCTGTTTGGCAAGTAAACATATTTTTTAAGGAGAACACATACCTACAGTTGGGACAGTTTCATAAGCTTAAGCAGCGTCGTTAAATTTGTGGACGTAACTTGAGCTTACTGCTTTCAGAATGACAGCGTGGCTTTCTCTCTTCCCTTCATAATGATCAGGATTACTTGTATGAAACACAGCGGTATAGGGCTTCACGCACTCGTCATAAACAACCTCTCCTAAAATGCATTCTTGCTTTTATACCTCAGTGAACAGCTCTGTTTGAGTAAATGATCCATCCTTGAATTGTGTATACAGAGAGAAGATCAGCATTGGATTGTTGTTTTAATAAACTGGAAGTCTGCCAACATTCTCTGGGAAGAGGACGAAGACGTTAATGCTAGCATGCAATCTAGCCCGTGTTTGGATTTAAGATGGAATTTAATCTTCTTGCCTCCTTTCCCTTACCCCTCCCCCTTTACAGTTCTTTCTTCCCTTGATACACAGTCTCTTTTCATGGAGTTAACTCGGGCTATCTTCGACAGCATGAACTAATAAAGGATGGCAGTTTTAAAGGGGGAGGTATTCACCAGCGTTGGAATGTGGAACATTTAAAATTCTTTCTGTGGTGCTTAGTTTAAGAGAGTGGTGATTAATGAGTTTATGTTATCTATCAAAATGCTTCCATCATACTGCTGATGTGACACGGGATTTATGGTAATGAAAAACCTGCAATCCATCCCTGGTATCTAAATCTATCAGCCCCACATTCATACAAAAAGCACTAAATGATATATTTGTAGCTATCTGAAAGCAAGATCATTTTTAAGAGATTATGTACTGCCAAAAGGGAACGTTCTTAAAATACAGGAAGGAGAATGATTTCCTTTTTAACCTATTACTCCAGCAAGCATCATACTACTAATGTCAATCTCTTATTGAAAAAAAAAAGGGAGAGGGAGAAAAAAAACACTGAGTGGATAGTGGTCATATGATCTGGCGAGTAATGCTCAGTGAATTTCCTATAATTTTCTGGGAACTCTTTTGTAATACCTTTTCAAAGGGTCATACAGAATTTCCTTGGGAGAATTTGTAATTGCTCTTTGGGATGGGATGTGCGTCTTAGAAAGAGAAAAGCCACTAGTACCTAGAAAAAAACTCACTTGGTTCCATCTGTCGGCTAAGAGTATTCTAAGTAGCCCCATAGAAAGCTTCATCCATTCTCAGCAACTGGAGGAAAACAAGCACCATCCATCCTTTCTTCTTCTTTAGGCCAATATTTCTGCTTCTGCAAGGCCTTATAGAAAGAATGAAAACGTGTTTCCAAAACTGGCCTATATCTTGCTTTCCAACGCCCTCTCAAAGTGGTGCCAGAACATGAACAGAATACTCCACACTATCACATGGGTTTGTGAGTGCATATATTAGAGGGGAACACACCGGATGGGGTTCCCAGCACAGGGTCTCTCAACATGCTGCCTGCCATTGATTAGAAGTGAGGTGTGGGCACATAAATTTATCTCTGCAAATAGTAAAAATACTGCACTCTGCAACCAATTCCCTTTTTAGAAAGTGTACTCCCAAGTGTACACTCACTGAAATCCCAGTCTCTGTTGAACTCTGAAACACTTTGATGCATGGGAGAAAAGGGGGCAAAGCAATGGCAGGAAGAAGCAGGCAGGTTTATGGTATGACCCTCCCGAACACCATCGCGTACTGTGTGTGCCCTAGAGGGGGACGTGTGCGTCACACCACGAGGACCTTTCCATATTCTTATTTTGTGCATAGTCATTTTAGTCAGGGTCATCTCCATGTCAGGCATTTGGGTACCTACATTTCAAGTTAGTCCATTTCTGTGTGCTTTGGAAAGCAGACAAAGAGCCCTGTAGTAGAATATTTTTCTTAAGGCAGAATTTCTACCTCCAGTGTGTGGACACAAGCTCAGTGTGTTCCAGAAACAGCACAGGCTTGTATTCCTTTGCCGTTTTCCTGCTGCTTTTGCTACTTCTGCCTTGGAGAGATGCAAAGGATTGAGAAACACAGCTAAAGAGAAAGGAATCCCAGAGGCCACGAGGCGAGTGGTAACAAGCAAGTGTGTGTTCTGTCTACAGGGCTGGGCTTGAAGGGGGTGGGGAAGTCTTGTTAAAATCACAGAAACTGTCTGTGTAGCAAATAGATTCTGCCCCCCACCTCCTCCCACTACTAACACTGCAGAAAACGCCATCCATCAAAATGTTCTTAAAAGCAGTCCCTGATGATGCAGGAATAAAAAGGGTGTTAGGACAACTGTGAGGTGGGAGGAGCCTCTTTCCTCCCAGCTGTCTGTCAGACTGGGCACCAGAGATCCTTTAGATTAATAGGGTCATACAGGAACCTGGCTCTCCTGGAGACGTTCCCTTGCTGCACCCTTCCGTCCACCCACCCCCAGAGGCCCTCCCGCTTGACCCTTGGGATCAAAGTCACAGGTCATTTGCTACCGATTATGTCAGTGTTTCTGGCCTCCTTGGTCTTACTCTGGCCCAACCCCAAATATCTTCTTCAATACTTAGATGGCCCAACCTTAGAAAAGACATTGGATGAACCATTTGCAAGTTTTAAACCACCGCTCTGTTACACACTGAGGTTGGTTTCAGTTTTGAAGCGGTAGTATAATATCATCACGATTGTCTCCAATATCTTATCTGCCTCACTGGTTCCCAGGATTAAAATGCTATTAATAGTTTTGTTTGTTGGTTTTGGGTTTTGCCAGTTTGGTAAGAAAACCATGAAAATTTGACTCTTTTCAAGGATAGGCCCTGTTACAAGGGAAAAGGAGGAAAAAAGTTATATTTGTTATGTAATAATAAGTAGAAAAGCAGGGCGCCTGAGTGGCTCAGTGAGTTAAAGCCTCTGCCTTCGGCTCAGGTCATGGTCTCAGGGTCCTGGGATCGAGCGCCGCATCGGGCTCTCTGCTCAGCAGGGAGCCTGCTTCCCCGGTCCATCTGCCTGCCTCTCTGCCTACTCGTGATCTCTCTCTCTCTCTCTCTCTGTCAAATAAATAAATAAAATCTTTAAAAAAGAAAAAAAAAGGTAGAAAATCTCCTAAGAAAACATCTTTAATTGCTTAAATTTCTTAGGCAAAGAGACTGAAGAAAGCAGACAGACACTGCAAGCAGAAAACACCATCCAACCCTTGTTCCTTAGGCAGAGTTATGAAGAATATAAATTAGTTAAGCCAAAAAAGATAGCTAGAAGAAAAAAATATTTTATGCACTCAAATATCAGTCTTTGGAGGCTTTCTCATGCCACCACACACATTAAGAATTCTTTTAATGAGAGAGTGGCCTGACAATAGGGAGAAAAAAGAGTCTTTGTATCAGTAACAGTGCTATATCCAGCCACACTGGAGCCTGAGATAAAAGGAAATGCCAGTGATACTGATGGTGCTTTTATTTAAAATTTTGATATTTTGTGCAACATGGATTTTTGCCTTATTTTTTGATTAAATATTGCATTTAATGGGTTAAATAATGGTTGATTGAGTAATGCAATTAAATATTGCATTAAAATGGGATTCATCTTAAGTAACTGAATTTTTTGGTACCTTCTAAATTTTGTACCCAAATCAGGTGCCTGACCGGCTCAATCACCCTGACCTAGTTCTGGCCCTGCTTTCAGAGAAACTTGAAGCGGAAATGGAAGCCAGTGGCATCAGTAATTTTCTTAAACTTCGCAAGCTCAACTGAACACAAGAATTAAAGTCTAGATTTTCCCTGTTGGGGTCACCAACACTTATTATTTTCCTTTTCTTAATTTAAATTCAATATACTGGGCCCCTGGGTGGCGCAGTTGGTTGAGCGACTGCCTTCAGCTCAGGTCATGATCCCGGAGTCCCGGGATCGAGTCCCACATCGGGCTCCCAGCTCCACGGGGAGTCCGCTTCTCACTCTGACCTTCTCCCTTCTCATGCTCTCTCTCACTCTCTCTTTCCTAATAAATAAATAAAATCTTTTAAAAAAAAATAAATTCAATATACTGTTTTCTAAAACACATGCCAAATTTCTTCACTGTCTGGAACATTTTATGTATATTGAGTGACATATTTTGAGCTGCCATCTGGGAATTTTCTTCCCAACTCTTACTTGTTGCCATTAGTACCCCACCTATTAGTATGTGACAGTCATTGCCTCACCAAAAGGACATGTGCCCCAGAAAAAAGAAGTGAATTCAGTGGCCGAATAGATTTTATAAATATATAATAGCAGTGAAAGACTAAAAAGCTCTGGTGTCCAATAGCAAAAGCCAAGTGATTCAGAGAGAGAAGATTTCTCTCAGTCCCAAAAGTTCGGGTTTTCGTATCAAGACACAAAAAGCTTAAACACTCGCTCATAGCATTGATACCTTAAATCCCACCATGAGGAGAAGGCGTAATGCAAGTAAGAAGCTACCATTTTCCCACCTGAAAGTAAGTAAGAATTCAGTCCATAGATGCTAAAAGAAGAATGCTAGGAAATGTGATAAAAGTATGGGTATCAGTAGGTGCCTAAGAAGGGTACCTGTTCCTATTCCCTTAACTGAACAAAACCTTATAAAGTTGTAGAAACACCAAAATATGTACCAGAACACCAGAAAAGAAGAGGTTGTTTTCTTTCTTTCTTTTTTTTTTTTTAAGATTTTATTTGTTTATTTGACAGTGAGAGAGATCACAAGTAGGCCGAGAGGCAGGCAGAGAGAGAGGGGGAGGCAGGCTCCCCGCTGAACAGAGAGCCCGATGTGGGGCTCGATCCCAGGACCCTGAGATCATGACCTGAGCCGAAGGCAGAGGCTCAACCCAGGCAGCCCAAGAAGAGGTTATTTTCTAAAAATGCTATTTTTTGGCTTCTATGACGACACATACCACAAAGAAAACTTAACAATTACAATCCACAAGCATCAGTGTGCAGAAATGAAAGTTCTCCTCTGTCTCTGTAACCAAACTATGGCCTCCATCTGTGTGGCAGAAAAGCTAAACTTGTCAAGATCACCTCAACCACATCTAACTTAGAACATGTTTTATTGGTTATAAATTTCTGTCAGCTCCATACCCTAAAGCTGGTTTCCTGACATTCCTCTCAAGTGTAATAATATATTAAGCTGTTAACGTAGCACTTTTACCTGCCAAGTATAAATTAACTCATTTAATCTTTACATCAACCCTCTGAAGGATACAGTATTACTATCTCTCCTTTCGAAGTCTAGAAATTGAGGCACGGAGAGCCAAAATGCAGAAGGTTATACAGCAAGTAAGTGGTAGAGCTGGGTTTTAAAGCCTGTTTTTCCCATGAGCCCTGAGTCATGGAAGAGCAATCCCTGAGGGGCAGCTTTGGCGGATGGGTGTGAGAAAGACCTCCGAGAGCTGCCTCCCCACACCATCATGGAGCTCGGAATCCCTGGAGAGAAGTTCTGAAGTGGGTGGGAGTTGGTAGATAGTCTCACGGGGTACTAGCAGTTGAGGTGCCAAAGCCAAAGACTCTTGCATATGGACAGGACCCAACAGGGCAAACCACAGGCAACCGGACTCAATCTGGAAGAGACGTACAGATGGTACGAAAGTCCCCGGGAATACAGAGACCCCCAAGAACTTAGAAAGCAGCTTTCTCCAGCTTAGGAACACTTGTTTTGGAGACCCCATGTTTGGAATCTGAGCTCTGTCACTTACCAGCTGTGTGGACTGGAGCAAAGGGACTCCCCTATGCCTTCATCTCCACAGGGAAAGTAGAGATCGTGACTACTACATCCATGTAACATTAAAAGAATTAACTTACATGAACAGCTTAGAAATTTTATTTCTATTTTTATTTCATGGTGACTATAATTTTAAGTGTTTGCCACTGTATCGTTATTCCTGAAAGATATGCAGGAAAACAGTATGAGAATGTCAAATTAACTGAAATGTATAAATGGAAATACATTTTAAGCTAGAAGTAACTGAGTTTATCTTAAGAAGTTGAAGTTTGGGGGCACCTGGGTGGCTCAGTGGGTTAAAGCCTCTGATTCAGCTCAGGTCATGATCTCAGGGTCCTGGGATCGAGCCTCACATTGGGCTGTCTGCTCAGCGGGGGGCCTTCTCCCTCTCTCTTTGCCTGCCTCCCTGCCTACTTGTGATCTCTCTCTCTGTCAAATAAATAAATAAGATCTTTAAAAAAAAGTTGAAGTTTTGCACATTAAAAAAGACAAGGAGAGTCCAAAGCTAAATTCAATTTAATTACAGAGCCAAAAAAAAAAGAAATTTACATTTCTGTACACTGCATCCATTGTAAGACACTTATCGTTGGTTCTCCCTTGTTTGAATGAACATCATAGGAGGAGAGCCACTGATTGGCTGTTTTCAGACTATATTTTTAAGGATGTTTGGCAAAAAGCCTTCATGTAGGCTTAGATATAGTGTTTTCCTCCAAAGAAATTAAGGCATATTTGTTCATCATCATATAAAATAAAGATAGCATCTCTTTCCGGGGAAAAGTTCAGGCATGCTCCCTGCCCATTATAAATGATTCCTGGTACCTATTCTCAAGATTTGTCTTCTGTAACATAACCCGCTGTAAAGCAGGCATCACCTGCCCTTCACTGTATTGCTCTGTAGGATTTGAGTCATAGGAAACTGGGGCAAATACTATAGTCTGACTACTGCTATTACTGTAAGTAAGAATAGCTTTGTCTTTGACTCAGGAGTCTCTTATTTCCCCAAAATCCATGACCAGGGCAGGCTAACTTGTTATCTTGCCAATAGGGTAAAATCTCACGTCTGAGATGCCCATTATATTCGTATATTAGCAGTACCCTAACTAAATCAAATGATTTAATGTTATATGATTTAATAAGAATGGATCAAGAAGATGTGGTAGCTATACACAATGGAATATTACTCATCCATCAAAAAGAATGAAATCTTGCCATTTGCAGTGATGCGGATGGAGCCAGAGTGGATTATGCTCAGTGAAGTCAGTCAGTCAGAGACAACAAATACCATAGGATTTGTCTCATATGTGGGATTTAAGAAACAAAACAGATGAGCATAGGGGAAGGGGGAAAAAAGAGAGGGAGGCAAACCGTAAGAGACTTAACTGGAGAGAATGAACAGATGGCTCGTGGAGGGAGGTGGGTAGAGAACGGGCTAGATGGGCGACAGGCATGAGGAGGGCACTTGTGATGGGTACTGGGTATTGTATGTAAGTGACGAATCTCTGAATCCTACTCCTGAAACCAATATTACCCTATATCTTAACTAACGAGAATTTAAATAAGAACTTAAAAAAAAAAAGTTATTTCCATATAATAAACCCATTCTGGATCCTCATCTATTGAAAAATTAAGTAAATAAATAAAAATAAAATCTAAGAAGAAGAATACTAATATTTTTACTTCTGTAAGTTTTTCAGTATTTTGTTTTCAGCCCATATAGGTTTTTTTTCTTTATTTTCTTCTTTACCCACGATATGTCCTTAAAAAAAGAAAAATACTTGTCTGTATTTAGGGAGTACTTAAAGGTTTATGCCAGTGACCAGAGATGTCCACATGTGGTCCATTCTGAACACACATGTAGTCGAGGGGCATATCATTACCAAAGCGAAGAACACCACAAAGTACAGATTTTCAAGGAGTTCAAATTCCATTTCTTCATCTGCCACATTCAGATGAAGTCATGCAATCAGAATGCATTAACATTTCAAAATCAAGTTCAGGATAGTACCTTGAAGAAAGTAACTACAGCAAATGGTGAATTCAGGACAATTATCCATTATTTTATTATCTCTAATTGAAAACACTTGGGTCACATTTTTTAAGATTATTCAAAGAAACAAAAAACAAATCAGCTGATGGTTCTTCTAAAATCATACAATGAGATCACCAAAGCAAACATACAAGATATGTATTCACAACACCACAAAGATCAAAGAAGGGAGTCAGTGTTTTTCTCTAGCTCTACCCAAGTCTGGTCATTCTGGAATAACATGTTTCTGCCATCTGCCCATTTGTGAATAACTTGTAGAAACTGACATCTAAAATAACTTGATGGGGGTAATTAAACCTAACCAGTCTTGGCTACTTTCTCAAATGTCATAATAAAAGGGTGAAATTATATACTAGACATAGCTGTTTTCCAAAGTGGGAAACATAAAAATTTAGGGAGCTGAATTATAATGTTACGAGAACAGTATTTTTACAGAGTAGACCAATGAATGTGGTGTTGCTGAGCCATTTCTCCTCTTGCCCTGCTCATCTCTGCTTTATTCCTCCTCCACTTTTTCTACTCAGTCATTATCAAATACACTCATCTTGTTTAAATAACAAGGTTACTTAACCTCCGTTTGATGTTGGGAATGTAGGGCTGCTGAAATTACAACCAGAAGGATATGAGAGAGGGTGAAAGAAATAGGCAGCGAGGAAAATAGAAAGAAATTTCATGTCTAAGCCTCATTATGACCAGAAAATATTTTAAGTTCAAAGTATGACATCTATTTTTGGAAGGAGGAAACCAAACTGACCATAGATATTTTAACAGGGTAAAACTGGATGCAAGGATAGCTGTTTAGAGGTTGACCATTTTGGGGGATTTTTGGCGTAGTTGTATATTAATATAGCCTCATGACCACCCACCAGTATCTAAATGACTGTTTCACTTGTGGAAGTTGAGAGAAAAACAATAAAATGAATTTTCATCAGGATGCATTTTGTACTACCTGTGGCATTTTCAGACCCACTTCTACCAAAATTGTGTCTTTTAAAAAGGTTTAGAGTGACTCAAATGGTACCCTTAAGAATTTCTGATCTTGGTTGTATTAGTTGAGTTGTAGTTGCCCAGAAGGGATATACATGGATTACCTTCAGGCTGGGGGATTATTAAGAGGATGTATAGAAAATGCCATGTATTGCAGTCTTTCTAAGCCACAAAGCTTTGAGGACTGGAATACAAATGGACTTCATGGAAAAACAGGAAAATAGCTTAAAATGCTTGCACAAAGAATTTGAACTAAGTTTGCCCACCTCTTTCATCTTTCTAGAATGTATTTTTTCAGCAGTGTAAGTAGGCCCTATATTCTGCTATGCAATAAGGAGCATTTATATTATTCAGAAAGTTATGCTAAGCTATTTCATGTTCCTCCCTAATTTTCAGCCCATGTATGATTGACTTTGGCTTGACTTCCATTTCCTAGTTTAATTGGTGCTCTTTTGGCTACAAATAAAAATACGGTTGTTTTTTTTTTTTTTTTTTTCAAATAAAAGTAAGCTTTATCTATTTTATGCCATAAGAGGTCTTTGTCGTTGGCCTATTCCAATCTCAGTAAAGGTCATATAAAACCTGTAGCCCAAGGAACTGGAACTCAGGTGAAGTAGGGTTCTCCATGTTTCTCTTCTCTAAGCTTCTCTGTATGCCCAAGTTTTCTTCTAGACTGAAACCAGAACTCCTAGTATCTGACATCTTCCCAGTTCTGCCATTAGAGAGAGAAATGCTCTTTCTTCAGTAGTAAATAGAAACCAAAAGAAACCGAAAACCCAAGAAAGATTCTTATTGGTTGGCCTGAGTCATGTGACTGTTCTCATGGCCGGATAGTCCAGGACATAAGAGTAGCAACTGCAAGAAACTTTTGTGGTTAGCATAAGGGGAAAAAGAAGTTCTTTAAACTAAAAGGAGTAGCTGCTAAGCAGCTAAACAGTAGCTATCTTCCATCCTGGAGGAAAGGTTTGGTTTTACTAAATATAATACGGCCAAAACTATAGCTATCTATGTAAGAAAGAGTCCCCCCCCACCCCAGGCTACTTTACTTAATAGGTCAATTGTGGTGAGGTAGCCAGCTGAGACTTACAGAATCATGGCACGCCTGCCTAGTGCTTAGTTCAAATTCCCTTCCTTTGACAAATAGGGAAATAGAATCTAGAGACATAAAGGATAATCCACACACATGAATCTTGCAAATAATAGTGTCCATTTGAGCTGACATACCAAAAATACCACAGACTGGGTGGCTTAAACAAGAAACATTTATTTCTCACGGTTAGGAAGGCTGAGAATTCCAAAATCCGGGCACTCGCAAGACTCAGCGACAGGTGAAAGCCTGTCTCCTGGCTCCTCGATGGCCTTCTTGCTAAATCCTCACACGGCAGCAAGCGCAAGAGAGTGCTCTGAGATCTCTCTCATAATGTCATCAGTCCCATTCATGAGGGTTCCATCCTCATGTCCTACTCACTACAGAAGGCCTCACCTACTAATACCATCACACTGGGGACTAGCTTCCCATATATGAATTGGGGGGAGGGGGGAAGACACAAACATTCAGTTGATAACAAACAATACATCCAGTTGCTTCCAACATAACGTTGTACGGTGAGCCGAGATCTTAACATGTGCCCACACGCTTCAGGGGGGCATGATCTAGGGGTGAGACCTAACAATGCCAGGTAAGAGCTTTTCCATCTCGTCAAGAGCAGAGGGAGGACCGGGGTCTTTTCAGGCTAGCATCACTTCACCGTCACGGTTTTTAATCATGACATTACAGTGTGTTTAATGCAAACTGTGAGGGGAGAAACAGCCATCTTCGTAAATGGACACCCCCCATATTCTACCCTCTGCCTTCACCTCTTATTGTAGCCATCAGGCCCATCCATTTTCTTCCCCCTTCCTCAAGGGAGAACTAATAGCTTAAGTAGCTTCTCTGACTCCTTTCCTGTCAAACACTGAACCACTTGTGTTTTTGTAGAGAGATTTGAAATTTACAGTCTTGGATGAACGATATTCTTACCCTCTGCATGGCTTGGTAACTGAAATCCGTTGACTAGAATGTCACCTTATCCTGGGGAGATGAAGTTTTTCTGTTCATCTGTGAAAACTCCTGAGCTCAGTGTATTTCTCCCACACAGAGAAACAGAAAATAACTTAATCTCTTCTGGGTACTAGCTGGTCAAATCTAGGCCTAGAATCTCTCCCCCATTGCCTTCTCTCTTCCCTGCCATGCCCAGGCCAGAGTAATCTAAGTGCCGGTGTCTGGGTCTCCATTGGGTGGAGGTCGCCCACCTGGATGTCAGCTGCCCATTGTCCTCAGCTCTTCTCTGATGCTATGTCCGTCTGTGAGGCGTCCTCCAGCCCCACAGCCCACTCCTGTCAGCACTGGTAGGCCCCGGCACCGTCCCCGCACTGCTCTGGGGCCATAGGACTGCTCCAGGGGCAGACCAGTCCCGATGCTCCTCTATGATATTAGAGCTCTTCCAGCTACACGCTGAGAGCTGAGACGCCAAGTCTGCCCCTCCCAGATTCCCCCCAAATGTACTTAGGTGTTTTCTTTACACACACACACACACACACACACACACACACACACACACTGGGAGCTCTAATGCCTCTTCTCAGGATCCCACCAGCACGCAGGCTCTGGTCTCTTCTGTAATGCTCGCCTTTCCCTCTTTCTGTGAAATTAGGGGAAAGAAAGCTCCTGTTCCATTTTCCCTGCACAGTGTCTCATGATACTATATTCATATATATTATATATCATAAAGTTATGATATGTAATATATTATATATTTATATTTATCTATGTGTTATTTATTACTTTGTTTTATTTATACACTATATATATGTGTGTGTGTGTGTGTGTGTGTGTGTGTGTGCGTGCTCTCGCTTCTTCAGGTTGGTTGTTTGGGCTTTCAAATGGAGAAGTATAGAAATACTAAACAAACACTCAGTGTCTTAAGCATTCAGCATTAACATAAAAAGTACTTGTTCACCCAGACTATGGACTGTAAGTCACTGGTCAACATTAGAGAATGTGAAGAGATCAATTCACTGTTTTTTAAAGTGGCAAATAAAGGTAAAGAATCAGTATTTATTTTGCCTTCTAGTGTGTATGTGACAATAACCAAATAATAAATGGGGGGAAAGGCATACTTCAACTTATAAATGAATGAGAATTGTTAGAATTACAATATCAACCATTTGTATTCACTGTAACAAAGGACATCAACAGCCCCAAATATCGCAAAAAGAGAATAGCTGGAGAGTGGTGGAAATACACCACCACAGACTGTAAAATATTCTTGCCAAAACTAATTGCATGAAGGAATGAAGGAGGGAATGAATGTGATCAAGCACTAGTGCCAATTTACAGGATGCAGAGGATAGAGGAACATGGAAATCCACTCCTCCGGGACAGACTCAACAAAATCTGGGTGGGGGAACAAAAAGACGACCCCATTTCATCAACAAATAAATTATAAAGGAAAAAAGAGAGAGAAAAGAAGAAGAAACCGATAGAACAAAAAGTTTTAAAGTCTCTAAACCAATCCTAATATTTGGGTCATGTTTGGATCCAGGATTAGAAAAAAAGAGAGTCCAAAAAAGGATATGACATTTCCAAGAAACTGTTTGATTTGATGTCGATGATATTAAAGAGTTGATATTTTGGAGGTGTGACAATAGCATTGCAGTTGCATTAAAGTGTCTCTGTCTTTTGGGGATGTGTACTAAAACATTTACATGGGAGACTTTGTGATGCCTGGGATATGGTTCAAAATAACACGGGGCTAAATGCAGCATGGTGTCCTGGATTGGAATCTGGAACAGAAAAAGGAAAATTACTGGGAAAAACACTGGTGAAACCGGAATAAAGTCTAAATTTAATTAGTAGTTATATACCAATATTAATTTTTCATTTGGACAATTGCACCAAGGTAATGTAAGTTTTTTAACAAGAAGGAAAAGTGGGGGGGGGGGGAGAAGGAAAAGTGGGTGAAAGTATGTGGAGATTCTCGGTGCCATCTTGGCAAGTTTTCCGAAAAGTTAAAATTATTCCGAAATTTATAGTTTATCTAAAAAGTGATGAGGAAGGAGAAGGAGCTCTGGAGGGAACAGGGTTAACCACGGACTAGTGGTTGCTGGAACTGAGTGATGAGTACCTGGGGCTTACTATAATACTAGGGCTGCTGTGGAGTAAGTTGTAAACTCTCTTTAATAAAAAGTTGAGTAATTTAAAAATATGTATTATTGTCTCTTCTATAGACTCTTAAAAGTCTACATAAACCTTTAGAAGTTGGAAATATGACACTTTATTCTGTGCACCATTCCTGCCATCAGGATGGTGGTGTTTCAGTGGCAAAGAGTAGGAGTAGAAAGGATGGGAAAACAGCAGAATTAAATGTTGTCCAGTTACATGATTTGCTTGTTCTCTTTTGTTTTGTTGGTAGACTATCTCAAATTATTTCCTCTTCCTTTTTATTTTTTTAAATATTTTATTTATTTATTTGTCAGAGAGAGAGAGAGAGAGAGAGCACAAGCAGGGGGAGGGGCAGAGGCAGAAGCAGATTCACTGCTGAGCAAGGAGCCTGGTGTGGGACTCAATCCCTGGACCCTGGGATCATGACCTGAGCCCAAGGCAGATGTTTAACCAACTGAGCTGTCCAGATGTCCCTTCCTTTTTATTTTTAAAGTAATTTTCACCTCCTTTTTTTTTTTTTTTTTTTACTTTTTACACCCCCTCTGTCACCATGTGCCCATTGGTGTGTCACTTGGCAGAAGGTTCTACCACAGTGTAACAGAACAGTCAAATAATCATGGCTTCAACAAGGTGGAACCTTATGTCTCTCACATATATAAGAAGTCTGCAAGTCAGTCCACGGCTGTCATAGCCACTCCTCAGAGTTTTCAGTGACTCAGGCTCCTTACTGTTCTTCACTCTTCAGTTCCTAGGACGTTGCTCTTGTCCTCAGCTTTCAAGATAGCTTCTAGAGCTCCAGCCATCACACCCACATTCCAGGCAGCAAGAAGGAAGGTCAAAGCACTGCCTTTTAAGGAAAGGTCCGCACAGTCCCACAGATTACTTTTGCTAACCTTCCGTTGACCAAAACATACCCATGCAGCTCCTCCTAGTTACCAGGTGGAGTATGGAACAAGGTTTTTTTTTTTTTTCACTGTGCTGTGGCTGTCCTCTACAAAACCAGGGTTCTGTGATTAAAGAAGGAAGGGTGGTTGTTGGCAGAGGCTGCAATTAGCAGCCTCTGCCATAGTCAGCCGTGAGGAAAAGCTGAGCATGCAGTGGCAAAGCAGACCAACCCTGACTTATGCCCAAATTCATTACCCGCCTAGTACAATCAGCAAAGATCTGGAAGTATCTGTCATCCCACATTCACTGCCAACTGGTTTGCATTGATTGGTTTGACCGAAAGTAAGAGCTAGAGAACTGCCTGTAGATTCACCCTTCACAGCGAGATACAATCTCTCTACATGGAAGCCAATATATGTGCATTTCTGGCGGCAGCGTGTAGAGTACAAGATACGCCTGCTGTGACTATGATGTCTTTTAAACCTAAAGTGGAAGCATTATAGATTCCTCCTGGCAGCCTTCTTGACCCTCTGGGAGACCTTCTGGCCTCCTGGCCAGTCTCCAGAGAGATTCCTGTCTGTCTTCCTGCTAGGAGACACATTCTGGGCTTCCTGCCTGCGTTCTAACCTGCTGTGCCTGTGGGTAGAGAGCTATGTCTATTTGGGTCAGTCCTGACTGATTATCCTGTTGCCTTCAAGTAAGTTTGCTTGAATATTCCACACATATCAATCCCGTATGCCGCATGTTTGCATGCCGAGTGCTCAGTGAAAACAATGAGGGACGGTGGAAAGAGCATCTGAAACGTGACAGTGAGAATTAAGACTGACCAATTCTTGGTCCTGGTGCTGAGACCTTAGGAAATTCACTGAGGGTCGCCAAGCCTCCATTTCTTCATATGCTAAGTAGGGATATTGCTACTTCTCCAGCTTTCCTTGCAAGCTCAGTCACAAGATAGTGTGTGTCAAAGTACTGTACTTTATCCCCCCCAAAATATTATTATTTTCAGTTGTTATTATTGACCTACTAAAAGTGTGAATCATTGAAAAAAGAAAAGAACAACCAAAAATAATAATAATGTGGTCTCAGTCCATTTGTGGCCAAGAAAAAGAAACATAGTAGCGAGTACAGAATCTGCAGGATAAAATGATGAGAAAGGGTAGTTCATTCTGTTAAGTGTCCAGTTCTTGATTTTGGCTCAGGTCCTGATCTCAGGGTTGTGAGATGGAGTCCCTCATTGGGCTCCTCGTTCCTGTGGAGTCTGCTTGGGATTCTCCCTTTCCTTCTCCCTCTGCTCCTCTGTCCCAGCACCATCACTTTAATTAATTAATTGATTGATTGATTAATTAATTAAAAAGATGAGACATAAGGATGGGCAAAATTATATCTGTCTCAGAAATGATAGATAACAAATGGCTTATCCCATGGAGTAAACTCAAAATATTCTAACCATCATTTCCATTTTTTATTAGCTATTCCGTCCATGGAGCACCAGTCCAAAAAGTCAGCCTATCATTAAACTTCCTGTTCTCCCCTCACTGGAAAGTTAGAAGTTTTGTTCCTTTTAAAAAGCTAAGTTACCTTTAAAATAGATCTATACTCTATTCTCAACAGCAAAAACCTAAAATTCCCACTTAGCATTTCCCTGCTCAATGCAATCAACTAGGACCCATTTCTGTTCTTAAAAAGAAGCCTTTCAGCATAGTGTGTAAGTGGTCATATACACATATATCCAATTTAGGGCTAGGTGAGTAGGGGTAAGTGTAGATATGAATGCGTGTACAAATACAACTGTATATATTGAAGCTTGCAGAAGGCTTACAGTTTTTTAGAGATACTAATGAGGAATATTTAATACTTTTGTTTTTGTCAGAAGAAAAAAAATTATGCAACATAATATTAAAATGCTTTTACTGGCCATCACTTGAATGATTAACATTTTCATGGAGCATTAGATTCAAAGCTAAACTTCTGTAATTGACATAATAAATTACTCCCCATATGTGAAACAAAAAACACCTCGGCTTCAATGGCCAGTTAGGGGTTTTTGTTTTGATCTAACTTTAGAGGGTAATTTCTGTTGGGAGCTAAAGAACATTCCGTGACTTGACTGCTGAAGTCATAAAAGTCAATAAGCAGATTCACTGACCGTCCGTGAACTTTTCATGTGACCCACAGCTGGAGTAAAGGACCTCTTAACTGTGAGTAATTTTTCCTGATGAGATTAAAAATTTCTCACTCCAACTTTCCTAAATCTAGAACTTCCCTTGCACAGAAAACACACACACACACATCACAAAAAAAGAATTGATTCCAGATGTGCGAGAGGGCTTGTGTGACAGTGTCTGACTTTGATGGTCACAGAAGGACATTTTGGCAGGTGGCCACAACCGTATTTTGTTTCTCTCAAACTTGACGCCATCAAACCACACTGTAGTACTCGTCTGATATCTATCTGTATGATTTCTCCCTAACAGAGGAAGAAACACAAGATGAGAGAGTTAGCTAGATATTTAGATCACAAGGCTAGAATGTGTGATTTCTAAAACACAGTTGTAGCTTAATTTCCCAGTAAAAATTTTGTCAACGCTAACTGTACTCCCAGTTCAATCCATGTTAGGTGGCTAGAAGATAGGAGACATCGTCCCAAGACTTGAGAACGTAAAATGCCTTATGAGCAGCAAAGTTATTAAGAATGAAATTGTCATCGTGCTCCCCTAAATCCCCGTGTAGAACATCCCTGTACAACCCACGCTGGGCTATAATGCTCTCTTTGTGTGACTGATGTCACTCACCACATTGAGGCCCTTCCAGAAGAGGAACCACGGCCTCTCTTCGAGGTAGATGGAGAGCCCAGAGTGCAGCCCAAAGCATATTTGATCAACATTAACTCAAGGAATGAAGGAAACACTGCAGGATGGGTTGAGGGGTTGGAAGTGCCATAGCGATTCCAAATGCAATCAGACATGAGCCCATTGTGTTTCTGGGAAGTAATCAAGAGTTACTATCTCTCATTCTGCTAATAAGGGATTCCTTCATGTTTCTCAGGACCAGTGAATTTCTGCCCTCATCTGTACTCTACATTGAAAGACAGCAGCTACCATGTTGAGAAATAGTCCTTATTCTTGGAGTCCATTGCTTAAAAGTAGACATTCTACACAAGAAGGGGACATTCTGCACAGAAAGGGAAGAGGGATGTTAAGGGAAAGCTAGCTGAGAGGAAGGTGGTTTCACTGCTCTGTTTTGATGACAGTGTATTCCCAAGGGCAAGACAGGATACTGCTAGAAAAACTGGGCTCAAACTCAGGTGAGGGATGGAGGTGCTTCTTTTTTTTCTTTTCTTTTTAGGACCTATTCTGTATATAGCAGTTAAGCAAGGCAAAGTAACTGCTTAGCAGATTGTAAACAGAGGAAGGAGCCCTAGTCTTGCCTTCACTGAAATGCAATTTTCCAGAGTTCCCAAAGTGTGTTCCACAGAACACTATTTATGGGAAAGCTTTAATAAACATCATTTTAAGAAGAGTAGATTCAGGGGCGCCTGAGTGGCTTAGTGGGTTAAAGCCTCTGCCTTTGGCTCAGGTCGTGATCTCAGGGTCCTGGGATTGAGCCCCGCATAGGGTTCTCTGCTCAGCAGGGTATCTGCTTCCCCCTCCTCTGTCTGCCTGCCTTTCTGCCTACTTGTGATGTCTCTTTCTCTGTCAAAATAAATAAATAAAATCTTTTTTTTAAAAAAAGAAGGGTAGATTCATAGTCAAATTAAAAAAAAAATGCTGATTACCAGACCCCCTCCTTTAAATTTATAATGTACATTTACACGGTAAAGAAAATGGTTTATGTTTATTCACTCAAGGATTTTCTCAAAATTATTTGACAGTGGGCTCTTTATTCACAAAACACCTTCCAGAATTAGGTTAAAAAACATTAGTCCAGGACTCCTACACTGACTGATGCTTCACTTTTCTTTCAGAACTAACACACTGTATCATTTGGGGCTTACATTCTGTATCACTTTTTCAAAGCGATAGCTAAGATTTAGCAATAGATAGCTCCTCCAAAAGATCATGGGCAGAGGAACTGAGCTCTAGAGATTGAGATGTAGCAAAAAACTACCCTGAAGACCAAGGGAAAAAAATAGCAATGAGCATTACATCCTGAAATCAAATATTTTTGAAAACAAAAATTGAACTTGAGGGGCACCTGGGTGGCTCAGTGGGTTAAAGCCTCTGCCTTCGGCTCAGGTCATGATCTCAGGGTCCTGGGATTGAGTCCCCACATCGGGCTCTCTGCTTAGCAGGGAGCCTGCTTCCCCCCACCCTCTCTGTCTGCCTCTCTACCTACTTGTGATCTCTCTCTCTCTCTCTCTCTCTCTCTCTGTCAAATAAATAAATAAATAATCTTTAAAGAAAAAAAAAAGAACTTGAATCTGATCAACGGTCTCTAGATCTTACCACTAATTTACAGGAATAATAAACATGGACTATACGCAACAAAATTTCAAATTGAGAAAATTTAGGGATGAATAACCTACTTTCTTCAACAAAAAAAAAATTCAAGAAAAAGAAATTGAACAAAGAAAGGAAAGAAGTATCTGCAAATTAAAAAACACTTGAGAGGCCCATCAACTTTGTCATGTTTGGGTTTTATTTGGGTTCTGATATGAGCAAGCTAACCATGAAAAAAATATTCATGAGACAATCAAGAATTTCTGGGATATTTGATGAAATTTAAAAATTGCAAAAACATTTGGGTATGCTAAGTATTATGGTTGTGATTTTATAAATCTTTGTATTTAAGAACTATATTCTGAAATATTTATGTACAAAATGATATATAATCTGAAATTGCTTCAAAACCATCCTGGGATGATGGATAAAAATAAGAAAAGATACGTCATAATCTGATGAGGTGACTATATGAGGGTTTTGTTATACTGTTCTCTCCAACCTTGTAGTTTTGAGATTTCCCAAACTAGAGGTTTTTATTTTATTTTATTTCATTTTAAGATTTTATTTATTTATTTATTTGACAGAGAGACATCACAAGTAGGCAGAGAGGCAGGCAGAGAGAGAGGGGGAAGTAGGCTCCCCGCTGAACAGAGAGCCCGATGTGGGGCTCGATCCCAGGACCCTGAGATCGTGACCTGAGCCAAAGGCAAAGGCTTTAACCCACTGAGTCACCCAGGCACCCCCCAAACTAGAGGTTTTTAAAAAGCAATTAGAAGAAAAAGACACGGGGAAAGAGATTGTTACAGACTTGATGTGAATTCAGAGTTTGAAAAGCAATGAAAAGAAGGAATTTTTTGAAGAAGGGGGCAAAAACAGTAGGGGTGACACAGAGAAATTAAAGTGTGTGAAAACTGGGGGCACCTTGCTCTCTCAGGTGGAGCATTAAGACTCTTGACCTTAGGGTTGTGGGTTCAAGCCCCACATTGGGTATAGAGATTACTCAAAAATAAAATCTTGGGGTACCTGGGCAGCCCAGTCCATTAAGCATCCAGCTCTTCATTTTGGCTGAGGTCATGACCTCAGAGCTCAGACTGAGCCCCACACCGGACTCTGCACTCGGTGCAGAGTCTGCTTGAGATTCCCTCTCTTCCTCTCCCTCAGCCCCTCCCCCCTTGCGCTCTTTCTCCCTGTGTCTCAAATAAATAAAATCTTTAAAAATTAATAAATAGAAATAAAATAAAATCTTTTAAAAAAAAATATGTGAAAACCAAGAAAAGAAGGAGAAAAATTCCAGTGGATTTTTGAGAGAGGAAAACAGGTTGCAGAGGGTTCAAGACGTGGTGCCTGTTGAAGAAACGCTGCTCACCGTTATAACCTCTCATTTGAGAAAGATGGTGGCTAGAGGTCAAGCGAACCTTGACCTCCCTTGTTGGGAAGGTTAACGCTCTGGACTGAATTGTGCCTGAAAAAAATTGGATGTTGAAGCCCTGACACCTCCTCACGTGTCCCTGCTGGAGATCAGACCTTTAAGACGATAATTAAGGCTAGATGAGGTCATAAGGTAGAACTCATAGAACTGGTGCCCTGAGAAGAAGAGGAAGAGAGCGATTGCATTTTCTCCACCATGTGAAGGCATAGTGAGAAGGCAGCCAACTGCAAACCCAGAAAAGAATCAGAACCCAACCTCACTAGCACCTAATCTGGGGCTTCCAGCATCCAGAACTGTGGAAAAAATACATTTCTGTTGTGTAAGCCACCCCATCTGTGACAGCCTGAGCTAAGACAGACAAAGCATGCACGTTCACTTCATTAGCCTCTCGACCTCATTCAGAATTGATCGCGTTCTTCTTTTCTCATGTTGGGATTCGTACATGGAAAAATAAATGTCTCTGAGTGATACTGCTCTGGTCAGTGAGGCGTGGCCAACAGAAAGGCACAGGGAAACAAAGCTTATTATACTCACAGGTCCTAGAGAGAGAGTCACTGCCCCAAGAGTGGGCCACACGTGAGCCACACCGAGGGAACCGCCTCCGCCGGGCAGGTGGAAGCCAAGAGAGCGTGAGGAGGACAAGCACCTTTACTGGGCGTCAGGGTGGAGCAGATGAGAAAAGGCTCAGGGGGTTGGCTTCAGGGCATTTGACTCGTCCTGCGTCCTGGTCAGGGGAGCGCGGAGAGGAGAACCGTGGCAGGGACCAGCCCTGTCACACTGCTGCCCCAGGTCACCTGGGCTGGAATCTCACAACCAGAGTAGGGGACTGCTGAGGCAGCAGGACACAAACCATGAAGCTTTAACATTTTACTGCACAGCTACAAAGACTCCATAATTGCTTCTTTCTTTCTTTTCTTTTTCTTTCTTTTTCTTTCTTTTTCTTTCTTTCTTTCTTTCTTTCTTTCTTTCTTTCTTTCTTTCTTTTTTTCTTTCTTTCTTTCTTTCTTTCTCTTTTTTCTTTCTTTTCTTTCTTTGTTTCTTTCTTTCTTTCTTCTTAAATATTTTATTTATTAATTTGAGAGAGAGAGCACGAGTGGGGTGGAGGAGGAGCAAGAGAAGGAGACTCCCCACTGAGTAGGGAGCCCAGCCCGGGGCTCAATCCCAGGGCCCCAGAATCATGACCTCACCTGGAGGCAGACGCTTAACCGACTGAGCCACCCAGGCACCCCCATAGTTGCTTCTTTACAATTTTATTTTTGTGACGCGTTCTTTTCACTGTGCTTTGTATTTCTTCAAAGCAAGTAGGACACAACAGCTTTTGGGTTCCGTTATCATCACAAGGCTTAGATCAACAATTTCAATTCTAGTCTTTCTCCCTTATGACTAGCCAAGGCATCTAGACCCGCGTTAGCTATTAAAAATGTACTTGGGCAGGATCTCCTGGTTTTTCTCACAGGACTTGTCTTAGAGTTTCCTCATTCTTATTATATCATGGGTCCCCCAAATCACTGTCAGTTTGGATGGCCCCCCTAGGACAGTTCACAGGACCCAGTATGTAGTCACAGCTATGATTGACTCTGGCAAAAGGATCCAAAGCAAAATCAACGCAGGTGAAATGTTGTCTACCAGGAAAGTTCATTAGAATCAGTGTCCAAGGTTTCTGCTGGAGTCTGGTCACGGAGGCACGCTCTACCAGCACGGAGCAAAATTCCAGACTTCCAGAAAGACAGCAGGTGTTCAGCGTAAACCACATGACACAGTTTAGGCCCAGGGAGCCGCTCTTATCAGTTAGTGAATGCCGAGAACCTTCCTAAAATTGAGGATCCCAGATGCCAGCCTAGGCCAGCCTTGCAAGCAAAACGAGCAAGCCAGGTTCTTCACTTCGCCGCACGTTGGAACCACCTGGGGGGATGCTAAAGGCAATTCCGGTTGCCTGGGCCCCAGCCCTGGAGTTTCTGATGCAGATGTTCTGCACGGAGGCCTGGTACCTGGGGTGGTCCAGGAGCTCCCAGGGGTTGTAACACGCAGACAGGACTGAGAGCCACTGACGAGGCAGTCTGCCTTCGCCTGTGTTTTATCCAAAAGAGACTACTTACAAAATGCAGCCCATGCATCCTTCTTGTTCCTCTATTGCTCGTCTGTAATCGGTGTCCTCCCTTCAGCGGCCATGTCTCTCTTTCGAAGTCCAGCTCCCACGCCATTTTCCTAAGAAGCCTCCCCTCCTCACCAACCAAAAGCATCCTTGCTGTCCCCTAGAGAGATGGTTTTCTGACACCCTGGTTCAGCTGCCGACTTCTCTACCCCTGCTGCTCTTCTTCCCTCTGCTCCCTTTCCAAGCACCCGTCTTAGAGCCGATGTGTGGTGAAACTGTGTGTTTTGACATTACAGGAGAGTTTGAAACCACAAAATATGGCCATTTTTACAAGTGTTCTGTGACACTCTTAATGGGAAATTCACCCAGCAGGAAGTAGACGTCATCTTCTCGTCCATCCCCAGTTGGGATTTGCTCTAGAGGCAGATACCCACCCCCTAATTATTCTAGGATCTGAGTCAACTCTATGATTGTATTTGCTGTATTTCTCACTGGCAAGTTGTCACTCTTCAGGCTTACATGACCAGATTCGAAACGGTGTATACGGTACTCCATAACTAAAGAAAACAGAATGGTTCCCTTCACTTTCTGCCTCCTCCCATGCATTAGGCCAGGTTAGCTTCCCAAGTTAAGGACAGAAAAGGGACATGAGAATTAGCACCCATCATAGGTTGGCAATAACTCGGCTTTCTGGCCCTGATTGCTTCAGGGCTGACAGCTCATCCTCATTTCCAAGCAAGAGTTCACCTTTCCACCCACACCATTCTACCGGCCCTGCAGTGAATACCCTCCTGGTTTTGCCCGCATGGACGGGTGGCTGGGAGGAGGCGGAGGGGAGGAGCGGGCCTGATGGTGACTCACACTTCAGATACCCCGTCCCTTGTTGCTGAGTGAGAGTGTCCAATCCTGATCCATTCTGTCCAGTAACAGGCCTCAGAACATTCTCCCCAGCATGCCTGACACATGTGCATGCGTGTACATAGGTGTGCACGCACACGCATGCGCCCATATGCACATGTGTGTGCATACATACACAACTGTGTGTGCATGTGAACACATATGCATACACACGCGCATGTACGCACACCTGTGTGTGCACATACGTGCACGTGCATGTATACACATGTGCACTGTACCTCTGTGTGCACATCCACACATATACACATGCACACATGGGCATACACACCCAAGAAAGTGACAAAGAGAGCAAGAGTTTCGGAAGAAGTTGGGAGAAGGAAGAAAAGGGGAAAATGAATAAACAGACTTTTGTCTTTGCCCTTTGGATGCTCTCCACCAGCCTTGGATTAATTTTTAGTGTTCAGCGGGGAAAACTGAAGGCCCCAGCCCGTCTCCACTTTATTGGTATTTCTCACCGAAGTAAGGTTAATGTGCCAAACCAAACCTCTTTCCAAATGCAAACTCTGGGTCGTCCGGGGCAGGTGTGAGGCGCCTCTGTGTTATTTTCCTCCCACCTGCCCTGCCTCCCTGGGAACTTGCCTTGGCTCCTGTTTCTAAGCAGTCGTTTGGGCAAGCAGCTCACCTGGACCCTGGCCATCTAGCGCAGGACGCCTGCTGGGGCCATGCCCCCCACCCCTATTCCTGCACTCATGGGGACAGGGCTTCAGGGAGAGTTCATCTGAGTTGGCAGCATTTTCTTTCCGTCCATCCTGGGCACTACCGATCTCTTTAAGGAGTCATTTTAGAACGCTACAGCGTGTTTCCACCCCCTTTACTCCCCTAATGCAGTCTTCTCCTAATCCTGGCTTTGAATTGCAGAAATAGAAAATGCCAGGTTTTGTCCTGATACTTTATTAACATGCTCACCTACTGGTCTTGTGCTAAGGACTTTTTACATCTTATTTCAGTGACCACTCACAGCAAGCGTCTGGGATGGGTTCTCTCATCCCCAGTTGACAGATGGGACCACTGAGGCACAACATCTCACCTGGTGTCAGGTGTCCATCCTCCCAGCCTTCTTGCATGACTTGCAGTCTCTCATTCATCCTCCGTACGCTCTAGGCTTGAAGGAGCCTATCTGATGGCTCGTTTAGATTATGAAAATAAGGAGGTGGGAGATTTATCCAAAGGAGCCACCCCTCTTTGCAACCAACTGGCAAAAAGAGAACCAGCTTTGTTCGTGCCTTCCTAGGAATGAAAGGGACAACACCCTTCTGAACCACAGCTCCTCCCCTTGAGTGACTGGGGTCTGCCTGAGGCTCTGGCCATTTGTGATTAAATAAATAAGGTACCACAGTGAGAACTGTAGAAGCAGGACTAACTTCACAGCCACTGCAGAGGCCGGAGATGGAGTTATAGGGTTGTTTTGGGTTTAGTTTTAGAGTTGCCTCTTTCTGCAATCCAGACTGCTTGCTAACCTGAGACTATACCCATTACATTTTAATTGATTTACTTGGTTTCCTCTTACATTGCATCCTTTAATTTTTTTTTCCTTGGGGCTTTTCCATTTCAGAATGCCTTCACCCACCTCCTCACTGTCATTTTCCTGATCCTTCGCCCCAGAAGTCACAAAATCTGCTTGAAGATTTAAGTCTCACATTCCCTCTGCTCTGTCCCTTATTACTCCTGCCTTTTGAACACAAGGGTAAAATAAATGCTCGTGTGGGAGTGTCCCAACCCCAAGCATCAGTGAATGGGACCTTATTTGGAAATAGGGTCTTGACGGATGGAAGATACGAGTTAAATGAGGTGATTCTGGAACAGCGCAAGCCCTTAACACAGTATGACCAGTGTCCTTCTAAGAAGGGAAGGCAAGACATCAAGACAGACACACAGGGAGGAGAATGATGTGTGATTTGGGGCAGAGATTACAGTGGTACATCTACAAGCCAAAAACAAAAACAAACAAACAAATCCTGGTAACCACCAGAAGCTAGGAGGCAGGCAGGCAGCAGATTCCCTTCTAGAGCCTTACAGAGAGAGCAAGTCTCTGTTGACACCTTGACTTCAGACTCCTAGACTCCAGAACGGTGAGAAAATCCATCCCTGTTATTCTGAGCCACGGTTGGTCGGTCATACTTTCTCACAGCGGCCCTCGGAAAGCAACGCGGGTAGCATCCGAAGGCAGCTGTCACAGACCTAGGCCAAGAGCAGGGATCGGGGCTGCAGTATTTTCAAGGTTCTGGTAGATACAGGCTGTTCTGATTTTATCAAACATCACCAGTTATTTCTTTTTCCATAAGCGTGGTAAATTTCCATTTACATCATCTGAGTCCTGCAGCGTAGTAGGAAAGTCTCCATGTTAAACGTCCTTTTCCCAAACAACTGCAGCACACAGCCAGCTTTGCAAATCTCCATTCCCCTGGCCCTGTACTGCCTGCTGGAGCCCTCTTGCATCTAGCTTCTCCCAGGCCTTGTCCCACAGTGATGCTTTTCAAACTGTGTTGACCTTTGAAAATCCCCAAGGCCCAGATGGGACCCCTGGACGAGTTCCACCTAAATCCCTGGACCTGGGGAAGGGACCCAGGCATCCTTACATTTAAAACTTTTCCAGGGGATTCCAATCAAGTTCAGTGTCCTACAAATTCTTCTTGGGGTTTTATTTCATCGGAGGATAAGCGTAAGTCAATCCTCCCCTTTATCATAAGCATTTAGAACAGAGGTCAGCCTCCAGCTCACAGCCTGTTTGGTAAAACAAGTTTTAGTGAAACACAGGCCCCTTTGATTTACATGTTGCTTTCTGGCTACAGCAGCAGAGCTGAGTATTATGAGTGCATAGCCCACAAAACCAACACCCTTGTAGATCAGGTCTTCAGATGAATTGCCTGATTCATCTGCCGTGAAGATCTTCACCCGCCGTAAAGATCTAGCAAAGGGCTTTGCGCTTAGTAGGGGCTCAAATGAATCAAACTGCAGTCAAGTGAACTGAAATGAACGGCATTAGATTGAATCTTCTTCAACATATTATCTGAAAACGATCCTAGGTGTTATACCTCCCAGGGGTATTCATTCACATTTTAATAAGTAACGTGTAAAGCCCCAAAGCCTTTATTTGAAGACAGGAATACCTAATTGCTGAAGTTGCAAGCACCTGTAATTACGAATGTGCAGTTATATTCTGTTAGATTAAAAAATCTCCAGCAGAATCCATCACATTGCACCAGGAAGCTTACCACCCAGTTTACCTGAGCACAAAACCCTGCCCTACGGAAATACACTCACTGGAGAGCGCGATAGCCTTGACCATGGAAAAAAAATCTCTCTCTCCAAAGTTTATTCATTTTGTTCATACTCCAGTTGGTTCGCCCAGCAAGTCCCCACCTTGAGAAAAAACTGGGGGTGGCTTTCCTTAAAAAGTATCACCATTTCCCATTTTGTAATTTCTAGAACTTTCTCCCCATGAGGACTTTTGTTTTTGTTTTTTTTCCTCACTGTGAACAGGTATGTCAGTGTAAGTATGTGGACAGGTTTCATTTCATTGTTTAATTTTACACGAGCCCGTGAGTGATGGGAATTTGCTCTGAGTGAAATTCCCTCCATGCCAAGTCAACTTGGGAATCTGTCAGCAAGCTAGAGCGGAGCAAAGTCTCCTAAGATCCTCATAAACAGAGACGTTCTTAAATTTTAGTTAGTTGACACGGATACTCAGAAAGAACACATGTCATTCTTCTGTCCCAAGTAACCCACACCTTCCCAGGGGAAGGGCTTTGGGAGGCTGCCTCCCAAAAGAGTCAGGGAACTGGGGACTGCAACCAGGGAACCGAACAGATCCAGATTTGAATTCTGACTCCTGTCATGCAGTAGCGACCAAACTCGGGCAGGTTCTTGAACCTCTCTCAATATTAGTTCCCTCAAGTAAAAGTGGGAGACAGTAAAAGGGTTGTAAGGATAAATGATGGGTCGGGACCTTGGCACAGTGCCCACGACTTAGTAAATATTAAATGAATGCCATCTTATGATCTTTGCTGAAATTAAATTAAGATTTGGGGGACTTGTACTCTTGGGATAGAGGACTCTAGAGAATGCTAACCCACATTTTCATGAGATGAAGGCTCATGATAGAGCATTGAGTACTGGCATCCGATGTGTGTGCGTGTGCGCCCCTGTTTGTTTAATTTATAAACATGAAGTTTTGACATCTACCAAGCACAATATCGGAACATTTCATGACTCTGAACACCAGAGCCGAACCTCCTTGCCTTTACATCCTTCTTTCCTACCCAGTCGTTCTGTCCACTGCATGATCATACCTTTCTCCTATTCGGAAGGACTGAGTGGCTCCTCTTCCCTGCACGACAGACATAAACTGTGCTGCGGGCTGTCCAAAACCGCAGTAACCTGCCTCCTCGGGAACTGAGTGTACTCAACCCCACGCCAGGACAGTTGTCTTTTATTCTGGGATTTTCCTCTCTCTTCTGCATGCATGTCATGCTAATCCTTTCCTCCGTTGGCTCAGCCTTGAGCTTCTTTGGATCTACTCCTCCTTCCCTCCATCTTCTCATATCACAAACACCCTTTAAGATTCCAAATTGCTCCAACATCCTCGGCGTCAGGGACTGCTTCCGGGCTCTTGAATTTCTCCTTTATTTCTGCATTCCATAGCAATTATAGTGTGTGCCACACAATGTTACATTTTACTGAACACCATCTTTCAATCTTTTGTTCCTTCCCGAGGCTTTACGTGTCCCAGTTGTGGCTGCTTAGCGAGACTCTAATCCTTGAGGTAGGAAACATCTCTCCGGGTTCTTCTGCAGCACCTGTTTTTAGATTTACATGCCATGAGGTGTGAAGAGCATTAAATTTGGTGTTAGACACATCTGACTTCCGGTTCCCGGCTCTGTAACTTTGGGCAGGCATCTTCACCTCTGTAGACCACGGTTTCCTCAATCATAAATGCTGTGACATAATGTCTAGTGCCCAGCACATAGAAACCATTCAGTAAATACTAGCTATTACGATTTAAGTCCGATAAAGTAAATGGCAGGAAGTACCTTTGAAATCCAGTGCTGCTTCATAAATGTGTGTCACATAACGTGTCTTAGCTTGGCATTCCCTGGAAAACAGAGCCTAAGAAAAGGTTGCGTCCTACCACATTATGAAGGAATGTGATGCAGAGAAACAGAAGTGAGGGAAGAGGGAAGTGGACCAGGGATGAAGAGATGAGCCTTATTTAAGGCTGCTTAATAGAGCTGGCTCCTTGTGTACACAGAGGGCTGCTGGTGGCTCATGTTTGCCTTTGAGTCTTCCAAGAGGCATATTAGCTCCAGCACTTCAAGGCAATATATTCAAGGGAAGAAGGGAGAAGACTCTACCCACTGGCTCCCGTCTTCTCTTGGTCAAAGGTTCTGCCCACAGGGCACTAACTCCCCCATACTGCTAGTTCATGCCTCCAGGGGATGTAGAGTAAAACCCCAATATCTCAAGCCTCAGTTTGGGCATGAAGGGAGGGATGGCTGGGTATGGATGTGGGTGGTAACCATGAGCCCGGGAAGAGTTGGTCATGGCAGCCGATAGCACAAACCATGTGGCTGAAGGCTCCAGAGAAAATTGAGGCCAGGAAGAAGCTTGAGAAACTGTGAGATAAACTAACTTATCCTCTCATTCATTTAGCCCTTTTATATTTGTTTTGGATCTTTTCCGAATTTTTTGTACCAATCTTGTTGTCATACTGTTTTGCGTATATCCAACCACATGGAAGTTGATGGGAATGTATGTTTTCTTTTTCTATGTAAGTTTTTTTTTTTAATTTTGAAGGTAATAAACGCTTAGTATAAAGAAATTGGAAAATAGGAATGAGCCGATCAGAAAACAAAAATACCTCAGAACTCGTCATCACGATAATATATTTATAGCTGGTTTTTCTTAATATATTTCTTAATATGTTAATGTCTTTTCTTGTTAACACATCACAGACTAGAATCACATTTTAATGGCTTTATAACATTTCATTTTATATTTGAACCATATTTCCTCCAATTATGGCCATTTTGTCCCCAATTATTGGCCATTTACATTGTTTAATTTTTGTAATTATTAATAAAACTGAAGTAAGCCGATAAATATTGCTAAAGATAAATTCCTAGGAGGTGAAATCGATGGCTCGAGGGTATGTATCCTTTTAATGCATCGGGGAATTATTATCAGCTTCTCCTCCAGAAAAGCTATACCAATTTCAAACTCTTCCAGCAGTGTTCGGAATTAAAAAAGGGATTTGCAGAGTTGGCAGATTCTATTTAATGGTTCTGACCTCAGTGGGAACCCGCTGGGCATATTGAGCTTGACCAAGCATGATTCCAGTCAATCACCCTCCATCTTATCATCACATAGGCTTCTGAGCGCTCTGCAATAGCGTTAGCTCCTCAGGGCCCTGGAGCTACCTGTCTCCTTTCTTCTATCTCTACCTGAGAAACTCATCAGTCCCATCCTTTCACTCAACCTCAGGAAACAGTAGTCATCTCAGCCAAGATACTTTGGAAGTCAACACTAGCTACAACAAATAACATTCTTCCAGACCTTGGTGGAACACCTGGGTCTGGTGAGTGTAATTCCCACATACGCAATCCTGAGTAACCTGTTTGCCCACCTTACAGTGCTGAACCACAATTTTCTATGTCACACAGTCCTTTCATCTCTGGGAAACACATTCACCTGCCCAGTTAGGCCCTTGGTGTGCATAAAACAATAATAAGCATGTATGCTGGGCTTTTAATCTTCAAAGTACTTTGTGAGCATTAACGAATTAATTTTCACAACACTCTTGTAAGATTAGTAAGTACTACTCCTCCCCTGAAATTAAAAAAAAAAAGCACAAACCATTGAAACATTTGACATCACCAAAAGCCCAGAACCTAATCGTCTGGGAAGAGGAGATTGTTGATTACCAGCTCCATAGTGAGAGTAGAAGGAAGCTGGGCAGGCTAGTGATTTATCCAGAATCGCAAAAGGAATCTGCGGCGGTACAGCGATTAGCTTTCCCTTTACTCGTGTCCATTGCTCACCGTACACGGGAAAGCAATTCGGTCAAAACTCTGTGCAAGAGTGACAAATAGCTGACAAATTCAAGGTCACCTACATATAAGCAAATAATGTGAAGGAAAGGTACAAAAAAAAAGTCCTAAGTGTTCACGTTAGTGATTTAAGAGGAAGAAAGTCTATCTCAGAAAACAGACACACAGGGCATTGAATTTAAAATTTAGGCATCAAAGAGGAAATGCAAAATAAGAACACAACTGATATGTAACTATACGGTGACTTCTAAGAGGACTGTCCTATGAATTCTTACTTGAATGTACACCTCTTCCATCAAATAATTGACAATTAGGAACTATAACATTCCAGAGAATAGGTAAACACCCAATTTTTAACACTCCTGGGGGGAAAAAAAATTAATTTGTTTGATATGCCTGGGACCAGTGATTGCTTTTGACCTTTCTGCCCTGAATACATGAAGAAATAAAGAATCCCAAGTTTTGAAAATTTTTATGATGTGCTAAATCACTGGCTTGATTATGCTCCAGAATCCAGTCTGGGAGCACTTGGGTGGCTCAGTCGGTTAAGTGCCTGCCTTTGGCTTGGTTCATGATCCCAGGGTCCTGGAATCGAGTCCCACATCAGGCTCCTTGTTCAGCGAGGAGCCTGCTTCTCCCTCTGCCTCTGCCTGCCTCTCTGCCTACTTATGATCTCCCTCTCTCTCGCCCTCTCTCTCAAAAATAAATAAATAAAATCTAAAAAAAAAAAAAGAACCTGCTCTAAAAGACAAGTATCACTTGGTGATATTTTTTTTTTTACTTGATGTGGATGACACATGTAATGGTCACCATGGTAAAAATTGTCAGTAATAAAAACAGCAGGACCAAGGGCCCCTGGGTGGCGCAGTTGGTTGAGCGACTGCCTTCAGCTCAGGTCATGATCCCGGAGTCCCGGGATCGAGTCCCACATCGGGCTCCCAGCTCCATGGGGAGTCCGCGTCTCACTCTGACCTTCTCCCTTCTCATGCTCTCTCTCACTCTCTCTTTCCTAATAAATAAATAAATAAAATCTTTTTTAAAAATAAATAAATAAAGCCAAAAAAAAACAGCAGGACCAATATAATAACACACTGTACGTTGCAATTATTATTCACTGTAATGTTGCCTATGAGTGCTAGATACTGTACACAGAGTATAAACAGTGAGCCGACTTTCTAGTATGAAAGAGTGTGGACTTCAGCAGAAAAGCTCAGAATTTATGCTGAAATACCACCCCCTATTAGCTATGTGTCATTGAGCAGGTTACGTACACTCCCTAAGCCCCAATTTCCTCATCTGTATAATGAGGATAATGACACAGTACTGGCCAGGACTCTTGGCTGCAAGTGACCTTGCCTTGACTCTAGATTGCCTCCAGCAATGGCCTTCACCCTTCTGCTTCTCTCCCAGAGAAGGGCCCATGCTCTGTATCCAGGTTCTGATTTCCCCATCTCTCTTCGGCCAACTGCAAGGAAGCTCCTTACTCTTCTGACAGTCCACTGGAACATCTCATTTTAAGGTCAGCTTAGAAAACCATGTGGACCTCTGAGTCCTCACCTTCCTAGACCCTCAGGAGCTGGTCCTCAGTGTACCTGGCTGAGCACATTCTTTCCTCCTAAAACTTAAGTCTCTTGCCTTCCTTCATATCACAATCATTGTGGGCTTTCTGAAAATCCCAGTAGTGATTCCTTTTCAATCTCATCTGCTGACACCTCTTTTTCTGCCTGAATTCTAAGTGTCAGAGTATCAGAGGGCTCTGCCCTTGTCCCTCTGCTGTAAATATCCCCACCCCCTGAAAGAGCTCCTCATACCCCATGGCTTCCAGTGGAATATGTATTTATGTCTCCAGACCAGGTGACTTTCCCATCCTGGCAAATTTAGCAAGAGTCCACTCCACATCTGCCCTTTGATAGGTAAGAAACATTTCAAATTTTCCACATCCAGTATGAAAATTGTGACATCCGTCCGTCCACCTCATCCTCAGTCCTGCCAAACTTTATTTCTCCAAATCTTCTCCACCTCCTTTATTCATCCAGTTGCTCAAGCCAAGAACGTGGGAAACATCCATATTGCTTCCTTAATTTCCCTCTCCTACTCTCCATCTCCCACCCTCCACTCATCTATCCACCCATCAGGATGTCCTGCTTGCTCGGTCTACAGATAGATCTTGATAGCAGCCACTTCCCTGTCTTCCCCACAACCACCCCATAGTTCAAGCCACCAACACCTTTCACTTGGGTTAGTAGATTTTAACCTGGTTTCCCTACTGCTTTTCCTCTTGTCCCGCTGTCATTCACTCTTCATGTGACAAAGTAATTATTTTGGACCATAACACAGATAAGTCTATGCTTCTACTCTAAAACCATCAATGGATTCATAATGCAGTTAGAATGAAATCCAAACTCCTTAGCAGGTTCTAAGAGGCTCTGCACAAATTAATCATGCCTCACCCACCAACCTCGTTCATCATGACCTTCTTTCTGATACTCAAATACAGCAAACACATGTGGATTTCAAAGACATTGTACTTGCACTGGGAAACTCATGCCCCAGATTTTCACATGGCTGGCTTCTTGACAACCCAGATCCCAGCTCAAATGTCAATTCCTTAGAGAGACTTTCTTTGACATTTTAAAATAAAGTTGTCTCCACACACTTCCACGTGCACACATATATTTTCTACTCCATTAAACTTCCTAAATTGTTTCAAAGCCAATATTACTATCTGCAATTTTATTAATCATTTCTTTATTATCTTCCTTACCCCCTATAGGAGTCCATAAATAGCCAGGACCTTGTGTCTTGTCTTTTCTATATCCTCCACACCTAATAGAGTTCTGGTCTATTCAGAGGTACTCACTAAATATTTTTAATGATATAAATGAAAGCCCAAGTTAAACTGTCATAAGGATAAATAGAAAGAATAAATTAGCTTATGGAATAGATTTAACATAAGTAGGGCTGAAACCAAGTACCCAAGATTGACACACTACCGTTGTTAATATTGTCCAGTCTCTTGGCTCAGTTTCCCTGTGTTTTTTGTTTGTCGGGTTTGGTTTAGTTTAATTTTTTTCATTCTCAGGCAGATTGGACAGGAGAACATTCAACAAGCAGAATCTCCTGAATAACATGATTCTTACAATTCTCCATCTCAGGGGGAGGCAATTTCCCTAGAAAGAGAGACATCGATTTGTCCATCATTTTATCCCCAAAACCTCGAACAGTGGCTGCAACATAGTAGATCCTGATTAACTCACTAAATGGGTTAATTAGAGGATAAATACTCACCTGTTCTTTCCCAGTACCCATATGCCAACTCCCACAGAAGCCTCTATTAGGCCATTCAGAGAAGAAAGGTAACGCTGAGAAATCACCTGTATTACGTGTCCATGACAGCAGATGGAGTTCCAACAAAATCACCAATGATGGCTGATGGGCAGCTCCCACTGGAAGAAGTGTGATGAGAACTAATGCAACATAGGGGGGAAAAAATTTCACTTTTCAAACACTTTAACCTACATGGGGCATAAAAGTGATTCGTATTAATAAGGTTCCATCCACTTGGAAAACTTAAGACTACTTGAAAAAGATAAGTCTATAAATTGCAACATCTAAAAAGCCATTCTCACACAAAGATTCTTTTGGACCTGGAAACGTAAGCCTTTTCAGTTTCAGATAACTATGATTCTATTAGCCTAAGGACCCTAAACTTCAAATGATGAAAAATAAGGTTTTGCAGGGGTGGGTCCATCTACTTTTCTAACATGCCTACATCTAGTCTGCCTTAGTCCCAGTTCTCTCTTCACATAGTTAGACGATACAGGTACTTCAGAGGGATAAATGGCTATGATTTGGACCTTCTATTATGAGGTGGCTTTTGTGACATTTTAGGGTGGGAGAGGCAGCGCAGGGTAAAGAGTATTTCTGGCTTCACTGAGATTCCATTTCACTTACTAGAAATGTGCTGTCTTATCTGCACACACTCACGGCCCTGCATGCTCTATATTTCTCTGAACAACTCATCCTCCCATTTTCCCAAACAATATTTTTCACAGTATACTCTCTCCACAAATCTCAAACCTCACCCAACTCCTTATTCTCATATAAAAGCTTTTTTCTTGCTTTTCTAAGAAAATGAAAGTTATCTAAGAGCCTACAGAGGCTATCACCGCTAAACATACTCTTCTTCTTGCATAGAATCTGCTGTTTCTGTAGATGAACCATCTATTCTCCACTCAAGGACCATGCCCATCACTGTGCCCCATCACCATGACCATCTGCTGCGCGGTGGACTTACCCCTCTCATCTGTGCAAGGCTCTTGATCTAACGAGCATTTGTTCTCTTTTTCCCACAAAGTCAGTTTTCCCTCTGGGGGAACCATGACCATGAAAGCATACTTGAACAATCTCTCTTGATCAAATATATCCATTCAGCATCTGCCTCCTTTCCCTTTACAACAGTATGGCTATGAAGGAGCTCCTTTCCTCACCTCTCCTTTGAAGACAATCCAATGAGATTTTTGCTCCTACCACTCCACCAAAACAGCTCTTGCCAAGATCACCGTTGACTTCCATGTTTTTAGATGCTACAATCAAACCTCAAGTTCCATCTTACTCTATCAGAAACAATTAATATGCAATATTTTTACCTCCTTTTACCTCCTTCATTTTTAGAACAACACTTTTGATGTTCCTCCCAGCTCATTGGACACTCCCATCCCTTTCTTTGTTGGTTCTTCTTCCTATTGCCAACCTCTAAATATTCCATTGATCCAGGCCTCCATCCTGACCAATCACCTTACCTCTGTTTACTCACTGCATCAGGAATTTGATCTAGTAAATTTACTCTCTATATGCTAATAACAACCAAGTAAACATCTCTGGTCTCTAACTTTCCTCTGAATTCCCAGCTCATGTGCCACGTTTCTCATTCAATATCGACATTTGGAATATTAATAGGCTTCTGAAATGTAATCAATGTTAAAAAAAAATCCCAAATTAAATACTTGACCCACAATCCCAAACATGCTCCTTCCCATGTTCCTCATTTCATTTAATGTCAACTCCATTCTACCAGGCAACCCTGTCAGTTCTGTCTTCAAATATACACAGAAAACAACCATTTCCCACCATCTCTACCTCTACGCCTAGTCCAAACCTCCATCATTTTGCATGAGTCATTTCAGTAGCCCTATTACCTGCCCTAAGTAATTCTTTTGCACAGAAGCCAGAGAGGATTCTTAAAAAGAAAAGTTGGGTTATATTACTCCTCTACTCAAAATCTCCCAGCAGTTTCACATGGCTTGCAAAATAGAATCCATACTCCACTGTGACAGGAGGGACTCAGTGATCTGACCCCTGACTGCCTCTCTGACCTCCTTTCCTACCACTTTTCCCCTCACTCACTCAACCTCGTCACACTAGTTTCTGCTCTTCATTGGACATGCCAAGCTCGTTCTACCTCAGGGTCGTTGCATGTGCTAGATGCTCCATCTGAAACACTCTCCTCGGGGCGCCTGGGTGGCTCAGTGGGTTAAGCATCTGCCTTCGGCTCAGGTCATGATCCCAGGGTCCTGGGATGGAGTCCTCCATTGGGCTCCCTGCTCAGTCAGGAGTCTGCTTCTCCCCCTCTCTGCCTACTTGTGCTCTCTCTCTCTCTTTCTGACAAATAAAATCTTTTAAAAAAATAAAATAAAACACTCTGCTCTACAGATTTCACACCCCCATTCTCTTCAGATCTCAAAATCCTTCCTTAATGACCCCATCAGCATATTAGTGCCCAGTCAGGACACAGAAATCACTCTATGTATTTAAACAGGGAAAACTTAATATAACGAATTTTTAACTAATAGGAAATGGTTAAATGATAAAAGGGGTAGATGAGACCCTACAGGATCTAGATGTGGCATGTACAAAAAGAGAGCTATTACTTCTAGGCTGGAGAAGAATGTAGAATACGTGAGCTTGGCTGACTCAGTTGGCTGAGTATGCAACTCTTGATCTCAGGGCTGTGAGTTCAAGCCCCACATTGAGTACAGAAATTACTTAAAAATAAACTCTTAGAGGAAGGGGGGGACAAGGAGAAAGAAGAAGGAGGAGTAGGAAGAAGAGGAAGGAGAAGAAGGAGGAGGAGAAGTGCAGAATAAGGGAGCTAAGGACTAACAGTGCAGTACTCTTCAAGGCCGAGGCTCAGGTCTTCTCAGAAAGGGCCTGGCCACCACAGGAACATGCAGGCTGGCGATGGCAAAGACACTTACCAAAGGATATGGGCTTCTCCTGGTCTTTAGATGCAGTCTGCTCTTGCCAAAGAGTATGGACAGTTGGAGCTGGTCTCTTGATTTGGCCCACCGTTATCAGAGGGCGTGAGCAGACCAGAACTGATGGGAAATGGCTGTGGTGGGGATAGTCTGACGTAACTGCAGCTAGAGCTTGTCCACAAGAACTTTCAGGCTTCTTCACGTAATAAAAATGGAGGACTAGACTCTTGAAAGTGTTGCCAGGTGAAATGGTGAGACACTGGGCCCTGGGGCCTCCACCAGGTAGACCCAAAGGAGTTGCCAAAGGTTCTTGGCCTTGCCACAAGAATGAATTCAAGGACAGACACACAGCACAGCAGATACGTGACACAAGGGGGAAAGTTGATGGGCCACAGCTAAGAGACTTTCTGGCCATGGTGAACCACTTCACTTGGTTCTTCTCTCAGGGAACAATGATGGGCTGATATGAGATTGTTCCCTTGCTGTGATTTGGGATCATTCTAGAGGGTGGTCCCAATTCCAGCCCTCCGTGCAGCATTGCCTCAGACCTCAGCAGCAACCACGTTCTCAATGCCCTACACACTCACTGTGGGTGTATCTCATAAAGATGCTCCCCAATAAGCCTTCTGCATCCAGTTTTCCACCCCAGACTCTGATTCCACCAACCTGATCAAAGAAGGGTAAAAAAGGAAAAGAAACAGAGAAAAGATGAATACCATGAGCGCTTTCAGATAAAAAGAAATGGAGGGTGGTACTGACCTTGAAAGAGATGGTTGCAGATTATTCTAGAGCCATAGAATGCCAGTGCAAAATGCAGTGGGCGGGATAACCTACAGACTACTGCCTCCTGAGTGTCACAGTTGGTTAAGTGTTGGACTCTTGGTTTCAGCTCAGGTCATGATCTCACGGTTGTGAGATCAGGCCCCATGTTGGGCTCCATGCTGGGAGTGGAGCCTGCTTCAGATCTTCTCTCGCCTCTGCCCTTCCCTCCACTTGTGCACATTCTCTATCTCTAAAATACATAAATAAATCTTTTTTAAAAGTAAAAATAAACTACTGACTCCTAAATTAGGGGAAAGAGGGAATAGAAACCTGAATATTTAAAAATTTAGTATTTTATTGTATTTATTTGAGAGAGAGCGAGCACAAGCAGGAGAAGGGGCAGAGGGAGAGGGAAAAGCAGACTCCCCATGGAGCCCGGAGCTCGATGCTGGCCTCGATCCCAGGACCCTGGAATCATGACTTGAGCCAAAAGCAGACATTTGACCTATTGAGCCACCCACGTGTCCCAAAAACTTAGTATTTTAAGTCTGGATCACTGCCCTCACCTCTCCTAACACCAAAATGCATTGCAAGTGCCTTAAATATTTAAACAGCAACAGTAAAACCAGACACATTAAATTAGTGATCAGAAAAAAGGAAGGGAAGAAAAGGAAGGAGGGAAGGAAGGGAGGAAAGAAGGGAGGGAAGGAAGGAAGAAAAAGAAATCCATATGCATTCATTCATCATAGCCACTGTGCTTCTCTGACTGAACCCTAACCGATACAGTATTAAATTGATTTGAACTACGTCTAAATCCTAAGCATGAAGGCTTAGGCATTGAAAACGTAAAAAAAATTAATGATTTAAAGAAGAGTGAGAAAACATTACAGGTAGAGCTAACATTTGTCTAACTAGCTTTAAATGAGCAAGATGAGAATAGTAACTGCCCTGGAAATTTACTAATCAGAAAGAAGGAAAAGACGCAGTCAGTTTCGTGACTCAAGATGCTACTTTCACTTTAGTTGGTTCTTCTCTTTCTACCTTCATTTTTATGTTCCAGACTCTGGAGGAATAGGGAAGCAACTTGGCCGGAATAAAAAAGAGCTTATAGTGGAAGCATCCGGGACACCAGATTTTTATCTTTAAAGTTTACTTTCTATATTCAAGATACTTACTGCTTTAGAAGTGTGCGCTATATATATATATATATACATACACATCCCTATTTCCCAAAAAAACTTGGAAGTTACAGCTAAAAAGAGAAAAAGAATTTGCATCTTTACACAGTGTATAACATCCCCCAAATATTTCCATCAAGATTACTTCTGATTCCATTTCGTTATAACATCTGTTTCCATTGAACCAAAATAATATACTGTCATACATCTAGGACATACTCACACTTTCTGTTTTCATATTAACAGCACAGAAACTGTCATTGTTAACTTGATAGAACTGCCACCAACACAACGGACATGCATACTGCATACTCACAAATTCCCATTCCCCTCTGCTTGGAATGTTCTGCAAAAATCAGCAATTTCCCTGGCTCCCTTGAACCTGCTTTCAAGTCTTCTATTCTGGATACAAAGTGATGTTTTTTCTCAAACACACACAATAAAACAACTATGTAACAGAAAACAGCATCTTTACTCTCTTATTTTCCGCCTTTTCTACTATGAAGAGGTATTATTCTTCCAAGCAGAAAGAAATGTGACCAATTTTTAAAAATAAAACAGTATAAATTTCTTATCTTTAAATGGAGGGGGAAAGTAATCACGAAAGAGAGACTTTCAACAAAGTAGAAAAATATGTTTAGAACTGAAACCTCTTTTACAGGATCTCTCCTGATCTGGTATATTCCATTCTGAACGGTGCTTCCTACTACTTCTTTTCAACAGCTGCATGGTTTTTAAATAATCGCATTGTTTTATATATGAAAAAATATACATATGTGTGTTTATACACACACACACACATATACACATGCACATACACACACACTTATTTCTTAAGTGTAGAAAGGGACAAAAATTACTCATTCATTCTTTCTTCTTTGTCATCTCCTTCAGGATTCTCCACAGGCACTGCAAATTCCAGTCCTGAATTTTTCCTCTGTTCCACCTGTGTTTCCAGTCTCTCCGTTAACTTCAACACAAGGCATCCAAACCAGAAACCTACACATCATCCTCTGCTCTTGTTTTCCCTCTCCAAATCCAAAACTCTTGCCAAATCTTGCAAACCCTTCCCCCTGAATTCCTCCTGAACCCCATCCTTCTCCATCCCCTTGAAAACACGTCAATTCTAGTTCCATCAGTTTTTGGCTGATTCATTCCATGGACTTTTGTAATCTGACTTTTGGGGAGTCCAATTCATGGAAGTTTAAACCTGAAATGGTTTTATTATATTCTCATAACTGCCCCCGGCTGAGCTATATTGAAAATCTCCTCTCTAGGGGAGCTTGGGTGACTCAGTGGGTTAAAGCCTCTGCCTTCGGCTGAGATCATGGTCTCAGGGTCCTGGGATCGAGCCTCGCATTGGGCTCTCTGCTCGGCAGGGAGCCTGCTTCCCCTTCTCTCTCTCTGCCCGCCTTTCTGCCTACTTGTGATCTCTCTCTCTCTCTCCCTCTCTCTCTCTCTGCCAAATAAATAAATAAATAATCTTTAAAGGAAAAAAGAAAAGAAAATCTCCTCTCTAAACAAGGTTCCTAGATCTTTGTTGAATTTTAGTCACAAAAGAGAGTGTCATTTTGGGGAACCTGGGTGGCTCACTCCACTGAAAGTCCAACTCTTGGTTTCAGCTCAGGTCATCATCTCAGAGTCATGGGATCAAGCCCTGGGTCAGGCTCCACACTCAGCGGGGAGTCTGCTTGAGGTTTTCTCTCTACTTCTCTCTCTACCCTTCTCCCCTTGCTCATGTGTGCTCTCTCTTTCTCTCTCTGTCTCTCACTAAAATAAATAAAGAAATCTTTCAAAAAATAGTGTCATATTCTATGTAAGGTTCAGATATGTTTATTCTTAAAACTCCAATCGCAGGGGTGCCTGGGTGACTCATTCAGTGTAGTGCCTGGCTCTAGATCTTGGCTCAGGTCACGACCTGAGGGTACTGAGATTGAGCCCCCCTGTGGGGCTCCGGGCTCAGCACAGAGTCTCCTTGTCCCTCTCCCTCCCCCTCTGCCAGTCCCCAAACTCATGCACATGATTGCTCTCTCTCTCTAAAATAAATAAACAGAATCTTGAAAAAAAAGAACAGTTCCCATCTGAGACTCCATGCAAAAATGGTCACCTCATTATCTTCACTGTTACACGGAACCTGTGGTTCCAGCAGTTCGAAGAAGGGGTGGCGGATGTGAAGGCATCCAGGTCTTCCTTTCGTTCACAGACTCGTGCAGTCTGCTGAGGCAGGAAGGAAGAAGAGGGAAAGGCACAAGCGTCTCCTTGCTAAGCCAGGCAGGAGCACAGTCCTCTCCTTGATGAGCTGCAACTGCTCTTTTCTGTGGACACAGGGAGAGTGAATTGTGAGCCCCAACACCAGGCACTAGTGGTCCTCTGTGAGACTCAGCCTGTCTGCCTAGTGGGTCCCAGGGAGAGCCGTCCTTACTCCATCTCTCCCTCAGGTCTGCATCTTTGCTCCCGTGTGTCAGTAACCCCACCAGGATAGCACCTCTTCTTTACATCACAGCCAAATCCAGAACCTGCTGGCATGTGCAGAACCTATTTCTCTTACCTCAGGAATGGAGAAACCTACAGGCCCATCTTAGCCTCTGTCCTTGCTGTAGCTCCCCACCACACCATCTGTCTTCAATTATCTCTTAATTTTTTTAAGATTTTATTTATTTATTTGAGCGAGAGAGAGAGAGAGAGAACACCGGTGGTGGGGAGGGGCAAAGGAGAGGGAAAGAGAGAAGCAGGCTCCCCGCTGAGGAGCCCAACACGAAGCCCCATCTCAAGACCCTGAGATCATGACCTGACACTCAACCGACTGAGCTACCCAGGCGCTGCTAATCCTCTCTTCTTTAGATCCAGTAATGCAGGATTGGGTCAGCAAGTTCAATAGCCAAGAATATATCCAAAGCAGGCCTAAATACCAGTCTTCCTTCCCTGTGTACAGCGCCAGTCTGTAAGATAAATTCTCTTGAGATCTGCTCCTCCATCCATTGGATCTGGAGAGGGAACAACCTTTCTGCAACAACACTGCGCTTCCCCAAAAGGGATCACGACTGACATGCATCTCAGCCTGGGCATGTGGGAGGTTAAGAGGGGATATTCGCAGAACATGGTAGGACCGGTTCTGATTTTATGCTTTCTAATGGGCGCAATTGCTGGTAGTTCTTTAAATTCCGAGGATGGGTACTTAATGCTTTCGTCTTCAAATTCAATCTATAGCCACAACTCCTTGAGCAGAGGAAAAGAAATACAATGATGTGTTACTGGACACCTAACTGGTATTACTGTATGCCATCTTGTTCTTGTGTGATTCATCATTTATTTCTGGGGAATTGTGGGAGAACCTAATTCCCTGAAAATCAGTTTCTGAAAGCCAGTTGACCACATGACCAATTTGTCAAATTTTTCAAGTTCACTCAGCTACGAAAAGCTTATTTTTCAGAAACCAGCTTACCAAGAATCAATTTACTCAAGGCCAGTTTGTTGAAAGCTTGTTAGCCAAAAGAAAAAATTAGCCAAATTATAGATTCCCTAAATACTTGTTTTCTATACTTAAAAATGACAGTATATAGCAAAGGTACTTGGGAAATTTCAACAGTCTTTAAGGCTCTGTTTTTTGAAGTTTAGGTTTCTATTGCATTTCAGATTGAGTTTAAGCCTCTATTTCACTGTACTCATTTTCCCTGGCTAATTATGCAATGAATTTGTTAGTCATTCAAAGTCAGTATCAGTTCTGTGTCTGGTTTCCATTTCCAATATTGAGATTTCTCCCTTTTATGAAGCATACGCAAAATATATTTGAGTAGATAAAAATATCTGTGAACTCTGAAAGGGACACAAGGCAATGGACTCTGTTGTGTATGTTTCAATGAAATCTACTTGATTGTTTATAAAATCCTTGACATCAAGATATGCACAATACTTATAATTTAAGACACACTAAAAATGTGCACATCCAAAAACCAAAGAGCGAAGTTACACAAAAATCCAGACATTAATAAGCTTTTCCTGACCACAGTAAAGTGTTCACTGCCAAGATCGAACTAAATGGGACTAGAACTTTCCAACAGTCAAATGTAATTTCATGGAAATCGTCAAAAACTTAAAATTATTATTTTCCACGGGGATTAGCCTACAGTTCATAAGTAGATACAAGAAGTAACTTTTTGTAAAGTAGTGAGTTTGGTCAGTTGGGCATTTGATGGCAGTAAATTGGGGATAACAATTAAGTATGCAACTCACATCAGACCTGATGGTGATTTGGAAGACTGGGTTATAACCACACTGCTTGGGAATGATGCTTTGTCTTCAGCCAGCCTGAGAATCAGGCTGGGCATGTGCCTGGAGAAAGTTTTCCATACCCAGGCACATACATCTTAAGCATGTACAAATGAGGGGAAAATATATACAAAGTAAATAATGTGTAAAGAATAGCACAGAGAGGAATGAGTAGACGCCGTGGCAGAACCTTGCCTGTGTAGAGAGAACAGAAGACTGGCAGTAAGTGGCAGAGGTAGTGGAATCAGAATTTTCCTTGGAAGGTCTGAGGGGGAGCGGGCAGCTGCCCCAGACAGGTTTCAATGAAAGGGGAATAAAAGCGTTGCTGATTAAAGTAATTATAATTAAAATACTAGCTGCTATGTACCCGAAAGGCAATTGAGTACCTGGTGTTAGTTAGAAACAAAATCACGTAAGGGTTAGAAACTTAGGCTCAACAATAGAGTCTCCAAACCCTGAACCTTTAAAATCCAAAGAACTCATTCTCGAGAAACAGTCCCAGCTGACCTCGCGTCGGTTACTTGCTACAGTCCTGGTTTAGGTCATCTGGGAAGAGGGGCTGTAAATTCCCCGCTGCGCCGTGGGCACTTAATGCCTACCGGATACGAAGAAAAGACACAGTGCGCGATGAAACAGATGAGAACACCTCCCCACCAGAACACCTCTTCTCTGATGAGAAGGGAGTCAGAACTCAATCCAATGAAATCACAGGGCAGATGGAGTATCAGTAAAGAGTATATCTGATATAGCTCTTTAGTAGGTGAATCCCGGTCCTGCTGACTTCTGTGATGATACAACCAAAGGAACATGGGCTTTCCCTCAAGTAAACAGTGTGCTGAGATTAATTTCCTGGACGTCAGAGGCTGCACGGTCCTTCCGGGATAACGCAGCTACAGAGCCACTGAGGCTGGGAGGTGCCGGCGGCAAGTCCCAGGCTGTGCCGGGTCACGAGGAGTTGGGTCATCACTGCAGCTCTGGAAGGGACGAGGGCTCCAGCTTACAGAGAGGAAAATTAAACTTCCACGTGCTTGTTAGGCACATGGCTGGCAAATGACATTGATATTCGAAGGTGCTTTGTGAGTTTGCTATATCTACTTGATACCACATCTTATTTGATACAGAGAATTCCATATAATGAAGACAAATGGTATTTATTCCCCCTTCCCATCTCATCTTTATCTGGGTCCCATTCATTCACTTCCCCTAGTCTTTCAGATTTCTAGGTAACACGGCTTCAAAGTGTATTTTACACCAACATCACAATCAAAATGTTTTCGTGCTGCCTTTTCATTATTTGATATCTCTCTATTTTTCAAATGACACAGCCTATTAGTCTAAGCATGAGCTAATCAACTTTGTAAGGCCTACTATTTTATTTGATAAGATTTTTTTTTTTTTAATTTGACTAAGAAGGTTATTCTAAATAATAACCAGTCCGGGTGATATGGCCATGGCTCTGAGTAAGAAGATCCATTAAAGGTTCAGCTGTGCTTTGAACTCATCAACTTGCCTGTGCTAGAGGGGCATTGTTTTTTGTTGTGTTGTATTGTGTTGTGTTTTCTTGTAGATTGAACCATAAGCTCCAAGACCTCCCTTCCAACTCTGCGTCTTGCTCTCTGTACACTCTGTACATGTAGATTAATTCACTTCTATACTTGTAGGGGAGAGTGTAGCTGTGTATCAAGCCCCCTGCAAAAGCTGCTCTCTGGAGATGACCTCGTGCTGATGGTTATAACAAACAAAAGAAGATGCCTTAGGAAGCGGTGTTTCTGAACTCACTGCTGGGAAATCATTTATTACCCCAAATCTTTTCTCCCCTCAGATTAATAGCATTTCTTCTCATTCTGTTCTCTGGGAATACAGTTATAGTACTACTGCAAATACTTTTGGCATATTCTAGGTATTAGTCCTCATCTGAAGATAGTAAAGTTCTTTCTGCAGTTGAGATGTTACCCTTGTGTAGTTTAGACGTTGTTGTTCCCTTATAAGGACTTATCTTGCAGGGTGGTTTTTTAATTGAGGGTGTTGACCTCTGCCACTCTGCAAATCTGAGGCCTACCTGTTGAGACTTCATAGGCATTTAGGTTTTTACCAATAGGTAAGGTAACTGAAGAAATGACATAGGAAAAAATATAGGCAAAGAGGATTGGTATAAATCTACAAAGCACTCATTGTTTAAAGGTATTATTCAAATAGTGGGGCAAAACTTCATATACACTATTTGGTTTTGTTCTACTTATTTGAATTATTTCATCCATTTTTTTAAGATTTATTTATTTTACAGAGAGAGAGAGTGAGCACAAGTGCACACACACACGCACACGCACACACATACACAAAGTATGTGTGTGCCAGGAGGGGCAAAGGGAGAGGGGGAGAGAGAATCCCAAGCACACTCCCCGCTGAGTGCAGAGCCCAACACAGGGCTCAATCCCAAGTCCCGTGAGGTCATGACCTGAGCAGAAATCACAAGTCAGACACTTAACCAACTGAGCCACCCAGGCACCCCTCATCCATTTTTTCTAAGTAAGCTCCACACCCAATATGGGGCTTGAACTCATAACTCTGACATCAAGACCCACATGTTCTACCAATTGAGCCAGCTAGGCACCCCTAATTCATCCAATTTTTTTAAGATTTTATTAATTTATTAACAGAGAGAGAACACAAGTAGACAGAGAGGCAGGCAGAGGCGGAGAGAGGAGCAGGCTCCCTGCCGAGCAAGAAGCCCGAAGCGGGACTCGATCCCAGGACGCCGGGATCATGACCTGAGCCGAAGGCAGCTGCCCAACCAACTGAGCCACCCAGGCATCCCTAGTTTATCTATTTTTAAAGGAATTAGAGATCCAGGGAGAAAAAGAGGCACTTGATATTTTTAAGAAATATTTATGTGTATATGTGCTCATAAGTTGCAAAATATCAGCATAAAATTTGGTTTTCAAAAAAATGAAATGAGGATGCCTGGGTGGTTCATTTGGTTGAGCAACTGCCTTCGGCTCAGTCATGATCCTTGAGTTCCGGGATTGAGTTCCACATCAGGCTCCCGGCTCCACAGGGAGTCTGCTTCTTCCTCTAACCTTCTCTCCTCTCAGGCTCTCTCTCGCTTTCTCTGTCTCTCAAATAAATAAATAAAATCTTTTTTTAAAAAAATGAAATGAGTTTTTTCAAAGAATAAATAACTTACCTTAGTCTCAAACTTTTCTTTCCCCCGTAATTTACCACTAGGCAGATGTCAATATAATTAATTGAAAGCTCTTTATCAAAGTCTATTTCTTTTTCTTTTTAGAAATATAATTCCTTGTCATAAAGCTTATACCATTGCCTTTTGGGTGGACTGATCTGTTTCCACCATGCTTCTGTTTTGCCCAAAAAGAAAATAAATCCAAGATTTTCCACATTCTCTCTTTAAATTTTTTGGCATTCTTTTTCCTTTCAGGAAATACAGCACTTCTCTTTCCAAGTGGTACCTACTCACTTTTAGTCATTGTGATCATCCCTCTGATTTTATTTACACGACTAATGTTACTCAGCTATCCCCCTGATAGTAACCATGATCAGGCCACCATTTTCTCTTCAGAGTCCATTTCTTCAGTCTGACTGAGGGACAGCTGAGGGAAATGGGTGCCGGGACAGCACTCTGAGGCTGTCTCCACACCCAGGAGCCACTTCCTGACTTCCTGTTCCCCGTGAGAACATCTCCAAGCTCGGTGGTGCTGGCTTTGGCTTTTGGCCTCAGCTCTCCCACGTAAGGCAGGAGCGTCTGATGGGCAACACATCAGCCAGCAGCTCTTCCCAATCCTTTCTCTGGTAATCGTGAGAGCCACTCAGTTTTAGAAGGCTTCGAGGACAGGGATATGGACATCCCTTGACTCTCCCTGGCTCCTCCATTCATGCCTGTTAATAAGGCCACAGAGCAGCTGGTGGGAAAAGCCGTGGGTCTGCGTGTGCATGAAGGGAGAGGAGAGAAAAGAAAGGATGTCATTCAGACTGGTGGGTGTGAGAAAGGCCCACCAGGAATAGCACTTGACTTCGCCTTCCAGGTGCCACCCTGGAAAGACAATGTGGCGTGTCCTTGCCTGGGATGCTGTTCAGAATGTTACTGGCTGTGAGTTCATGTCTGATGGAAGGGTATGAACCTGTGTCCATGGTTGGGCGGGATGTGAACTCGTCAGGAGCTTTTTGGAAGGTTAGGGCTAGTTTGGACGGGTTGGACACGGTTTACACGAGGTCTGACTGGTCAAGTCAGGGCTGAACCAGAAGGACATGAGCAGCCTGGTCAAAACAAAAAGCGTATCAGAAAAATAATGATTTTCCAGTTTGAATAAAAATGTTATTTCTACAAGGTAATTAAGGACATTTTCTGATGCTCTTCTGTGGTGTTCGATAGTATACCGTGCTTTAGAATTACATGACTGGTTTTATATAATACAATTTTTTTAAATGCATATCGGCATTTGTTTTGAAACATGCATTATTTACATTAAATTTTATTTTTTTATACTCTCGATTTAACTTCTCTCTTTTCTTAGTAAGAAATTTCTTAATTTAGAATTGCCAAAAAATGAAGAATGGCGTTAATATGTGTAGCCGCCGTCCTGAATGTTTTGTGTTACACCACTCAACTGGCTGATTAACTTGCCTCTTTGTAAACCCTCCTATGCTTCTAAGACACTATAAATAATCATGACAATATCTAATAAAAATAGATGTCATCTTGCAAAACCACAGCAGAGTTTAAACTTAGTTTAGCAAAATCAACAACTTGCTCACAAGACTGATGAACTGCAGTTACGTGTTTTTAACAAAAGCATTTCTAGCAACCAGATAAGCAAGTGTCTTCTTGACATAGATGGATGATAGCACATGTGCCAGAAGCCAGTGGAAAATAGGAGCTGTCATCTAGAAAATGACAGAGCCATTTCGAGTCCCTCTAGATTAGCACTCCATCTTCGGCTGACTAGATATACTGTTAGCTGAAGGTCTATTGCCAGCAAATCAGAAGCAAGAGGGCAGAGCCCTATCTTTCCAAGATGACTAGAATCATCAGAGGCTCAGAGGCAGGGATACACAGGATGACATCCCAGCTTTCTGTAAGGTTTATGGCATTAAAAAAAAAAATACCAACCCAATAAAAGAACTACTATTCTACTCTTTCGCAAAACATTTGCATATTTTGCAGACTGCAAAAATATGCATTACTCTCCACAAAAATACGCATTACTCTATTCACCTTTAGATTGATTATTCTATTAATAGAATTTCTGTTCTATAGATTTAATTTCTATAAATTTAATTTCTATAAATTCTATTAATAGATTAATCTCTTCACTTTCTCTGAGGAGAAACTTCCATATGTTGAAACATAGTATCAACCGTCATCAACAGACTGTAATATGCTGCTCCATTCAAAATTGTCCTGAAGACATGACACCGATTATAACATCACCAGCTTTGCTATTTGTCTTTATTTAAACAACCGAGTGTTTGGAAGTTTATCTCCTGAGCCTATGTGACTAAGTAAATACTGTCTGACTGACCAGCATCTAGGGAGGTAATCTGGAGGTTAAAGGGAATATCCAGAGTGCACTCAATGTAACAGGACAGATTTCAAATGCAGCTGGGTCTGCATTTCAGCGAAGTCTTCCCCACCTTGTCTTGGAGCCCACCAGAAGCCATCTCTCCATGACCGCGCTTGACAGCAGAGGGTAATGAGCTGCCACCCACGTTGCCCCCCCCAGCAGAGATGGAGCACACCATTCCATTAATGACGTGGCACGCTCTTCCTAACGCCGATCTAGTGCCATTGCACACGGCAAGCATGTGCATGGGCCGACAGCACTCTAATGATCAACCATAATGGTGTCTGCGATTTTCAAGGGTCCAACGCAAGCACCATCGGGTAGCTCAGCTGGGAGAGGCTCACTCAGGATGCTGGGCTCGGCCTCAGAGTGAAAGTCTCGAAGAGACACCCACGGACATGTCAACAGTTTTGCTACAAAACAAAACAGCGAAGCTGCCTGAGACCCATTTTTCTTCATGGCTGGGATTAGCGGAGGAGAGGAAAATGTTTAAAAGCCTTTAGAAACTAAGAAATACAAAGAAACAAGCGGTCCTCCCATGGGAGAAAAGACTGCCTCTCATTCCTGGTTAGTTGACAAAAGCCTTTGAACTCTAACTTGGGGCTAAGGGGTAACAGTTGGTGGGTGATTTAGGGCTCTCCAGAATCTCCCTCCACCTTTCAGGCCAAGGAATGCTACGCAGATCTTCTAATGAATAGTACAAGCCCAATAAAATCCAAAGATACCGACAAGGCTAAGTTCAGAAAGAAATATTTTTCCAGTGATTTATTTTCTCCATAATGACCAGTTCCTTGTCTTCCATGCGGTGGGTCAAGAAAACCCCTCTTTCTGTGGCAGGATCATTCGATTTCAGGTCTGTGCGTCATAGCAGACCAAAGCCTCCTTCCCCCCTTCCCTCCTCACTCTTTTCGTTTTGTCACTGACATTTGCTATGATGAGCATCCCAAAAAAAGAACTGTTGCTTCTCTCCCCAGCTTGGCTGTGTCAGTTCCTAGCGCGGGGTCTGGCATTGCCATTTCCAAGGTCTCTTTGAAACCCTGGATCACAGGTGGTGCTTCAATCAGGAGTTCACACCGTGAAGGAGCTGGTATTAGATCCTCCACGGACTCTGTGGAGGACAGATCCTCCCTTTCACAGAGCGCAGGGGCATCCACCTTTCATCTCACCGTGGAGGAAGACCGTGTCGTTCACAAGCCTTTCTTGACAAAAATATTAATAAGGTCCCAGCCTCCTAAGGAATGGGGACATTTTGGGGTTTGAACTCCAGTGACCTCAGCTTGTCCGAATGACTTGACTTGAAGAAATGCAGCAGTGAGGGGCGCCTGGGTGGCTCAGTAGGTTAAAGTCTCTGCGTCAGCTGGGGTCATGATCTCAGGGTCCTGGAATCGAGCCCTGCATCGGGCTCTCTGCTCAGCAGGGAGCCTGCTCCCCCTCTCTCTCTCTGCCTGCCTCTCTGCCTGCTTGTGATCTCTCTCTGTCAGATAAATAAATTAAATCTTTAAAAAGAAGAAGAAGAAGAAGAAATGCAGCAGTGAATCCTGTTTTCTATTGTGGCTTTAAAGCCTGGGGTAGTATTAAACTTCAAGACATCTTTTTTATGCATATTGTGACAAAATGTGGCAGTAAGAATCTGTAAGTGGTTTTTTGGTTTTTTTGTTTTGTTTTGTTTTGGTTTGGTTTTTTAGAGAAATCTGCTCATATATTAGAATTGATTGTCTTTCCCAGCATACTGTATGGCATTTCTTTGTTTTTTATTGCTTTCGGGGATAGATCATAATGGAACCTCTTTAAAATAGTATTTTTAATGTTTAAAAAAGTGTTTTACTTACATGGGAAATGAAGACAAAAGAAACCATATAGTGACCATTTAGGAAATCAAGAATTGGCAACGCTAGGCAGATGTGATATTAGGATTTACATTTCTGGCTGAAATCAACGTGGCCAGATAGCAGGTCAGTCCGAAAATGGAACTGGAATATGGTCATACAGAATAAGAGCCAAGGATTCGAAGTAAAATTCTCCTGCCTTGTTGTTAACTTCTTTTTTCACGTTGTATGCTTTCACTGTGGTACTTGTTTAACACTTAGTGTTCTGAGTTGTAACTTATTCAAAGAAAATAAGTCTCTTTCAGATACTAACAGAGGCTCAATCTAAATATACCAAATTAGGGGTGCCTGAGTGGCTCAATGGGTTAAAGCCTCTGCCTTCGGCTCAGGTCATGATCTCAGGGTCCTGGGATCGAGCCCCACATCGGGCTCTCTGCTCAACAGGGAGCCTGCTTCCCCCTCTCTCTCTGCCTGCCTCTCTGCCTACTTGTGATTTTTTTCTCTCTGTCAAATAAATAAATAAAAACTTTAAAATTTTTTTTTTAATTTAAAAAAATAAATATATCAAATTAAGCAGAGAGGTGGTAGATTAGATGCCAAAAAATTGCTTTGACCTCACTCATCTGGGTAGTATTTCAAGGATCACTTTGCACGGCCAAAGGGCATGTTATCTGGTTGCCTCCAGCAGAATCGCCATCTTCCAGGAAAACCATCCCTACACGTGATACCATCATGCATTCTCAACCAAATCAGAGCCCAGGATCACAAACATACTCACCTAGCATCTTACTGGTGAGGGTGAGCTTTCAACATCTATGTTTATTGGTGTAATTATTATTAAGTTATGTGTAGCCGAAAGTGAGCATTTTCAGTACCATCTTTGTGAACATAGGTGTTCTTTCAATGAAAAATAACTCATGAGACTGTAATAATTAACCAGATACATGTTTCTACATTACCACATGTGAAACTAGACCCAAACCAACAATTAATAACATAATCAGAGGTATCAGGAGAAGGGAAATGGAGAGTTGCTATTTAATGGGTATAGAGTTTCAGTTTTGCAAGGCGAAAAAGTTCTGAGGATCCATTCCCCAACGATGTGAATATACTTACCATCAGACTTAAAATGGTTCAGATGGTAAATTTTATGTTATGGTTCTTTTTTTTTTTTTAAGTGGAGAACCATGTGTGACCTCAGTTCATGACCCTGAGATCGAGACCTGAGCTGAGATCAAGAGTCAGACGCCCAACTGACTGAGCCACCCAGGCACCTCTGTTGTGTGGGTTTTACCACAAGTAATTTTTTTTTTTTTTTTCAGATATACCCAGAAGAAATATTCTCTTCTGGATCTAGGAAAATGGGCTAGATGGGATGTATTATGTACCTGTCTGAAGCCAGCTTTTAAGTTATATGAAGTGTATGTAAAGAATGTTGGTCAAGCAGCCATAGGGATCAAGGAAAACAAAAAGAAAGAAAAGATGATCAGCACCTTTGACTCCTTGGATAATTTTGATTCATGGAGAGTATCAGAGATCACCTGTCAGAAAAATCTCACACCATGAGACGTATGGCTGGGGAGCCTATGAAAAGCACTATTCCTAAACAAGGCTTATTGATCCTTGACACTGTCATTGCTTAGACAGGGACAATAGTGCTAAGTTTCTAAATGTCAGATGTACAACAGGGAAAAGAAACTTTTGGATGAAAGTGAAGGAGAGCCAAAATAAGATTTGTAGAGCTTGCACTAGGTACCTCATACATGATGATTCATTTAATCTTAGCCAGGTACTGTTATCCCAGTAATTCCTAAGGGAGAGGTTGAGTCTGAGAAATTAAAGAATTTGCCTATTCTGCCCAGATATCACTGTTATCATTAGAAATGGAACTTCAGCTCAGAGTCTGAATCATTCCCACCCAAGCTCTCTGTTGCATCATTTTGGAAAGTCACAAGTAAAACTTGTGAGAAATAGTGGCATATCTAGTTTTTCTTACCCACTCACATGCTACATAATGATTCACATACACCAGGACTTTGTGGTCCCTGGTCCGTGGAATAAGTCTGCTTCTTTTTGTTGTTTTTGTTGTTGTTGTTGTTAAGATTTTATTTATCTATTGAGAGAGAGAGAGAGAGAGCACAACCTTGGGAGAGGCAACAGAGAGGGAGAGATAAAATCTCAAGCAGACTCCCCACTGAGTGCAGAGCCTGATGCAGGGCTTAATCTCACGACCCTAAGATCATGACTTGAGTTGAAATCAAAAGTCAAACACTTCACTGACTGAGCCACCCAGGCGCCCCTAAGTTTGCCTTCTTAAGCAATAACTCTCTGCATTAGCCACTCTGTCAGTTTTCATCCTTTTAACAACTGGCCATCAATACAGAAATCTTTGGATATAGGCAGATGAACAAGATCGAGCCCCTGCCCTCAAGAAGCTAACTGTCTAGTGGGAAAGACTGACAGGTAGTACGTATGCTGAATAGTTGCCATGATGGAGATATACTTACAGTTTCACTGAGGAAAAAATTAAAAACCAAAATGGAGGAAGGGATTGGTAGAGAAGGAATGGATGGGATATAGTATCTGATGTAGGAAAGATGTTAGGGTTCAAGGCTGAGAGCCAAGAAAGAATTCTTGAGACGCCTTTGGTGCAAAACGGTGGTTTTATTAAAGCACGGGGACAGGACCTGTGGGCAGAAGGAGCAGCACTGGGGCCATGAGGAGTGGCCCATTGCATACTTTAAAGTTGGGAGGGGGGTTAGGGATAGTGTAAGTCTTTAAGGAATTTTGGAAACAAGGTTTCCAGGACCTTGAGGGGGCTACCTGTTGTTGGGACAAGGTCATTTATTACTGTCTAATAAAACCTTAGTCCTGAGACCCTTCAGGTGTGTATCAAGGGGCCATATGCTTGGGGGATGATTGCCAACACATATCTTGTGGAGTAGAGATAAAGGAAGTTTCCAAAGGAATTTTTATATGTTGAGGTAGACTCACAGGATCCTGGGGGGTTGGCTAAGATTTCCTTTTGCCCTTAGCCAAGTATCAGCATCGAGGCAGTTGAGTCCCTAGAGGAAGGTCTCTCCGCCTGTTTCAAGGACTTGCCAGTGGGCTGTAGGTAGTAAGGAAATTCAATAATTTTTCTTCTGCCTTTGTTTCCCACATCAGTATCTACATCCAAGTGCACTGGATGTGAAAAGGGTGTGAACAACCCACCAAGCCCCAAGCTCTGTCTCAGGTCCTCTTCTGCCTTCTGTGAACAAGAGTCCTAAACATTGAAGGGAGTTAAACGGCATCTAGCATATTAATTTTTACCTTATCATTAAGTCCGCCTGACCGAGTGATGCATCAAGGATATTTTATATTCTCTTATTTTGAAGATTAAATATGGTCCTTCATTAGAAACCAGGTGTGTGTGTGTGTGTGTGTGTGTGTGTGTGTGTGTGTATAGAGGAAGCAGGATTGGAAGGTAGGTAAGAGTCGGACTGTGGAATACGACCCTATTCTTTGTGAAAATCAAAATTTCTTTAAGGATCTTGAAAGGGCATAAGCGGACAGCGTTACCTCTCCCTATGCATATAGTAAATGTCCAGCATGCTAGACAATTAAAGGTTTATTCTTTCATCTTCTTCCATGAAGAGGAAATTCACTTTCTAATTTTGTACTATTTTATGCATAACATATATTGTATCTTATATATTACCTAATTTTTCTACCAGTTTAATCAGATCACCCAAAATGACCACCTTCAAGGAGCCAAAATGTGATTTGTTGGCTCTACTTGCGAAAGCAGTTTTTAAATTCCTGGTATGGCCCGAGGCTTTCTTTGGATTTCCTGAACCTGGTGTGCCCAATAAATTACGATAGATTTGTGGAAGGATGACACGTCAAGTGTGGAACATCGCTGTAGAGAGGTAGGCTAGAAGAGCCAACGGGTGATGCTACAAAATCAGTGTAAGGAAAACAACAACAAGGAGAAAGCTGGAGAAATCCACAACTGTAATTATTAGCTCCATGAAGTCCCTTTAACTGAATTCCTAATGCACTGTTTAAAGAATGGGGACATTTATGGGGAAAGGGAGCATACCCTTCTTTGGTCCCTGTTATTGGGTGCGAAAAGCAAACTACATTTACGAGTCCCCGTGGCTCTCAAATGTATTTTCTCACCACAGAGTTTCCCCAGCATTGTTTGTTATCTAGGAAATCTCACAGCTTTAGAGGACCCAGACCTCAAAGTCGAGGAAGTGGATTTGGGGCATGAGAGGGAAACTATCCATCAGCATTAGAAAATGGCTCCGGGGGTTTTTTGGGGTTTGTTTTGTTTTGTTTTGTTGTCATTTTTTACTATAGGATGCAAATCAGAATTCGAGATCTCCAGATAATTTTGAAAACCCATATATCCTTTTCTAAAAATACATAGACGCTTGCTTATCACTTTGTTAAAAGTTTCATGTCCCAGACAAAACACTGTTTTATCAGTTGTTGTTGAAGGAGCCTTCCCTTCCTAAACGTTGTGCAGCCCCAGCAGCGTGACCCTCGGGTCATGGGATAACACTAGCGGGCTCATGCTCCAAGGGGCCTTTTTTTTGGTAAGTGGCACCTGCTGTGCGGCTCTCCACATAAATACAGAAAGCCTGCCACAAATCACAGATGTTTCATGCACTAGAAAACTCGACAGGAAGTCATCGCTAAAAGAAAAGACAGAAACAGTATGAAGTAGGTAGGAGCAGGCGGAGGAAAAGAAAACAAAACAAAACACTATTTTTACCTTTGGGAGGACATTTGGGGAATGGATTTAAAATGAGTATAAGGACCCTTCCCCAGTGGTTCAGTCTGACCCAGAATCCCCAGGTGAGAAGGCACAGGGTTTCCGAGGAAGACAAGACATCCCTAACACCAACTGAGTGAGAAAACATGCTTGGAAACCCCTCTCCATTGTTTTTGGTGGGGTGGCGTCCTCTTCTCTTTGTTATTCTGAGGCATCCAAGTTTTTCATGGAACAAATACCCTAATGTTTTGTTTTGTTGTTGTTGCTGTTGTTGTTTTTCTCTTAAGTGTGAATATAAATGCATTCATTTTGGTGCAAACCTTTCTTACTAGCCAGGGACCCCTTCCCTTTACATAGCCAAGGGGGGGAGGAGTTGGAGGGAGGGGCAGTCCCCACCATCTCCCCCGGATTCTTTCTCCTGGATCCAACGTTGCATATCGATGCTCTGAAAAAGAATGTCACGCATGAGTTTATCTTGTTTTCACACCAGCTTATTTTCAGTGTATTTCCAGGCCATATAATAACATTATTTTATAGACTTCCAAGTAAGTAGTAACAAAGAAAATATTTGTCTACTCTCCATTTCCTTAACAATTTCTGGACCTCATTTCAAAGAGACGCATGTTGCCGGAATGTTAATGTGCTTTTCTTTCTTCCAGAGAAACCAAAGCATATTGTTTGTTTTCACAGGAGTATTTATACGTAACACACTTACACACTAAGTCACATTTGCCCTGTCCTTAGATTCCTTCTCTCATAACTCATTTTTAGCTTATAATCGCATGAACGGTCTCCCCCCTAACAAATTCTTCAGAGCCCGATTTTTTTTAATTTTTATTTTAATATTTGACAGTCTCTTTGGAGAAAGGAAAGAACATTTGAAATAATATTGGATATTTTGCCAAGTCTGTCAAATGAGTAGCACTTTCACTCTCCCAGCTCCGTCTCATTAAAATTGTATTCTAATTCTGTCTTAACTTGGTCTCGGTGCTTCCATAAGTCATTGCCTCCTCATTACTTGTAGTATGGGAGATGAAATTTATTCAAACCCGATAGCTAGAGATAAAGAATTGAAAGGCAGGCAGCTGGGAGAAATGAAATTAGCCTATTTTCGGGCTTTTCCGGCTGGATTTTTGCATAGCCTCCCTCCCACCCCCCCTACCCCCGTTATGCCACATGCCAGTTTGCATTTGTGACGCTGTCTATGTTTGGTTTATAGATTTTTGATAATATGATATTCTTAAAACAAAAACATAGGGATTCTCATCCCATTCCCCCCCCACCACCTTTTTTTTCCCCGGTCTTAGCCTTGAAATGCTACTGAGTATCTGAGTTGATAAAGGGGGAAACATGATTTTCTATAGTTTTCTGTAATTATGGAATCATTAAAATTGCCCAACGGTGATGAATTGCTTCATTGTGTTATAATTCATATTGGTGTCTGTTGCAGAAAAGAACATTAGTGACAAAGAGTAAATGTTATACCGTCCGAATGGTTGGAGGGGAAATGGATTTGGAATGTAATGTGACTTACAGGCAATTTCACATACGATCTAGGAGGGAGCCCCGCTTTCTAACACAACCTCTCCATCTTGAGCTTTAAATGTCAGAAGAATACGCCGTGGAATTCCTAATTTTGAATTATAGAGGAGTTTTTGGAGAAAATTGACTAAAAGCATTGTACTTTTCCATGATAAAATTGAGTTGTTAAGGAATTATATGGCCTAATTACTAAACTTGGTATTTTTTACTATTTTGCTTATGAACAGATATTGTCATTAGCTAGCTAATTAAATTGACTGCAATAACAAGCAGTAATTTAGAAATATGTTCTAAATTAGTTTCTATATGACAGCAAAGTCTTTGTTGATCTGTGTATGTGATTAATGTCAAGTGTCATGAATGAGCTGAGGGAATTCTCTGTAGAAATCTATGCATTTGTACAAAAGAAAGGAGAGATTCATTCACACTACACTGGTGAGAGTAAAAGATGAAGCTTGGTGTGTGTCTAAATATAAGTACCGATACTTTTTTTTTCTGTTTACTCACAGAAAATATGGAAAGAACACATTTCCCAGAAACGTGATAGTTAGTGGAGGTTAAGTTTCCCTGTCTATAGGTACAGTGCACTATATATACCCAACCCAGAAACTTGGCAAATAATATATGTAGATTTAGGGGCACCTGGGTGGCTCAGTGGGTTAAAGCCTCTGCCTGCAGCTCAGGTCATGATCTCAGGGTCCTGGGATCGAGCCCCACATTGGGCTCTCTACTCACCAAGGAGCCTGCTTACCCCTCTCTCTGCCTGCCTCTCTGCCTACTTGTGACCCCTCTCTCTCTGTCAAAATAAATAAATAAAATCTTAAATAATAATAATAATATATGTATATTTAAATTCAAATAGACAGAGCCTGTCCAAGTATTATGTAAGATATGGGGACAAATCTGTCAAATCCACTGTAGTACGAATTACAGAATATTTTATGTAACTAATAAATTGTACAGATAAATAGTGGACCACAGTCATAAACTGTCCCTAAATTTCCCTTTGATGTAGGTATTTTCTGGGAGCAGTAGCTGGATTGGAAAGGTGACCCTCTTGAGAGCATTTAGCATGGTGGATTTTTATTTGCTTTCTATTTCTTTCCCAGTGTGAAATTTGGTTCATCATCTCTGTCATGCTTAGACCCGTTAATATTTTCTAAACCATCTAGCAGAGGAGGAGGGAGAATTATCATCTGGGACTAAACTAGACTTGAATAGCACACAAACCTAAGCCTTGGCATGGTTTAAGAGATTCTGTCCGAAAGACTACCTAATAGATGAACAATGCAGTGTACATATATAAAAGTAATTCCCAAACACCCAAACCAATGTGGACCTAAACAACTTACCAGTACAGGATTTATCCTTGAACGTGTATTTATAAGTTTCAAGATAAAGAGCGGTCTGATACTATAATAAACCCAGACCCATTTCAAATCTCTATCTCTCCACTTCCTTTACTCCAGGCCCTTGGAATTAGTACACATCACAATCCTGTGGCTCGCGTGGCCTCCTCTAAGCAAATAAAACTTACAATAATAATGTGGGAAATGATTTGTTATTCAGATAGAGCATTTTTTTTAACACCAAGCCTGGTCTTAACATAATCCTTGAATTTGTAACTTAAGCCTCAGAAATCTACAGACGAAAGGGCTCTGTCAAGAAACATACTGAGAAAATGTGCCATATGTTTCTGCCAAAGACTTTGATCTAGTTCTTCATTAGCAAAACATCTTCCCCTTCTTCCGGGCTATACAAACCTGGTTGCCAATTATACTTAAATTATTTTATCTGGCCTCTTGATTCTTTTATCAACTGGATGTCTTCATAGAAATAATGGCTACAGCAGCAGCAAACTTTTTTCAAAGCAACAAGGGAAGAATCTGTTCCCACCCCCAGAGTCCCATGTTAGCCAGTTCCTTCTTACCAGAGAGGAACAAAAAATACCTACGGGGAAAATGAATAGAAGTGCAAAGGGCCATTACGGGGATCTATTGTCCGTCTAAAGCCCTGCTGTGGCCACCAGCCCTTGGGATTGCACTCTTCCCTGGGGACTTCTGCTGGCGTCTGTCCTTCATGGCCGGTGGTGTTGGTCCAGTCTGTTTAGTGCCAGCAACTACTAGGGTCAGTGTCAAGGAATTGGGTTGATCCCTCCGATTTGGGAGGAATGTCCCTCTTGACATTCTGAGTTCTTAATATTTCCTCAATAGCTGCCTGCCTTGTCCTGAGTTCCAGCCGCGTGAAGGCCTTTGTGACGCCAGATCTCAGAGAGGGACTCCTAGACAAAGTGGGAGGCCTCACTGGACTGTGCCCCCAGCATTCTTGTGAACAGACACACCCACACCTGCCCCCACAGCTTCAGCGCACATCACATTAACCAGTATCCGTCCCTTTTCATCACTCACCAAACCAAAATCTCTTCGCCCTACGAATGTGATAATGTTTCTTTGCCCATTTTTTTTTTTTTTTAGTTTTACATTTTATTTTCTCAAGTTGTGGTTCTTTCTTTGATGGATTGCAGAAGTCGAATCAGTTCTCACAATCATAAAAAAGTGCCCCTAATGCTGAAGATTTTCTTTGAGAATTCTCATTCAGCATCAGACCTCCTGGCCTCTTGTGAAAACTGAGATGCCTCTTATGAAGGGGACCAGGTCCTCCTAATCAACAAATGAATGCCCTCTTCTAAGGCATTGTCTTCCCTCATTCTCAATAGTTTTATGTCCAGTATCCTCCCATATTTTTACTCACCCAGGTCTTTCCATCTCTTTCTTCCATGTCTTCTTTTTGGGATGACTTTGACTTGCCATGTATTACTGCACTTAGTCATTACAGATGAGCAAACAAACTCAAGGACATAAAGTGGCTGGCTCTAAAAAATGATCACACCAAAGGTACGCGTTGGGCAAAAACAAACAAACAAACAAACAAACAACATGTAAGGCATATTTCCAAATTTGTTAAAAGACAAATTACAGACAGAGGGAAAATCATGACTCATATAAATATAAAATGAACACTCGTCAAAGAATCCAAAGAACAGGCACACAGATAGATTAGGAATATTGAAATGGATCTGCAAACATATACAAAACTAGCTTCTCCTACACTAGGACAGCCGAGTTGAAAGTTGCAGTTGCAAATTGATTTGCATGTCTGTAGCTAAGAATTATTTGCATAGCCATCCATTTTCTACAAGTGACTTTCTGCTTTACCGAGCTGTGAGGAAAAAAAAGTGCATAAGCTATAAAGGCTCCACATTTCATGGAAAGGGTATCCAGTCATTTCTTCCGCTTATTCTGAAGTTTTGCATTTCTTTTTTACAGACTTGTTGAATCTCCTTGATGGAAGGAGATTCACTTTCCTTCACCTTCCTTCAGTTTCTGATCTTTTCCTCTGTCCCTTTCTTCTTCTTCTTCTTCGTCTTCTTTTTTAACCATTTCAGGATACAGAGATTTGTTAAATGCTGCTTTATTTTCTGAAAATAGAAATATCAGACACCAAAATAGTTAGGAAAACACGTTATATGAAGAAGATGTTTAAACACACTTTTCTAGCAATGTCCATGTGGAAGACAGGCAGTGGGGCAAGAAAAGTATAGGAGAACTGAGAATTTTGTGGATTCGGGGTACTTTTTGGGCTGGCTTTGTCCCATTTGTTTGCTTTTTGATCAGATGATCGGTGAGCACCAACATTCTATGACTCAATAAAATAAGTAGCTCCTGATAGACGAACAAAACTTCATTTTCAGTTTCTCTCTCTGAGTACATGAATTAAAAAAATTAAAAAAGAACTTAGGTGCAGACTGCAGCTTAACTCATGGGTCCCCATACCAGCTGATCACCAAAATCCTTGTCCACTTGTAAAGCACAGCTCACACATGTTGATGCAGAACATTTTGCATTGTGGTCTGGGAATTTGCGTTTAAAAAAAAATTGACAAAAATCCCCCAGAGGAATCAGGTGAATGTCCGACATGATCCAATTGGATTGCCCCAGTTTGGGGTTTTATTTGTCATTGCTATAAGGAAAAGTTCTCCATTTGGAACTATTTAGACCAGAACCATTTAGACCAGAGCCTATGTTTTCCATAAATGTATGCTGTCACAGTTACTCGGTAAAAATTTATGACGCCTGGTATAAGCCAATTCTCATTTGATACAGAACTACACAAGCATATCTCTTATTTTTATGTCCTGTACTCATTTAGCAACTTTTTCGTCATTTCCCCTGTTTCATATGTAAAAAATTCTAATTCTCAGGTTTATCTTACAGCACACAAAGGTCTCGGAAACTTTTTCTCCCTGTCAGCTTAAAAACACTGGTTCCAGGGGCCCCTGGGTGGCGCAGTTGGTTGAGCGACTGCCTTCGGCTCAGGTCATGATCCCGGAGTCCCGGGATTGAGTCCCACATCGGGCTCCCAGCTCCATGGGGAGTCCGCTTCTCACTCTGACCTTCTCCCTTCTCATGCTCTCTCTCACTCTCTCTCTTTCCTAATAAATAAATAAATAAAAATCTTTAAAAAAAAAAAAAAAAAAACACTGGTTCCAGGTCTGCTGTGGATTCTATAAACTAGTGATATTCTTTCTATTTTCTCCTTTTCTGCTGAACTCAAAGTCACCCTTACGTGTGAAAAAGGACCCCTTACAGGCTCAGTGAGGGACGCTTACAAGCAGCAGGTAGCCCTGTCTCCACACCTCACAGGAGATGATAAAACCGTCTTCCGGGAATACTTTCGTGTTTTGACCAAGTTTGTGCCTGAATGAGGAAAAGTTTCTGAAGAGTCAAAAGTGGCCCGGGTCGTGGTTGGTAAAGTTATTTCCTATTCTTGCTAGGTGGAGGGAAGCCCCTCGGCTGGCTTCACTCTTGCCTCTACAGCTCCCTTCAAGCCACCAGGGTCTCTCCACAGACTCAGAGGGCTTTCCTAACTGATCTCCAGGAAATCCTGGCCCCACCTCCTGCAGCAGACAATATAAAATATGTGTGGGTTGTACGCTTCTACTCCCAAACTCCGAAGCTTTGTAAGTAAGGGAAGAAAAATCTCTCCCCCTATCCATCTTAGGTTCTCCTGCAGGGGCCCTGTAAATCAGATGAGCTAAAGACAGATCATCAAGAGAGAAGCAGACACTTTTTTGAACATGTGTATCACGCATGTGCACATGGGTGTGCTCAGGGGTGAGAAATTCAACGGTGTGGTTAGAGCTTGGGTTTACACACCACTTTCAGCCGAACAGAGGAAAAGGGGTTGTGGGCTTCTGGGCTGGGTGAGGCAAGTTGTGGGCAGGGAACCAGGAAAAGGATGACCAACAAGTTGCTTAGTAAGGTTTGTTATGCAAATTTAAGTCCATTGGTAAGTGCTGTTCGGAGTCTTCCTCTTCATGTTAAGAGAAAGAATTATCATTATAAATGAAAATTTGCTTTAAAGATGTAAGTTTCAGGCGTCTGGGTGGCTCAGTCGGTTGAGCAGCTGCCTTCAGCCCAGGTCATGATCCTAGAGTCCCGGCGTCCCACGTCGAGCTCCCTTCTTGGCGGGGAATCTGCTTCTCCCTCTGAACTTGCCCCTCTCGTGCTTGCTCTCTCTCATTCTCTCTGTCTCTCAAATAAATAAATAAAATCTTTAAAAAAAAAAAAAAGATGTAAGTTTCCACAGGAAAACTTGTGCTCTGCTTCTAGAACTTTCCCTGGGTCTGCTGGTTCTCAGTGGACTTAAAGTCAAAGTAACCCATTTGCCAAAAAAGCCTATTTGGGGGTAACATATTTTGGTATACTGCCCCGTACCTTCCACTTGCTTCCTGTAACACTTAGAAGTTACACAGTCTGAAAAAAAAATACACAGTCTGAAAAAAAAACTGCACAGACGGTGCCATAATCTATAAAACATTCCATCATCTAGTCTGCTACTTCTCTTGCTCTTTTCCTTCTTCTGTCCCCACGCTCACTGTGTTCCATCACACTGACATCCCTGCTGGCCCTGTAGACACTAACCCAACTCGACTCCTGTCTCAGAGTTTTGCATTTGCTCTTCCCTCTACCTAGACAGCTCCTCATCTAGGGATTTGATTTGCATAACTCTGACCCTTCCCTCCTTCAGGACTAACTCCATAGTAGTGAAATCTTTCCCTAAGCACCCTCTTCAAAATAGTAACTCACCCCCACTCTCTCTACCTTGTTTTTGCTTTATTTTCCTCCATAGCACTAACCATCTTGTGACATATATATTAATAATTTGCTTGTGTACTTACTTGTTTTCTTTCAAGGAAACAAGACCAAGGAAAGGAAAAGGGAAATATGGTAGCGATAATTCATCACCTTTGCAGTGATGAAGTTTAGCTTGGCTTCTGAGCTCCAAGACACTCAGGGCAAAAATAGAAAAGTACACTCGAAGTTCCACTGAAAGTAAGTGGCATGATTTCTTTCTCATTATTTATTTTCCTCCTTCTATGAAGCCGTGAATTGCTTGGTCAATAATTAATGGCCATAAGTTGTAACACTGGAGCTAACACCACATTAAACTTTCATTCCATTAAGCTCAGGGGCTACAAATTTCGGAAGGAAACTTTGAAGGCAGCCAGGACCACGTAGAAAACAAAGCGATCCATGGCTCTGGGTCCGGATGCGATGTCACATCAGGAAGGCATCCTGTCCAATTTAAACAATATTTATTAAAGCTTTCCTGAAAGGAATTTATGTTTATCCTTGCCTCGGTTTTCGGACTGAACATCCAAGCCTAAACACACTGCGAATTCAATTTCTCTCAATTACTATTATTCAGGCTACTTTTAACTTTTTCTCACAGGACACTATTTAGAATCCTTCAGTTCCTTCAGCTTTGTCGGTCTTGTCAGGCTTCATCTTCCTCCAGTTTTTTTTAGGTGTTTTACCCAAAACAATGGTGGGAAATAAAGAGAAAAGAAAAACATTTGGATCCTGGGCTCATAAAAAGTACCGAGCTCCCGGCTTCCCTAGTTTGTCGTGTTTGCTGCTGTTGTTATGACTGTCCTGTCTTTTGTGTACCTTCAATGGTTCTTGCTTTTTAAAATGTTTATCCAGTGTTTCCCATACTTCCCATGACTCCCTGCTGATAAAGCTTCAGTGTAATTAAAGTATTTATATGAACTCTGCTGAATTCAACTTGCTTTATTTAGGCACACAAAGGAAAATTCCTGGCATTTCCAAGTCACAATTGTTTAATCAGATGACATAGTGTCAGTTGGTTGAAGAATCCCTTTACACCCCATAAAATATACATAATATATATATATATATATATATATATATATATATATGAATTTGCTATGTTTTCCCTCTGCATTTTGTGGTGTTCTTTGGTGAGGTGAAGTGCACTGGATTATACTTCCATTTGGACTGAATTTTTTAGACTCAGCAGTCTAAAATCATCATGCTGGACTATATTCACTTATTTAATTAACTTGGGGGAAAGGACCATATCTGGACAGGGAGAAAGCCCACTTGTCACCATTCAAAGAGGCCTACAGGCAACCCTTTCCCCCCCTTTAAGTAACGTCTTGCCCCTTGACACATCCTCATTATGGAAATGAATGTAACATTGAATAAGTAATGTCATCCTTTTGGAATTATGACATGAAGGGGAGGAATTATAGCACACTGGGAATTTTGGTAGGAATTGATTTATAAAAGAAGTTGTCACATTTGTTTTTATTGTGGTTAAAGCTCTAGTTTGGGAAAAGACAAAAGGGCAAGGAATCAGGAGTTTATGGTTGAATGTGGATATAATGAAGAGAGTCCATTGGTCCCACAGGCCAGGGTAAGATTCCCACAGTCCTGAACAAACAGTTCTCAGCCTATAATTTCTGAGCCTTTGTTTCCCCACTTTGGAATTCTGACTACAGGCATGTTACCAAGCCAACTGGGTTCACTACAAAGATCTAGCAAAGCTCTTTTTATCACAAAGATCAAGACAACAATTGTGTGCCTACAAGAAAAGAACAACTAAAACCATCCAACAAGCATTAAAAGAACAATTCTAGAGATAGTTGCCTTTGAACTCCAATAATGGGCAACATTCAGTCCCGAGATTTGAAATTCAGAGTTAAAAGAATTCATTACCAATTGCCTTTCCTAGTAATTATAAGAGCTGCTGGCAGCAGTATTTTCAGTGGCATTATTTTTGTCAGATGTGATATTTTGCAGTTATGTTGAATCCCATACAATGGCTGTATTATACATCCACTTTACAGACTTAGTTTTGTTTATTATAGAGTTCATTTATGAAATAGAAGAAATCTAAATTTTGCCTTGGCTTTCCCCCAAACCACAGAAAAGTGGAGTATTGTTTTACAAACGCTCATTCTGTTGTGTCACCTCCTGAATGTGAAAGTGTCCCTGTTTGTACAGATACGTTCCATTGACAAGCGCGATGCCCAGCTGAGAAAATAAAAAAAGGGTAATCAATCTGCACATTTTCCTCTCTTTTAGCTATGACCTGGGAACAATTTCAGTTCCAGGCGGAAAAAAAAATAAAATAAAATGAGAAATTTCCATTTTTGCGTGAATACTTCCTTTGCTGATGGTGCGGGAGCAAATTCAACTGAATCTGAGCGGGCTTCAGTAATGCGGAATAAATCTTATATTTGAAGAATTTTGACCACTAGTATCTGTGTAGGCCCCGTATTCAAACCTGAGAAATTGCTTCTGACATTTTGGTGCCAGGGTGGCGCTGTCGGTTAAGTGACCAGCTCTTGGTTTCCCCTCAGGTCATGATCTCAGGGTCGTGGGATGCAGCCCCACATTGGGCTCCACACCTGGCCTAGAGTCTGCTTGGGCTTCTGTCTCCCCCTCCCTCCTCGCCTCCTGCTCATGCTCTGTCTCTCTCTCTCTCTCTCAACTAAATAAATCTTAAAAAAAAAAAAAGAAAGAAAGAAAGAAAGAAAAGAAATTGCTTTGAGATTCAGTCATTCCATTTCATGAAATCCATGACAGACTATTTGTTTTGATGTGCTTGCCCTATGTATAGGCTCTTAATTTTTACTTATGTATTTACTTATTTATTTATTTTGCATAAGAAAAACTAAGGAACCAGATACACTGTTGTTTCATTTGGGGGATGTTGGCATAAGTTTTGCATTTGACAAAAATCCAATGGTACTTCTCCAGACCAGAGCGAATTGTTTTTGTCCAATATGAGCACCTTGCTGCTTCTAGAAAGCTTGTCAAAACACCTTTTGCCAGGGCGCCTGGGTGGCTCAGTTGGTTAAGCAACTGCCTTCGGCTCAGGTCATGATCCCGGAGTTCCGAGATCGAGTCCCACATTGGGCTCCCAGCTCCATGGGGAATCCGCTTCTCCCTTCTCATGCTCGCTCTCATTCTCTCTCTTTCCTAATAAAATAAATAAACAAAATCTTTAAAAAAAAAAAAAACAAAAAAAACGCTTCTTGCCAAAAAAATGAAAGATGGAAGAAAGTTGACTGATAGAATGAGTGTTTTGGGGTTGAGTTTTTAACTTAGATTTTGATGATTCATTATTGATGTGTATCCACATGTAGGGTTCAAAACTGTGCCAGAAAATGTTATGCCAGAATCAATATGAAGATCCATTTGGGGTTATCTGTATTAATTTCTTACATGAAAAACTATAAATTTGGCAAATAACTTCTCTTTATTTGCAAATAATCAGCTTTACTAAATCGCCTGCAGGATTTCGGATTATCATGAAAAGAATATTGCAATAAGTTTTCAGGTCCACATTTGAATACTGGTTGCTGATAAATAACAGAAATGCATTAATTATCAGCCAACATAGGCAGCTCTTAACTAAAAGTAGATTGGTAAATTATATTCTTAGAGAAAAACCTCTGTAAACCAAATATAATTTTTCTGTAAGGGTAATTTAATGTTATATTCCCATCAACACCTTGATAACAAATTTTTAGAAAAAACCGGGGTGGGGAGTAAATGCCTCACTTAATTACTGATAAATAATTTGTTTCTGTTCTGTATAGTATACTCAGATTCGTGGAACATCCAATCCTGTATGTTTGATTAAAAAGGACTTTGAACAGGAATTGTGTCTGAGTCCAGTGGTCATGGGTCTCAGAAAGACCAAGGCCAGGCAATTGAGAAAGAGGGAAGAGGGGGGAAGAAATATTTTATATGCCAGGGCACAAGAGGGGAGATTGATGGAGAAATATAATTTGTGATGTGCCTGCTTTTAGGTCCACAAATAATAACATGGGATACTCTTGACAAAGGACTTTGGGTGTGAATTGCTGTAAGTCAAAATCCATTGCTCTTAGGCATATCAGGCTTTCAAAATGTGAAAGAGTTGAAGTGAAAGGAATATATGAACAATGTGCATCAGGGCACTTACTCTTTCAGATGTTAGTAAATTTTTAATGGCTTCTTGGTGGGATTTTTGGTGCCAGTAATATAAATGAGCAAGTGTTGAATTAATAACATAAAGTGTTAGACATGTGCAGAAGTACCTATTGGAGAGGAGGAATAAACTTCCTCGACCCTCTTAGGGTCCCTCAGTGGCCCTGAAAAGTCAACTGGCAAAGACAGGGTAACAAGAGAAGGACATATAAATGTATTTAATGTAATAGTCACACGGCATAGAAGGCTTTGTAAGGAAATGAAGACCCAAAGAGATAGCTAAGCCTATGTGTTTTTATTTTTTTTATTATTTTTTTTTTAAAGATTTTATTTATTCATTTAACAGAGAGAGAACACAAGCAGGCAGAGAGGCAGGCAGAGGCAGAGAGAGGAGCAGGCTCCCCGCCGAGCAAGGAGCCCGATGCGGGACTCGATCCCGAGATGCCGGGATCATGACCCGAGCCAAAGGCAGTTGCTCAACCAACTGAGCCACCCAGGCGTCCCCTATGTGTTTTTATACTAGGTTTGATGAAGAGTGGAAACTCACAGAAAAATGTGACAAGACAAAAGGGTCTGAGCTAAGGGTAGTCAAGTGAGGGAAACTTAGCAAGGCCTATTCTTTTGGGTTCCTCTTAGTGGGCCTCTGTCTTCAGAGACAGTTGCTCCTTTGCTCTGGATAACGTTTGAGGGCGCCTCTCACATTAGGATCTTACCACCTGCTTCAGGGAAGAAGGTGGAGGTCAGAATCCTTCCTGTACCTGCTCTTTCTCAAATTCTTCTGGTTTAATATAATCAACATGCAAGTTGTCATATTGCAGCGTAGTATGTTCTGCACCCCATTGCTCTCTACATATCATAGAAAAAGCATGTAGGTACACCTAAAGCTTCTAATTTATCTCTAAAGAGTTAAAAAAAATCCTGTAGATACAGTAAAAATAGATGGTGAGCTGTTACCTTTTTGCACCATTATATATGGTTGAAATATCCATGAATCTTTGATTTGGTGATGCAATCCTGAAGACTTGACCTTAAGAATAAAGTCTTCGGGGCGCCTGGGTGGCTCAGTGGGTTAAAGCCTCTGCCTTCGGCTCAGGTCATGATCTCAGGGTCCTGGGATCGAGCCCTCCATCGGGCTCTCTCCTCAGCAGGGAGCCTGCTTCCCCCTCTCCCTCTGCCTGCCTCTCTGCCTACTTGTGATCTCTCTCTCTCCCCGTCAGATAAATAAATAAAATCTTAAAAAAAAAAAAAAAAAAAATACAGTCTTCACAGATCAACGTATAGCAGGCATGTCTTTTTTTTTTTTTAAGATTTTATTTATTTATTTGACAGAGAGGAGATCACAAGTAGGCAGAGAGGCAGGCAGAGAGAGAGGAGGAAGCAGGCTCCCCGCTGAGCAGAGAGCCTGATGTGGGGCTCGATCCCAGGACCCCGAGATCATGACCTGAGCCGAAGGCAGAGGCTTTAACCCACTGAGCCACCCAGGCGCCCCATCAGGCATGTCTTTAAATATAGTATTGGCACTCCCAGGTTGATGTTTATTTCCCCAGAAGTTATCTGTGAACTCTTCTTAAGGTACATATCTATCACCCATCTACTTTTGGAGTTTTCCAAAAATTAAAAGAGGAAAGGAGTGGGGCTTAGTCCATTTGTTTCTCTTACACAGAAACATTTCTAATGCCCACAGTAAAAACTGTCTGATAAAAAAGAAAAGCTTACTTTGGTTGTCCTTCTCCAGTGTAAACCTGTGGTATGCCCTCAGCTGACTCATAAAGATAACATCAAGTTCTGTTCAATTATGACAAGTTCTTTCTTCCCTTTTTGGCTTTTGCTGATGGGCAGAGCAGCACGTGACACCATCAATGGGAATAATGCTGTTACCTTCTTCCGACAAGAAGAGCCTCGAAATTCTTCTTTCTCAGCTCACTGTGGCCCCTGTCCTCCATGATCTGGGCCTGTAATAAGGCAACCGTCTACATGTGTCCAGCAATCCTGTGTCAGACCAACTCACAAACTCAAGCTAGTCAGTGGGCAAGTAGGAAGAGAGAAGCTGACATGGAAGATCTAAGGGCTGGTCACTATTTTCTGTGTTTTTAAAATATATTGTTTCCACTCCCCTACAAGACCCTGTACAGGAAATTACCCCCATTTTACAGACTGCAAAACTGACAAGTAGAAAGATTTAAGTAACCTTCCCACCATCCTATTCCTAGGGACATCTGTCTGATTCCACAGTTTCCCAGCCAGTTATTTTAGCCATGCTGTTAAGATTATTAGCTTGAAATAGATTCTTATCTCTTAGGGGAAAAAGTCCAGCAGGTCTCTGGTCAGTTGCTAGAATGGAAAAAACTCATTTGATTCTCAAGAATCAAGGATTGTGTCTTATTTATCTCTGCCTCCCTCGTGGAGACTAGCTCAATGTTAGCAGAGGAGGTGTTCAAGAAATAATGATTAAACGGATCATGTATAAATTGGAATATATGTTTTCAGGTTGTTTTAGTTAGAAATAACATTAAAACAATACTTTTCTATAAATATTAGATACACATTTAAATTTTTGATTATGCTAGAGACAGTGTAATGATGTAACAAAAATCATATTCATTCACTGTCCCCTAATTTATTACTTTATTAAGAGATAAATGGGGTGGGGGACAACTGGGTCAGTCATGATCTTAACTCAGTCAGTTAAGTGTTCGACTCTTGGTTTCACAACTTGGGTCATGATCTCAGGGTCCTGAGATTGAGGCTTCAGTTGGGCTCCTTGCTTAGCCGGGAGTCTGCTTGAGATTCTTTTCCACCCCCTTCTCCCTCTGCTCCTCCCCCGCTCATGCACTCTCTCTCTCTCAAATAAATAAATAAATGTTTAAAAAAGAGAGAGAGAGAGATAAATGAGGGGTGCCTGGCTGGCTCAGTTGGTAGAGCGTGTGACTCTTGATCTCAGAGTCATGAATTCAAGCCCCACGTTGGGTGCAGAGCTTACTTAAAAGAAAAAAGGAGAGAGTGAGATAAATCCAGGTGTCAATTACACTCTTAAAATGGTTTTAACCTTTGTAAATCTCCAAAACTCAATTTCTAAGTAAAATTTTAAGATCATAAACAACATCTGGACCGCAAAAAAATCTTACCATATGTCTGATTATTTAAAACCCAAACTTCAGCCTAAGAAATCTGTAAATGAGACACCCAAGTCAGTAGATATGCTAATGCATGTCCCACATGTTTCCCCAAAAAACCCCGATAGTTATTAATAAAAAAACTGTATGTGATGCCTTCCTGCTTACAAAGCATTTTCCTAAATTTCTCAAACTACAGTGCTTATTCTTCATAGCAGAGATCAAAAGATAAGCGCGGTTAATGTCAAATTGTCTAATATATTTTTGTATTAAAGTAGACACATCTACGACAGATGAAAAAGGAAAAAAAATGCGTGTTTGTTTTTAAAACATGAAAAAGAGACCTCAATAAAGTGTTCTCTAATATGTACTTATGGGTTTCCCCCACTTCCTCCCCTACTTATCAGGGAAAAAAACCTACCATATGCCATCACCTTTTGTCTTCAGGAAAACTCTATAATACACTTGCAATCATGCCCAGTTTACACAGAAGTAAAGAAGTGCTGAGAACTAACTTGTTCGGTGTGGAGGGGAACAGCTCTAAGGAACAATCTCATTTCCTAAAGGACTTCCTTCCTTCTCTTGTAAAGTCAGCTATTCATAGCACATTATCCACATTGTATGTCAATGTAGGAATGCTCTAGGGGGAAATAATGCCTGGGAATATGGACTGCTGTATATCCAAGTATATAAAATATATATACATTTATGTTCAATGTCAAGCTACTTTCTATTAACCCTCCTACTTATCAACATTATTTCTTCTCTCTAAAAAATAGGACATACTTTCTGTAATGTACGATGAAAGTTTACAACAGTGGTTCTGAAAGAGGAATGCCTTGACCAGCAGCATCAGCAGCGCCTAGAAACTGCTTAGAAACACATTTTCAGACCCCACCCCAGACCTACTCAAGACAAAACACTTAGGATGGGGCTCAGCAATCTGTACTTTAACAAGTCGTCTAGGTGGTTCAGACACCCATATTTGAGAATCACTTACTGGGAATGATTCTGCTTGCTCATTGCTTCTCAATTGTCTATAAACTCTTACTGGAAAGAAACAAAAACTGGAAACTCTAGACCATGCATTATGAGTATATGCAAGAAAAACCATGCAGAATTTCCCAACCGGTGGAAACAACCCATCCCTTCATAAAAAGGTTGCTAAATTATACATGTTTCATTTTTCATATATTCTTGCCTTGGCTATTTTTTTGATTAACTGACCATCTGTCAGAGCTGGTCCCAAGTGTGTTATAGCAAATAGCTGAGATAGATGATAGATTGGCAAATGACAGGTAGGCAGATAAACTTGATATATATGCATAAAGAAAAGATACACGCATACCTCTGCAAATCCCTTAAGAAGCACAGAGAGGGCATTTGCTTTTTAAAAGGTCTATAGTTGAAGTGTACTTTCAGAAGTAAAATAAAAGGAAATGATGCTGAGAATTGAGAAAGAGCAATCTGTCAATTCAGAGGCCTTGGAGCACAGAGAAGCTAGGAGAGCTGCCATATGAGCCAGGTCGAGACAGGACCCCCACCTGGAGAGAAAACATAGCCCCTAGACCTTGACCTTTAGACTGATACTATCTAAAGAAAGAAGAAGGGCTGCATGAATATTGAATAAAGAAAAGCTTTGAATAGGCCACTCCAGATGAGAATTGCTCTATGGACACTTCCATCTGAGGGAACTCAAAGGATTGTCCACATTGGCTTGAACCACGCCTACCAATCATGTGGGATTCTGTTCTTGGCCATCGCCTCTCAAGACAACACTGTGATTCCCCACAGAGCCTTTGGAGACTCTGTTCCCAGCTCCCTCTCTTCTCTATACCTGCAAAATAAGCAGAAGGGATATGAGTAGTACTCCTCCCAAGAGAAATCACTTGTCTCTCTCCCTCTCTCTCTCTCTCTCTCTCCTCTCCTCTCCTCTGCTCTCCTCTTCTCTCCTCTCCCTCCCTCCCTCCCTCCCTCTCTCAATTGGTGGCTTTCTGTCTTATCTGATCTTTACGTGCCCTCCGGGTCAAAACCACTGCTATGAAGGAAACTAAAGTTCTCTGACTGAGGATTGAAACCCTCTTCCACAACAGGGGGATATGCACCCTAGTGATTCAAAATTCAAGACACTCTCTACCACATGGATATTTTAAAATATAGTGGAGTAAACAGAACAAATGAAGAACAAGAACTTCTTTTCAAAGTGATTTCACAATCTCTCTCTCCAACACTTAAACCAAAATGAAGATTACATTTAGGGTTATAAGGGAGGGGAATAAGGCAGGAGGGTGTGTGGAAAGTAATATTGCCAAATGGCTGATAGTTAAAAGCTCTCTGCCTTTGGGCTTTCTTTATCTTAACTGCATTCCCTTCAAAAGAACTGTGAGTGATTACACATTATTGCCTCAAAGATATCCTAACATTATTTAGTAGTTGGTTTTAGAGCAATGCAAGAGAAAACTGTTTCTGTTAGCACTGAGTGACAGTTCAACACTATTTAACTGGGCTTTAGGGAACAAAGCCTTCTGATTACCGAGGTGTCAATTTCCGCTCTCAAATCTGGCTTCCTGTGTTGCTTTCATTCTTTCCCTTGCACTATAAGAAGCAGAAAAAATACTTTGAATATGAATTCAAGGTGTGAAAATTATATCCTCCAGGATATGATTTGGTTTAAACTGAACAATTGATCACAGATCTAGGATTCAGCAATGAAGGGCAGCAGAATTCGCCACCCTAAAATATGTTTCTTTGGCAAAAGGATTATCTTAAGCTACAGGCAATGAAAACCCATCAGATTCATTAAAAGCTCTTCACTTCAACTCACTTCAACCTCAACTGCCTAAATGTACATTGAAGAGGGGCCCTGTACCAGGAAGAGAATTATTAGCAGACATAAATTTTTAGCTAAGAAGCTTATCTGCATAATAGGGCAACTTTTATCTTCCAAACCTCTCCTCCACCTTCTTGTGATGGCCTTCCTCCCCTTTGCATCCCTAGACTCCCAGCCCCTTCCTTAGCTCAGGCAGAGTGTTAGGTAAGCCTCTATTCCCCAGCTGCCTTTTGAGTCTCCATATCTTTATGAGGCTCTCCTCCATACATAATTTTGATTTTCTCTGGTTGCTCTGCCTTGTGTCAATTTGACTGTTAGACCAGTCAAAGAACCTTGAAGAGTGAAAGGAAAATTCTTCTGCCCCTACAGTTGGTGACCACAACGGGACATCCAGTGGCTAAACACTGCTCCCTCTGAGCTGCTGGAGCTGAGACATCCAAGAACCTCTGTCAAAAGCCAGAATGTCAGAATTCTTACTACATCAGTCCCCCCCCATCTCTGCCTGCAGGGTTTGATGAAAGCAAGAGTGGTGAGTGTCTTTTTCTTTTTCTAAACTTAGATTATCAGGAGAAAATTGGATGAACGGGTCCCTTGAATATAGCGACTTGAGTAAAAATTTGCCATGAGTACTCTCCTTTTCTGTTGATCCCTTTTCAGAGTTATTTTCTTCTGCCTGTGTTACTAAATTTGGTTAGAGAGAAATGTGGGTTGCAGTCTATTTGCAGCTAGATAGATAGGGGTCTAACTCTTTCTTCTGGTTATCTCGGGGAGTAAACTTTTTGGATTATAAGGGCTGTGTCTTTTGCACTGTCATGTGGGATGCCTTTTGCATCCGTGGTTAAGCTGTAAAAGGCTTATTGGTTTGAGTTGCTATTAAGAGTAATATAAGAGTAATATCAGGGCACCTGGGTGGCTCAGTGGGTTAAAGCCTCTGCCTTCAGCTCAGTTCATGATCTCAGGGTCCTCGGATCGAGCCCCGCATCGGGCTCTCTGCTCAGCAGGGAACCTGCTTCCTCCTCTCTCTCTCTGCCTACTTGTGATCTCTCTGTCAAATAAATAAAAATAAAATCTTAAAAAAAGAAAGAGTAATATAAGGGCGCCTGGGTGGCTCAGTGGGTTAAAGCTTCTGCCTTCAGCTCAGGTCATGATCTCAGGGTCCTGGGATTGAGCCCTGCATCGGGCTCTCTGCTCAGTGGGGAGCCTGCTTCCCCCCTCTCTCTGCCTACCTCTCTGCCTACTTGTGATCTCTCTCTGTGAAATAAATAAATAAAATATTTTAAAAATAATAATAATAAATAAAAATTAATTTTAAAAAAGTAATATAAAATCTTGCTCATCAATGGCCTAATGATGCACTTTTTTAATTGGCTGTACTTAGAAGAAAGACTTTTTTTGAGAGCTCTCATTTCAAACAGTTGTCTTATTAATACCTATGGAAAGACACAAGTTGAAAAGTAGATACAAAGGAATATAATGGTAGCCTTAGGGACTCTCTTAATAAAAGAACAAAAATTGGACAAAGGACAAAAATTAAAGTCCACATCTAATGTCAATTCCTCTTCTCCACCTTCTTATATGCCCTTTTATGCCCAACTCCCTGTTCCTGACCGTCCAGCAGATTTTATAGATCTTTGGCCCCCTATTCTACCATACCCTCAAAATCTACCTCCATCATTTTAGCAAATTTCCTTAGATCTCAGAGCTCCTCCAACCCTCCCCAGAAAAATCCCTAAATACCCAGTTGCCTGTGTTAGGAAGGAAGAATTTCCTCTGCTGCCATTCAGGGTCCCTCTAGCTGGACTAAGAATCAGATTGACATGAGACAGATTACAGGAGGAAATCAAATTTAATAAAGTACGTGTGGGGAATCCACACAGACATGGAAATTCCAAAGGCAATCAAACAACGTGGTGCTTATATGAGCTAAGGAAAGGGGTAGGGGTCTGAGGATACCAATGGAAGGAAGACCATCAAGCAGAAAGATGAAAGATGTTTGGAAAGCAGAGATCACCATATTATGTTTCTTAAGTAAAGAAGAATCTCTATCAGTAGTTCTCTTCCTGGTACAAGCAGACAGTTTGGGAGGGAGGCAAAGAGCTTTTCCTAAATCTGCTAATTTTGATTGCTTTTAGCTCAAAATAATATTCATACCAAAGTAGCCCATCTTGGGGCAGCCTGCCCTCAGCCCCTACACCTGTTTGGACTTCCTTCTCCTTATAAGATTTACAGAAAGCACTCTGTCTGATCTCCAGGCCTAGGATATATGGGTTAGTCATGTAAACACTAAAAGCCAGGAAGTGAATTTAACAGAAATACCCCAGATGGACAGGAAAGCTTGCTTTGTGCCGCTTACAACTGCCCCTACGTTCCAGGGCTCTGTAATCAGGCTCTGCCAGCTTCAGGACTTCCTATGCAATGTCCTTTGTGAAAGTATCCTGGACACCTACCACAAAGAAATCATGAAGCCCGGACCGCAGCAGATCTTCTAAAATACCAAGCCCTTTTCCCTTCCCTTTCACAAGATCCTACCAAATACCAAGCCCTTTTCCCTTTCCTTTCACAAGTCTGCTCACAGGGACTAAGTTTGGTTATTAAGGGATGGTCTTCCCACCCATGATTATACTCCAGTTGTCAGACCAGCCAAATGTCACCTTGGAGAGTCCCCTCCACCCAAGGAAATGGCTAGGATTTCTCCCAGGCCCTGCTACAAATGACCTGGAAATGTCTCACCTGAAGGCTGATATGCAGGGGCTGATGGAAGCAATAGCAGAAGCTCCTCCAACTGAAGGGAACTGGTCTAAGATAGAATCATAGGCTCAGAAAGAAGGTGAGCATCTGAAGGCCTTTGTTGAACACTTCATACATATTTTTTTTTAAGGCATACTACTTCAAACCCTGAAGTTCTAGAATATAGAAATCTTTGCATTTCATCTTAGAAATCTCGCTGGTATAAAGAAGGAAATGAAAGAATATATAGTTGAACGGGAAAATCAGCCTTTTGATATTATTCAGGATACAACTCAATCCTTTGAGAAACTGGGAACAACTGTCTTTGTCTTTCAAATCTCAACAAAACCAGAAATGCAGCTCTGGGAACAGTTCAAAGTCCACCTGTTCTTATCAAATAACAAAATCCCTTCTTTCTCAAAATGCTTGCCTATATTGTGAAAGATCAGGACATTGGAAAAAGAACTGTCCTGTACTTAAGGAAAGAAGGAAAAATTTTTATAGCAATTATCCTAGATCTCTGATAATAGCTAAATCTGCCCTCAAAACTCAACTGGAGAGGAGCGCCTGGGTGGCTCAGTCAGTTAAGTGTCTGTCTTCGGCTCAGGTCATGATCCCAGGGTCCTGGAATCCAGCCCCACGCCAAGTTCCCTGCTAAGCAGGGAGCCTGCTTCTTCCTCTTTTCCCTGCTCATGCTTTCTCTAGCTATCTCTGTCACTCTCTCTCAAATAGATTAATAAATAAAATCTTTAAAAAAAAAAAAACTCTATTGGAGAAAACTTGGATACTATATATTGTGAGGTGTCCTTAGGTAACTTAGGGAGACGTTCAATATTTGGAAATTGGGCTAATGAAAAATCTTAAATGTTCCTTCTACAAATATTAGTAAAAAGCTTTTACCATCCGAATGGATGAACTTAACTTATTCCAGGGACCAAAACAAAATTTAGATCCAAATGGTGCTTTATAAACTAGTGAGTTTGGGGTTGTCACATCAATTTAAAATTTTCTAGTAAAAGCTCTTAGGTCTTTGTTTCTATCTGTATAGATAAGTGTTTGTATATGCATATTTGTGGGTGTGAGGTATTTTTTCTACCTTCAAATGGTAATAGCATATTGGTTTGTAAAAAAGCTCCTGTTTAAAAATTGGCTTAAAAAGGAAAACTTATGAATTAAAGATTCCTGAAACTCTCAGAAATATTTAAAAACTAATCCAACTGCTTTTCAAGTTCACGTGACCGAGGAAAATATTCAGTAGTAAAGTTAGTTTAGGTTTGTTGGTCTGATTAAAATAGGTGTGCCTTCAGAGTTATCAGCATTGAAATAATGCAAACATACAACTTTTATTCTGACAGTGTTTATTAAATAAGTACATGTTATCTCTGTTATAAAATTTCTTAGCAAGAAAAATAGCTTAGGATGATGGCTGACTTTGTCTCAAAGTTTTCATGAGTAATTGAAACATTGTTAGGAGTAAGTAAATTCTATAGATTTAAGGGGATAAGATTTTAAGAGGACTTTTTAAGATTTGATTTTTTTTTTTAAGTCAACTAACTCTACATCCAACAGGGGTTCAAACTCATGACCCAGAGATCAAAAGTCACATGCTCTACTGACTGAGCCAGCTAGGCTCTCTGTAATTGAACTTTTTAGCAACCATCATTATGTTTCATGGAGTGTGTACTTAAAAATAGCTTCTAAAATCTTTTTGGTAACTTTGGAACTTTAGAATTTTGCTAAGTCAAGTGATAGAAATGTATCAAATATCTAGATCATTTCCAAATGAGACAAAAGGGTAAAACATTAATTACTGAATGAATATAGATTCAACTCCTTTCTTTCAGCTTCCTATTGCAAAACTAAAGATAAATTGGGATCTTCTATTAAACATGTCTTGTGCCACACTGAAAGATTGTACTATAAAAAAGAGCATAAGAATAAATAAATAAAATTTAAAAAAGAGCACATGCTTCTAGAAATTATGAAATATATTTAAAAACCCCTGACTCTAAAGAATGGTAATACAACATACAATTCACAATTGCTTATTTCTTAGTTTTCACTAGAAATTTAGGTTTCTGTGGATTAAGAATTCTATTTAGTATATGTGATGAAAGCTACTACAAATAATAAGAGAAACAACTTTATGCCTAGAAAGTGGGATGTGTTTTGGAGTAAGAATAGGTATGCAACAGGAAGATACATTTTTGTTCAGGGAGAAGAAAGTGAATTTGTCCCAAAGTGAAACTGGTTATTTCAAAATAGGAAAGGAGAGAGTAATGGACAAACTAAATAAGAAGTCGGGAAGAGAGACAGAGAAAAAAGATCTTATCTTGTGTGGTCAGGTTGGGTTAAGTTAAATAAACTTATTAGAAAAATTATGAAATTTAGCTTTAAAATCAGTACCATACATATGTAAAACTATAACTTCATTTACTTTCATCTGCTAAAAGGACAAAATTTTTCCGGACTCTTGATCAGCTCCTGATAAGAGATGGAAAGTTTTTTTTTTTTTTTCTTACTTTTTACATAATCTGCATAGGAAGCAAAAATTTGATAAATATGTCTATTAAAATAATTTCCTGTGCTTCATGTTATATTTATTATCAGTCTTTGATTACTTAAGAAAACTGAGTCTTAGAATTAAAGAGCTAAATTTTACTTAGAACTATGTGACCTTCTTTATTTGCCTTTGAAATCTTTTATGTCATTTTGATCAAACAGATAATTAGATGCTATTTCATAAAGATTGGTGATCCTATTTAGTCAAGTGTCCAAACCTTTTGATATTTTTGACAAATCTCCCCAAGTCCAAATCAGACACTTTTAAGGATCAAAGGTTTACTTTATGGAGCCAACAAAGCCTCTTGGAAAAACAGCCTCGTACGTTGCTTGGACTTCCCAACAAGCAAGGAAGGTCAATTGCTAGCAGGTGCAGGAAACAGGATATCTTTGGAACTTCAAGAAGAGAGGAATTCACTGAAATCTATAGATATTGGAAGCCAGTCTGATGGCACATCCTTGGCTTGGCTTCCTGGCATCAAAAGGCTTTTAAGAGTCCAGTTGGGGGTTCCTAATGAAAAGTTCCAACAAAGCATATTTAAAAGTCTCTATATGGTCCATCACTATTCTTGCTGCATTTATATAAAATAATCATGCCAAATTTAATAGGATTAAACTTACTTTGCAAGCAGATTAGTTTTACTAGAATTATCATTGATAAAGATGGGATTGATTATAGAGAGAAAAACTATGTTTCAGTAGAAACTATAATATATATTTATAGATACCAGATTCTAGTTTGGTTAATTGCCTTCGAGGGTTTGTTACATGCCTATAACTGGACTGGATCCTGAATTTTTCTAGTTTCCTCATGTGTCTCGCTAAAAACCTCCAAATTAACATCTCCAGTTTCTCCGCTCTTCTGAGTTGGAATCAGTAAGGAATAAAATGCTGTCCCTTTCCTCAAAACCCTGCAAACTGTTTTTTGAACGACTTAATTTAAACTTCAGAGAAACTACCATGACAATTCATGTTTAGATAATATTTGTGGCTGTTGCTATGTGAACCAATCAGAAAGATCACCAGAGATATTCAAACTGCAAACCAACAAAATCTGTCAGATGGCCACTCTCTGCCTCACTGTAGATAGAGATGCTTTGCACCTGACCTCTAGGAATCTTCTCAACTGCCAGCCCTCCCAACTCAGAAATTGGGATTATAGGGCCCCTGGGTGGCGCAGTTGGTTGAGCGACTGCCTTCGGCTCAGGTCATGATCCCGGAGTCCCGGGATCGAGTCCCACATCGGGCTCCCAGCTCCATGGGGAGTCCGCTTCTCACTCTGACCTGCTCTCTCTCACTCTCTCTCTCTTTCCTAATAAATAAATAAATAAAATCTTTAAAAAAAAAAAAAAAGAAAGAAATTGGGATTATAGTCTGCTCCAATTATTAACCATTGTTTTCCTGTTGTAGCCATAGATACACTCTTATTAAATACCTGATTGCTCGCTTATACAAAATCGGCCTACCTTTAGGAGTCCACCTGCATAACCCACCTCCTGAAATGAGACAGCTATGTAACTGCACTGATCTTTTCCAAGACTGAGACTGACCTCATGAGATATGGAGCAAGCTACCAATGTAACTGCTGGATCATGAAACTTCTCATTCGCAGTTTCAAAGGTGGGACTGCAGGGGAGCAGATTCTGTCACCCCAAAATACACTTCCTTGGCAAAAGGATCATTTTGAGCTAAAGGCAATCAAAGCCCAGCAGATTCAAGAAAACCTCTTTACTTCACTCTTAACCTCCTAAATTTACATTGGAAAGGGCATCTGTACCAGGAAGAGAGCTATTAGCTCTCATAACTTTTACTACAAAAGTTACTACATAACTTTTTAACTGAAGAAACTTATTTGCATTGCAGGGCAACTTTTATTTTCAAACTTCTCCTCCACCTTCCTGTAAATGGCTTTCTTCCTCTTCATATCCCCAGACCCCTACTCCTTCCTTAGCTCAAGGTATTATATAAGCCTCTACTACCAACTGTGTGTGAGGCTTCATATCTTTATGGGACTCCCCTGTGTACATAATTTTGTTTGCTATTCCCTGGTTACTCTGCCTTGTGTTGATTTGATTATTAGACCAGCCAAAGAACCTAGAAAAGCAGAAGGAAAACTCTTCTGCCCCTACAGCAGATTTCTCCTCTTTCCAGACTTGCTGCACATTAAAAAGGAGTGAAAGAGAGCATCCATGTCACCTTGCTGGTTTGGGCATAGCTTTGCCTTGTGAGCAGACATAAAGCTGTGTTTCTTGACAAAAAAATGACCCCAAAGAGAAAATGGACCACTGTTAGTTATGGCAAAGAGGAAGACATGAAAGGTTCTAAGAAAGAAAAGTTTTATGAGGAAATCATACACTTCACTTATATCATCAAATCTTGACATTTAATACACAAGAGAATTGAGAACAGAGACTCAGATATTAATACACACATTTATTTATAGTAGCATTAGACACCACTGCTCAATATGAAGACAACCCATGTGTCCATCAACAATGAATGGGTAACTAAAAGGCAGTACATATATTCAATGGAGTATTCAGCCTTAAAAAAAGGAAGAAATTATCATGTTGCAAACAAGCGTGAGCTCTGAAGATGAGATGGTTATGCCAAACCAACTAAGCTAGTCACAAAAAGATCAATATTGTATGATTTTTCTTATATGAGGTACCTAGGGTAGTCAAAGTCGCAAAGATAAAGTAGAATAGTGGTTACTAGAGGCAGGGGCAGGGAGAAATGGGGAGGTTTTTTTGTTTTGTTTTTTGTTTTTAAAGATTGATTTAGGAGCGCCTGGGTGGCTCAGTGGGTTAAACCCTCTGTCTTCAGCTCAGATCATGATCTCAGGGTCCTGGGATCGAGCCCCACATTGGGTTCTCTGCTCAGTGGGGAGCCTGCTCCCCCCCCCCCCGCCCCCGTGCCTGCCTCTCTGCCTACTTGTGATCCCTCTCTCTCTCTGTCAAATAAATAAATAAAAATCTTAAAAAAAAAAAAAAAAAGATTGATTTGAGAGAGTGAAAGGATGAATGGGAGGGGTAGGGGGTGGGGAGAAAAAATCTCAAGCAGACTCTGCCCTGAGTATAGAGCCCAACACAAGGCTGGATTTCATGACCATGAGATCGTGACCTGAGCCAAAACCAAGAGTTGGTTGCTTAACCAACTGGGCCACCCGGGTGTCCCTACCTACAGAGTTATTTTTTAAGTGAGTACATAGTTTCAGTGTGGGATGAGGGAAAAGCTCTGGAAATGGTTAGCAGTGATGGTTGCACACCATGGTGAATGTACTCAATACCACTGAACTGCATACCAAAAAAATAAAGTGGTAAACTGTGTGTTATGCATATTTTACCACAATATTAAAAAATGATAAGGAAAATAAATAAATCTTGAGATTCACAAAGGTCCAGAGAATGGGTTCTGGTTACAGGTATATAATGTTACTGATTTTAAATGAAAAAAAAAAACAGAAAAACAAAAAACAGTATGGATAATTAACACACAGAAACAAATTGCTTCAAGAAAATTATACTTGATCTCACTTTAACACTCATCACATAATAAAGAATATTAACTAAAACAATATGAAAACAGAAAAAGTATTAGTTAAATATGTCAGAAGTTTAGGAAAAAACAAGAGCTGAAGTAAAACCAATGGATCCCTGAAGTAGGAATTGGTCAAAGTTTGCTGTGCACACATTGTAAGGACAGTTTGCAAACTGGGGACACTTAAACCAAAACCTGGAATGAGGCTTACAAGTACATTGCTGTAAAGCAGGTTATACAGTGAGAAAGCATTGACTGTTTATTCTTTACAGTGATGGGTTACAATAGTAGAATTTTTTTTTAGTGAAAGGGAGTTAATTAGCGGTTCCCTTGTACCAATTTTGTAGAACAATCTAAGTTTTGCTTATGATTTTCAGAGGCATAAGCAAGTCACCCAGGGCAAGTTAGCTTCACTTCTCTTGCAAAATAAGTAAAATTAAGCTTTGCTTGTATGACTTCACTGGATGTGTCTGCTCAGGGAAGGTTCTAATCTGGTGTCCGGGTTAGATTGTAACAAATATAAAGGTACAAAGTTATTCTAAACCCAGAATAAGTGACAAGGACCGGCCTGAACAGATTGTATATCAGCGTTGGGGTGGACGCTGAAGCTTCAAAAACGGGTCTCTCGGGTCAATTTCAGAGGTGTCAGGAAAGAGAGCAAAAAAACTAGGGGAAAAGGAAAGACAAAAAGAAGCCCAACTGACAGCCGGCTCTGCTGGGGAATGAGAAGAGATAAGTGAGAGCAGCGGCTGAGAGATCTGACATGGCAATTGCTTGAAAGCTAAAAATAGAATTGGATCGTGGGGTGGAAAAAACAGTATGTGAACCCAGAGGCTGCGGGCGATCGCTGATGTCACATTCTGTGACGTTCTCACTTGACTCTCAGCGTCAAGGAGGAGGAGTATGGATGGTGATGGGGAGGAAACTTGGGGATGGGGAGCCAGAGGAAAGTATTTGGGCCGAATTATCTTTGATGTGTTCATCAGAGGAGGGCGGAGGACGGCAAGAGGAAGAAGAGGTGCACCCACGAGCAGCAGGCAGGACGCAGCCCAGGCGGGGCAAGGGTTCTCAAGGGCTTCGAAGGGGAGAAAGGGACCATTTTTGGCGTTGGTGCCGAGCAACATGTGGCAGGAGTTGGCAAGAGCCAGGTGGGAAAAGACAGAAGGAGAGATCATCGAAAGCTAAGAATGATTCCGTAACCTGGTAGCCAGACGGAAAAAGGTGTTGTTCGGATGGAAGGAAGAGATGGGGAAGACCGGAGGTGGTTTCAATAAAAGCAGAAAGATTAAATGAGTATTTAATTATCAATTTAGCAGTGTGTGAAGTGTCCTGTCTGAAATTTCTTTAAGTTCTAAAAGTGTGAACAGGAAGACAAGGAGACGTGTTAAAAAGAAACTCCCGGAATCTTCTCGCAAGGTGAACCCATCTCACCACACACACGCCGGCAAGTTTAGGTGATTTGTTAAGAGGTTTTGTTTTTTTTTTTCCTCCTCAAAGCTTTGGAGGATTTGATTGAAATCTTCATTTATGACTTTCACTCTCATTTGAAGCTCCTTCGTATATGCCCCCACGTAGGCAAGCATCATGCACCGCACAGTTCCCAATGAATCAGCCCGCGCATCCAGGCCTATGCTTTTGCGTTATTCACCATAATAAAAATAGTGTGTGGTGTGCCGCCCTCCACCAAATAAATAATGTGTCCAGCTGTTACCTTACACCAAATAAATCAATGAAAACAAATGTCTTGCTGCAGAATAATTTCGTCTTTAAACTCTAACATGCATCAGAAAATAGATTTCCTGTGTTCTTGAGCACGGATAGTAAACAGCACCAGGTCGGTGGTCTCTGGGTACCATTCTGGGGAAGTTTGCAGGGGGGTGGGGGAGAGGATTGTTTGCTAGAGTAAAATCCTTAAAAAAAAAAAAAAGGGATTCTTAGCTTTCATTTAGGTTAATAACATACCACATATATTTGTCAATCAAATTAGAATTACTGTCAGCCCCTAATGCATTTTAGTTGAGCCAATATCAGTCAGTCCTGATTTATTTGCTTAATACAAATCTAATTGAGTTTCAGCCTGCTCGTCTCCTTTCCGCTGTTAACCGACCAAGTACATCTTTAATTTCCAAGAGCGATGGTGTGGTAGCAGTTGAGAGGAAGAGTGATTTGCATAAAGCCCCAGAAGGGTGCCAAAACTCTTCACGCTTTAAACAACAGCCTTTATTATTCTGTAAGTGGATGTGTTGAATTTTCATGCTTTTGTTTCCAGTTCAGCCCTGACAGAAAAGAATAAAGTAGATTTTGCCAGCACCCCTGCTGTGCCCTGGGGGAGAAATTCAATGTGCCTCATTTGTCTTAATTGGAGAACCGCCCTCAGCACCAGCTTTTTCTATGAATACATTAGCATAACAGACAGAAAATTCAAGCCCACTTTTGTAGCAGCCGGCTTCCCCCCCCCCACCCGCCCCGGCACGCACACCTCCCATTTTTAGACTAATAAAAACTGCACGAGGGGAGAAGTACATGTTTCATCTCCTGAATTTCTCATAGTTGGTGTTGTAAAATTCTCTGTGCAGGAGAGATGTATCAAGCCTACGTTATCTCTGCACTGTTATTAGAGCCAGTCATGAAAAATGTGATAAATATGATCCATGACAGAGAGCTGAAAGCTTCTCTTTATTCTTCATAATGTGCTAATCCTATATACTTGTTCTTTGACTGGTAATGCTGCTTTTTCAGAGGGGAGAGTTGGTTTTACAGAGACAAATGGGTAGCAGCTATGAATGAACCTAGAAAAAAAGAAAGAAAGAAATTCTCATCGAGGTGAATGTATTAGCACTAAAACAAACGCAGTTATTTGAGCCAAAAGGCAAGATTGTAAACCCCGTGCCAATTCATGGGAGAAATATTAAATTCATCTCCACGTTCTTCGTATTACAAAAGGGCTCTAAATCTGGAAAAACAACCTGCGCCATGGAAATCATTTTCCTAATCCAGTCCCTTCCAGTGTCTGATTGAACTAATGGAATTTAAAGGTAGGTGTTTCAAAAGAAATATTTCGTTTACATGTTCCCAAGACTGGTATTAATTCTTTCATCACATCTGTTCAACCTGCTTGCCATTGCCAGCATGAGAAAGAGACGGAAAACATGGGGAAAGATATAATTTCTTAATAAAACGTGGTGTACACATTCTCTTGGAAAGATGGCTGCCTTTCAGAAAAACAGTGAATCCATATTTTGTCTTGATTTTTCTCCAGCAGGCCTAATTTACCACGTCAGTCACACGCTGCTCTCACTAGAAGCCTTCCAGGGATTTTAAGTAAGGTTTTTTTGTTGTTGTGGTGGTGGTGGTGGTGAAGAGCTTGTTTGGTTTTGAATTATTTGTATGCCCATTTAAAAATTAAATACCTTTTGGGTCAGGTCCTTGTGGGTAAATGGAAAGCAAAATCATTTTGAAATCGTAAATTTGAGAGGCAGAAGTTTCCCAGCCTGGAGAGAACCAACCAGTTCTCACTTCTGTATAAATCCTCATTCTGTCGCCAACTTCAAACACTCGGTACGCCCCATCAGAAGCCTGAAGGCAAAACTGAGGGATTAATGCGCTCTTCCCCTCCCCCTGCCTTTCCTGCACTTTCCATTCACTCAGCCCCAATAAACATTCCAAGAGGCTAGGATGAGTTGGTAAGTGTTGGAGGCCAGGAATAAAATGTTTGCTTTCTTCTGTAAATGAATCTAAAAATAATCATTTGGCTTTATCTGTCCAGTGAGAGGAAGTGAGCTTTTCGCTTTACCCCTGGTTTCATTTACATCATAAAAATGACAAGCAGTCTACCCCAGTTTATCAGATAATCCCCGCTGCTTTCTAAACAAACATTCCAGCCACTCTCGGAGTTCTTTCTCGAATCCTCCTTCCCCGCCCCCACAGGCCTGGAAGTCTTGTCTTGGGGTCTGGCCTCAGCTGGCTCAGCCCATCCTACAATTCAGTAAGAGACGGTCCCCGTGAGCACTCCATTCTCCCTCTATCCCATACCAATTCGTTTCCTTTTTAAAGCAAATGAAGAAATACTCATCTTCCTGGAATCTTGTATTTACTACCATTCCTAACAACTTCCAAAAATCTCAAGGAAAGAGAAATGGGTTTGCGGGGTGCTTTAGCACGGAATTAAAGCTTTTCTTGGGCGGTTGTTGCTTTTGTTCTCTAGCGTAGTATTAAAGACTTTTAACGTTTGCTACTGTGCGAGTCATATGCGTTCCCTTTATCAAAATGAAAAAGTATCGAAAATCGTAGAAAAGAACCAAAGCCACTCGTGGCGTTTTGTTTGTTTTATTGTGGCCGTGGTATTACTGCTTCAGTTTTTAAGAGAGACACCCCACATTCTTTGCAGCCATGTTAAGCAAATTGGTATTTTAAAACACTCTGATAGGGTATCTGCATGTTGCTGCCCTCCCCTCCCCCTCCATTGATTTGGCCCACCTGTCCTGGGTGGAGACATCGCGGCGGGGATTTAAACTCCTTGGGAGGTAACCTGAGCAACGTTAAGGAGGGCTGTTCTATGGTCATTCATCCATTATTTTTTGTGCCATCACTCTCTGTGAAAATCACTTTTGCCTACAGAAATGAAGCATTGGTAGAATGACCCTAGAATATCAAGCATAAGTATTTCAGTGGGGAAGGGGAAGACATAAGTTTGGGGAACGGATGGCTAGGAAAGGGACTCTCTTATCCTGAAGACCTGGGGTAAAAATAAGCCTGCATGTGACCGTGGGCACCCCGTGGGGTGATGGTCACGCAGGTACCGTGGTGAAGAGGTGGGTCCTCACCTGGTGCGTCTCTCTGAAGAAAGCCATGGATGGGATTCTTTCCTGAGTCAAACTCTGAAGAGTGACATTTCAAAAAATGCTATCAGTCTTCACAGGGAGAAATCTAGAATTGACTTTGGAAGGTGCTCTTTTGACTTTACAAATTAAAAAAAATGTAAGATTTTATTTATTCATTTGAGAGAGAGACAGACAGAGGGAGCACAAGCAGGGGGAGAGGGAGACAGAGAAGCAGACTCCCTGCTGAGCTGGATCCCAGGACCTCGAGATCATGACAGGACCCGAAGGGAACTGCTTAACCATCTGAGCCACCCAGGTGCCCCTTGACTTCACAAATTTATTCAATTTATACAAGTTCTTTGTATGGTCAGAACACAAGAGCCAAGCAATACCAAATTGGGAGAAAAATAACGGGCAAGAGTAGGACAACTATTAAGACCGGAGCTTTAAGGCAAAATACTCCTGAGTTTAATCATACAGTTCAAGTAACAGCGACCTAAAATTCAGCTGATAATCATTTCTGTTGAAGTTACAAGCAAAAGACATATACGTGCTAATTTAACATCAACAAATTAACAATGAGATGCACTCGTTCGTGAAGTAACAGGCATAATGAGGCGATAAAGAGAAAACACGTTTGTTTTGCACACCAAAATGTCTCACTTTAGTGACTTTGCAACAAATTAGCCCAAAAAGAGCCTCTTCTCTCCTCCTGTTGACTTAGGGAACACCCTGGCTATTACTTCTTCTGGCTTAAACTTCTTTGGAAGTTATTGATTGACTATTCACTGTCTTGATAACCTCTTTGTATCTGATTCGAAAGACTTAGCCAACATAAACTGGGAGAGTCCTTTTAGTTTATCTGTCAGCTCTGTTCGGTGATATATCTGTTCTCTGAAAAGAAAAGGAATGTCAGATAAGGAATGATAGTTGTTAAGTCACCATATCCTTTAGGTTTTAACCTAAAAAAAGCAAGACACCTGTGTGAGGTCTACAGGGGTGCACAGCATTTTCCCCTCTGGAAGAGAAACTGGTTCCCTGAAAGGGTGCGGAGCAGAAGTAGTCCACTTGGGGCCTGGATCTGGTATCTGAACAAACTGAGGAGGGACCAGGATTCCACTCTGCAATGTTGTTTGGTCAAATGAAGAGAAGGGCAAAAGGGACACAGGCTATCACTGTTCCCAGGGAAAAGCAACTTTCAAAAGTACAAGAGGAGAATGTTTGGATGTTTGGATCACAAAAAGCGTGAGAGCCTCAGAGACCCTCTAGAAAATTCTTTGACCGGAGACACTGTGTCTTCCTCACTCACCTGAGTCTCTTACTCATCTGTACATCACAGATTCTGGCCTAAGAGTTGACCTAAAGTGGAGTGAAACATAAAAAGTCGAATGGGTGAAACTCCCACAGGGATGGTGCAAACCACCTGGCTGGAGATGGGGCTTGGACATGGTAACTTGCACTTAGGCAACCCTTCACTCCCCATCCCACTATGATTTGCATGGGTCTCGGCAGACTCAAGGAAAACATCTGGAACCCTGTTTGCAGTCTGGATTCAGGTATGTGCTGATGAGCGTAAGGGCGAGGAATGGTGCCTGATTGCAGAAGAAACCATGAAAGGCCCTAGAAGAAAAACCATAATGAGAAAGAAGTTCTACAGCGTGGCCCAGCTGCAAAAACAGGTCCAGAGGAAGGGGACACAATGGACCGAAGCACAGAGTGAAATCAGACATGAATCCATCCTGACCTAACTCTCAGAAATTCCTTGTGTGTGTCGGGCAAAAGAAGGCTATATGTAGCTTTGGGTTAAGAAAATAAGATGTGTTAACTAACTAAACCCCTTGTAGATCCCAAAGTATGTAAGAATGTCAAACACAGGGACCAGAGTTCCTAGACTTTTTTTTTTTTTAAGATTTTATTTATTCATTTGAGAGAGAGAGAGAGAGAGCATGAGAGGGGAGAAGGTCAGAGGGAGAAGCAGACTCCCAGTGGAGCCGGGAGCCCGATGCAGGACTTGATCCGGGAACTCCGGGACCATGACCTGAGCTAAAGGCAGTTGCCCAACCAACTGAGCCACCCAGGCGCCCGAGTTCCTAGACTCTTAGAAGTTAAAAGAAGTAAGCACTGTGATTCAGGTGGTCTGAATGCAGCAGTAATGATCTGCTGGGACCATGCTGTCCCTGGGATCAGTCTGAGCAACACGGGAGCTTAGGAACAGCAGGGGACAGATGATGGCAGGTAGTGGTATAAAGAAATGGAAGGAAGGAGCCTGGGTGGCACAGTCGGTTGAGCATCTGACTCTTGGTTTCAGCTCAGGTCATTATCTCAGGGTTGTGGGCTCAAGCCCTATGTTGGGCTTCACACTTACTGCACCATCTCCTGGAGAGTCTCTCCCTCTTTCCCTCCTTTCCTCTCTGCTCCTCCCCCTGCCCCCACTCTTACTCTCTCTCTCTCTCTCTCTCTTTCTCAAAATAAATAAAATCTTGGGGCACCTGGGTGGCTCAGTGGATTAAAGCCTCTGCCTTCGGCTCAGGTCATGATCTCGGGGTCCTGGGATCAAGCCCCGCATTGGGCTCTCTGCTCAGCGGGGAGCCTGCTTCCCCCTCTCTCTCTGCCTGTCTCTCTGCCTACTTGTGATCTCTCTCTCTCTCTCTCTCTGTCTCTCTCAAATAAAATAAATAAAATCTATTTAAAATAAATAAATAAAATCTTAAAAAGAAAGAAAGAAAGGGAAACAGTTGAGATTCAGTCAAGTTGGAGTTGTTGATAAAAATGTTAATTTGACCTTGCCTAAGAATCATAGGCTATGGGGACCCAGAGGTATTTATATTGACATAAAGTAAATTGTTGGAAAACAGGAAGTATGTTTAGTCAGCTAGGGCTGCCTTACTGAAATACCAGACTGACTGGCTTAAACAACTGAAATTTGTTTTTTGACAGATCTGGAGACTGGAGGTCCAAGATCCAGGTGTTAGCAGGATTGATGTCTGGTGAGTCCTTTCTTCCTAAGTTGCACATGGCAGCCTTCTTGTTGTGTCTTCACAGGCTTTTCCTCTCTATTTGCACAGAGAGTGAGTAAGCTCTAGTGTCTCTTCCTGTTCTTATAAGGACACTAGTCCTATTGGATCAGGGCCCCACTCATATCACTTCCATTAACCTTAACTCCTTCCTTAAAAGTCTTATCTTCAAATATAGCTACTTTGGGAATTAGGGCTTCAACGTAGGAATGTGGGGGGAACAGAATTCAGTACATACCCAGGAGCTGGAAGGGATCTTCATGAATGAATCTAGGAAGAGGAAAAGATCTAGAGTTCTACCACCTACCTGGGGGCTAAAGATGACAATTCACCTTCAAGTGTTTGTGTCTGACCTGTGTATATGGAAGGATTCTATATAAGAAAAGCAGCAGGTAAGGGCCACGTGGGTGGCTCAGTTGGTTAAGTGTCTGCCTTCGGCTCAGGTCATGATCCCAGGATCCTGGAGTTGAGTCCCACATCAGCCTCCTTGCTTGGGGAGGAGCCTGCTTCTCCCACTACCCCTACTCTGCTTGTGCTCTCTCGCTCTCACACTCTCTCTCAAAGGGATAAATAAAATCTTAAAAAAAAAAAAAAAGAAGAAGAAGAAGAAGGAAGGAAGGAAAAGAAAAGCAACAGGTAAAAACCCCATTCCTCTTAGGAGTTTACGAAAAATGGTCTTGATTCACCCCATAGTCTAGTGGGTATTAAATTGAAAGGAATATTCATCTCTTACACCTACACTTTGTTTATCAGGCTATAAATAATTGTTTTCTGGGAAAAATTTTGCAAACTACAACCAAGTCCTTTAAAAGTATAGAAGAAAAGAAATTGAGGCAGTTTGTGAATTCTGACCATTATGAATTTTCTTTGACTTAAAGACAGTGTGTCGTAGATCAGCTTCATACTGCTCTCTACTGTGTGACTAGCCTTCAGAGGGAAAATTTGTTTTTATACATATAAAAATATGAATGTGATATCAGTGTACTACACTGTGGGCTTATAAAAACACCATGACTTTTTAATGATTTTTTTTTCAGGAGAAAAGGAAAACCAAGGGCAACATTTCAGTACCCAGTTGATTTTTCTCCAAGAACAAGTAGACCAGCATAGATTTAATTTTAGTGTATAATAATAATGTGAGTTAAATGTGGCTCAAAGTACTGCCCTTCCCCATACTAAATGAATACTCGCTCTCTTTGATATGTTCTCTTTTAGTAGCTGCCTATCATAGGTCGACAGTGTGTCATTTAGGCTGGATTGTAGGTAATATAAACCAATTCTGACTTAGCAGAAAGGGAATTTGTCAGATGAAAAGGACAAATCATAGAATTGAGGACAAGCTGCTGGTCATGGAAAGGACAGGATGCAGAGTAGATAGGTTTTAGGGCTCCACGGAACATGACCCAAAAGCCATTCTCTTTAAGATGCCACTGTTGGTATAAATCTCAGCCTCCATAACCAAGCTTCTCCTAAAAAGGACCAGGTTAGCAAAACATGGGTCAGGTGTCCATTTGATTAACAATTCCCCTGATGGTACACATGATGAGGGAGAATGGGGCGCTGTTGGAAGAATGGGAATGCGAGGAGAAAGCAAAAGGTGTCCCCAAGGAGCAACTGCCAGAATTACTCCTGTGTTGAATATTGATTGTGGAAAGGTGAAAGCATCAGTATTAGCACTGACAACAGAAGAATTTCCTGCCAACTTTGTTTCCCTAAATGACCTCCAAGTAGATCCTCCACCTCTGAATACATGGCAATGAAACCCCAAAATAAGGATGCTATCTAATGACCGGAGATGTCCGCTTACCTAGCTGCCTTTAAATACCGGCTTCATATTTGCCTCCACGGGAGGATGTATCTGGCCCTTTCCTGAACTTGTAAAGCTGCCACCACCCCGTGATCATCTTTCTGGCTTCCAGTAACGATCTTCATGAGTTCTCCATTTCCCCGCGGATTACTCACCAGCCTGAGTGTCCTCACAACGCGGACCAACAGCAGTAGTGACTAGGTTTTAGTGTTTCATGAAACAACCATCTCAATCATTGTGGAAACAACATTCCAGTCTGTTCTCTAATCCCTGGTGCCCAGGCCCTGTCACCTCCGCTATGGCTGCCAGACTCCATTTTGGTCTGACTATATAGATAGCTCTCAGCAAAATCTAAATTTATTTTTATTAAAGATTTTATTTATTTATTTGACAGAGAGAGAGAGAGAGAGATCACCAGCAGGCAGAGCGAGAGGGGGAAGCAGGCTCCCCGTGGAGCAGCGAGCCCGTTGCGGGGCTTGATCTCAGGACCCTGAGGCCTTAACCCACTGAGCCACTCAGGCACCCCAGCAAAATCTAATTTTTGTGATGTAGTCAAGAAATGCCTGGGTACAGACTAACCCTCCTTTCAGCTATGTTTGTTTAGGCACTTGAAGGCTGGTCTACTTTTGAAACGGCTCCCTTAAAGACCGAATGGGGGAACAGCCAAGAACTCTGGGCAGTACTTCAAAAGTCAGCAGCTGCTTTGCACTCCCAGTCAATCCCAATTTGCCACTTGGCTGCTTACTGACAAGCTGCTTGTACGAGTGTGTGATAGCACCATAGCGTGTTCCCTGGTTCGCCCACTGGCTTACCAAGCTTTGGGTGCGTATCTGGTACCCCAGAAGCTTGGCCTCTCTGCTCAACAGCTTGTTATGAGGGAAAGAGAATTTGATTGGAAGTCAAGAGTCCAGTTGCAGATTTGAACTATCCCTAATTACATATATGGTGTTGGGCGAGCAACTTAATATATCTAGGCCCTAGGGGTTTGTTGTTTTTGCTCCTGTTAACATCTTATTATGGGAATTTCAAACCTATGCAAAAGCAGAAAGAATAATATAATAAATCCCACGTACCTATCATCTACTTTCAGCAGTTATGAACTTAGATTTATTAAATTCTGCCTCACCTACTGGATTACTGTGAAACGAATCCCAGACTCATACATTATATTCTTAAATATTTCAGAGTGTATCTCTAAAAGATTAGATCTACTTTGTTTTTAAAAGTCAGAATAACAGGGCGCCTGGGTGGCTCAGTTGGTTGAGCAACTGCCTTCGGCTCAGGTCATGATCCTTGAGTTCCGGGATCTAGTCCCACATCGGGCTCCCAGCTCCACGGGGAGTCTGCTTCTTCCTCTGACCTTCTCTCCTCTCATGCTCTCTCTCACTGTCTCTATCTCAAATAAATAAATAAAATCTTTAAAAAAAAAAAAGAAAAAAGTCAGAATAACAGGAGCACTTGGGTGGCTCAGTTGGTTAAGCAGCTGCCTTCAGCTCAGGTCATGATCCTGGAGTCCCAGGATCCAGTCCTGGATCAGGCTCCCTGCTCAGCACAAGTCTGCTTCTCCCTCTGCTCCTCCCCCTTCTTGTTCGTGCTTCTCTCTCTCATTCTCTCTCAAATAAACAAAAAATAAAATCTTGAAAAATTGAAAAAAAAAATAACGTTAGATACCAAAAGTAATAATAACTCAATAATATTTTTAGATATCTAGTGTTCAAATTTTCCTGACTATAGCAAAAAAAAAATTTTTTTTTAAGGGGGCATGTGTCTGGCTCAGTTGGTAGAGAATGCAACTCTTGATCTTGACGTCATGAGTCTGAGCCCTACGTTGGGCACAGAGATTACTTAAAAAAAAATTTTAAGGGCACCTGGGTGGCTCAGTCATTGGGCATCTGCCTTTGGCTCAGGTCATGATCTCAGGGTCCTGGGATCAAGCCCCACATCAGGCTCCCTGCTCTACGGGAGCCTGCTTCCCCTTCTCTCTCTCTGCCTGCCTCTCTGCCTACTTGTGATCTCTCTCCTCTCTGTCAAATAAATAAATCTTTAAAAAAAATTTTTTTTAAGATAATTAAAAATTTTTTTTTCCCAATATTCTATTTCTTTTAATGACCCCCATCTCCCCGAAGGACAGGTACAGGCAGCTAGGCGGTGGCAAGAGCTGTTCACGTGAAGATCTTGCCCTGACTGAAGGTTTTGCCCACGTGCTGGAAGGCCCCCTCCCAGAAAAAGTGCTCTTAAACCAGTGTCTGGGTCTCCTCACTGCCAGGATCTAGTTTCTATCATGTATATGATTCCTCAGGTCCTCAATGGAGGAGTCATGTATATGACTCCAAGTGTCCTCATTGGAGTGTTTGGGCTTAAATTCTCCAACACAAAGGTACTCTTGGGCAGGTGAGCAAAGGGGTCCTTGGCCTTCGGTTCAGCAGCCAGTGCCTGGTCACATTCATCCATCTTCTCCCCAGGATCAGAGGCAGCAGCCTTTTTCTCTTCTTTCTGCTCAGCCTGACTTCTCTTCCTGAGAGCCTTTCTTTTTCCATGGTATGTCCTTTTTAGGCTGGCCCTCTGCAAACTTTTTTAGCAACAAACTTGGCCATCTTTTCACAGAGATTCACTTCCCCCAAGACAGCCTTGAACTGGGGCTGGTTAATGCATGTGAGGAACCAGAGGTTGGTATTGGGGAAGGCCTGGTGGAGAGAAGGCTCCAGGACCTGTTTATAGAGCCACAACACGGTTCAGACAACTGTGATGTCAGCCAGTCCCACAACTGACCACCACTTGAGTTGTTGTCTGCAAGTGAACATCCAGTAGCCCCAGAAGTTGCTTCACTTCCTCCTTTGCCTTCTCTGTGGTCTGCTTGTTGCGGTGCATGATGCCCAAGGTGGAGCCCACCTGGGTGCTGGCGGGGGGCACCATGTCACTATCAGCAAAGCTCACCCACTGCCCCTCCTGGGCTGCTGCCTCTGGAGTACTTCCCCGCAGCTCCTCATTGCTCACATACTAGGCAATGGCATTACTCTCCAACACACAGAATCCATCATCACCCTCAAATACTGGAAGCTTGCCAGCAGGACATTTACAGAGAAGTTGAGGGCTGCATTTGGTTTGGCTGAAGTGGAAGTGGGGTGGTGCAGAGAGCACATGGACCTGCCCCCCTCTATACTGAGCAGCAATGAGAGCCTTGAAGGTCCTCCAGTTTTCAGGATACATGAATAGGGTGCCGGCTGCCATGGTGATTCCACAGAGAAAGCTAAAAAAAAAATTTTTTTTAAAGGATTGAAATGAGGTCCCAAAATTTAATTGTTAAAATGTCTCTTTAGTCCATTTTAAACTAAAGATTCTCCCTCTGTCTTTTTCTCTCTCCTTCAACTTATTTGGCGGTGGGGAGGAAGGGGTGGAGAGTCGATCATTTGTCCTATAAAGATTCTCAGTCTAGAGTTTGTTAATTGGATCCTTGTAATGATACTTAATGTATTGCTCTGTCCTCTGTATTTCTTGTAGTTAGAGCTACAAGTTTGGTCATGTTAAGTACTAAATTTTGGTAAGAATGCGTCTTAGGTAATATCATGCACCTCCATTAGGAAGCATATTATGTCTGGTCGTTTGTCCTTTTGAGTCATTAGCAGCCACTGATAACCATTTTCTAGATCCATTATTTCAAAAGGGGTTGCAAAATAGTGATATGATATTTTAATATACCTTCTTCTATAGTACTTCTATAGTACTAGCTAGAGTACTTCTATAAATAGTAACTTCTTGCAAACTATTTGGTTACCCTGCAGTATGGAGGTATGGGAAAGGCAAGATAAATGCTCGAATCTTTCCCTGTATTTATAAGTTTTAAAAAATAATGAATCCTTTTTCTAGCATCTTCTCATGTAGAACAATGAGGGGGTTTTTTTTGTTGTTGTTTAAGATAATTGTGCACTTCTGGGTTTAAACATATTTGATGTGCTTTAACCCATTTTGGTTATTATTCTGTAAAAGCCCACATCAGCTAGTGGGAACCTCTTCAATTAGTCTAATAAGGAGAGAACACGTAAAACACTATGTTTGCAGAACACATGAGCTATGGGAAAATCCAAAATAATTGACAAAAACAGTCCTAGAACTAAAAAGTAATTACAGTAAGGTTGTAGGATACAAGTTTAATATATAAAAGTCAATCACTTCCCTACACACTAGTAATGAAAAAGTAGAATTTGAAATTAAAAACACAATATCATTTACATTAGCACCCCTGAAAATGAGATACCTAGATGAAATCTAACAAAATATTTACAAGACCTAAATGAGGAAAACTTAAAAACTCTAATGAACAAAATCAAAGAACTAAATAAATGGAGAGATAGTCCATGTTCATGGATGGGGAGACTCAATATTGTCAAGATATCAGTACTTTTAACTTGATCTACAAATCTGGCACAACCCTAATCAAAATCCCAGCCATTTATTTTGTGGATATCAACAAACTGAGTCTAAAGTTTTATGACTAGACAAAAGACCTGGAATGTTCAACGCAATATTGAAGGAAAAGAACAAAGTTGGAGGAATGACACTACTGATGTCAAGACTTACTATAATTGCACACTTCTGTTCTGCAAAAGATAATGTCAAGAAAATGACATGACAAGTCACAGATTGGGAGAAAATATTTGCAAAAGACATATCAGATAAAGGACTGTTAATCCAAAATATATAAGGAACTCTTAAATTCAACAATAAGAAAACAATCTGATTTTAAAAATGGGTCAAAGGAGGAGAAAGGAAAAAGGGAGGAAGAAGAGGAGGAGGGGAAAGTATTATACCTTTCAAGAATGCAAAGCAAAAACAGCACTTCTTTCTGTGCAGTGCTGGAAGTTGAACGGGGACCAAGACACAAATCCATGAGATTTTCTTTAGTGCTCTTTTTTAAAATTTGCAAATAAGAAAGCTAATTAATACAAAAACCATAAGTCATCAGGAGTCAAATTGTGATGATGGTCCTGTTTAAATCAAACCTGAATGAATTAAAATAAGTATATGTTTTACAATTTTGAAAGTATTCTTTAAAAAAAAAAAGTACTCTTAAGGTGTTCAGGAAAATGTACTTACATGTGATTGTGGATAAATGATGTGTGACTGTAACTTCCTCCTTGGTTAAATTATAAACTATTATTTACCACCACACGATTGAATATATGCCTTTTCAAACCAAGCCCAAGATAAACGACCCAAATTTCACGTTAAGCTTTTTACATGTTCAACGAAGACAACCACCTTAGACGCCGAGTAAAACCCAACACAGAAAGACTGATGTATCACATATTCTAAATATCATTGAGTCAAAGGTAATGAAATTTGTTCCATGCTATGATATCTGAGGACGTATGTGAGCTTTTTAAATGTACTCCACGGTTCCGTACTGTTGAGTCCTGGCCCTTCCAATTGATGCATCGCGTCATCAACCTGCCAGGAAGCCTTTGGAGAGCCATTTGTCCCTGGATCCAAATCAAATATGTATTCTGACTGTTAAAAAATATTTTGTTAGACACAATGACTGAGCTGTCTTTGACAGAACTGCCAAATGAATTATGACAACAGTTGACCACTTTGGACCCTGGGGCAATATTACCAAAAAGAAAAAGAGAAAAATATGTTCTTTCTAGTTTCTGATCTTATGCAGAACAAATGCATCATTCTTTCTGTTATGAATCTCAGTTGCAGTCCAAGGCTGCTGCACTCCTTTATTGGGACTTAACAAGGTATAGATGTCATTTATCCTGTTTATTATTTGAAGGAGCATACACTCAAAGTTGGTATGTCACGTTATTTCTGAATCACAACACAGCTGAGGCTTAAGAGGGAATTGTTGGCTCCTGACTTAACCTGGGATCTCAGCATTACCACTTAATAGGCTCCTCCTCTTTCAAAGTGGGGTAATAATATCTATCTTTTGCAATGGCTGTGAAGGTCAATGGCGAATGTTAAGTTATTGACATATTGTGGGCACTCATAAAAAAGACACCTTTTATCATGATGGTCTAAGTCTAACAACAACAGGCTTTTTCTAACATTGCTAACTGAAAGTCTTCTGAGAATCAATGTATGAATACGATTATATATAAGGCAGTGGGGAACAGTCCCCCAGGAAATGCATAACCTGCCAAAGGCCTTCAAAAACAAAAAAAGCAGCAAACGAACAAACAAAATGAGCAACACAATCACAAATAAACAGTAACAACAATAAGAAACCCACTGTGCCACCCAGGCCAACCCCGTCTGCCCTTTGGTCCCTGCATATTAAAACTTAAATAATGTATTTAGCAAAGAATCCTCAGAAATTATTTTGCCTTTTGGCAACTGTATATCTCCGATGTATAAAAGAGGCTTTTACTTTGTTTCTTTCTTTCTTTGTTTTTTAATAAATAGTTTCTCAGTTCATCTGAGGCATCCCCTCACTCCTTTGACCAACACATTAATAATTCTACACATTCCTACTTTGCTTTACTGCTCCCAGGCTAATTCAGAAAGCATGCGCACTTGGCCATTCACAAGGAGCACTGTTCAGTTTCTCTGACTACCTGAGTTCCCAGAGAGGCAACAGGAAGAGCAGGGAAAGGAAGCACAGACGATGTTTCATTTCCATCAGGATTCTGCTGCATCACTGTGATTTTTCTCCAGGTCCAGGCCCCAGGCCACGATGCAAAAGGACTTCCCCAAGACAAAGACTTCAATTTTGATTCTATTGCATTTCTTTGTATTTTATTATTCATCTACATCCTGCTTCAGGAAAATTTTGGAAAATACAAAGATCTTAACCCTGGGAGCCAAACTGCCTAAAACAATTACTTGGTTTTTAGTGGGATTTTTTTTTCTTTTTCCAAAAGAAAAAAAAAAAAAAAGATTTTCCTCTTGCAACTATTTGGGAGTTTACTTTCTTGTAAAAGATGGGCTTTCTGAAAAATTTCCATTGGCAGTCGTCCAGGGTCATAATGACTTTAAATTAAACCCTCAAGGGTTTCCCTTTCTCTTCTTGAGCCACAGACAGTTACTCCCTCTGAGTGTTAGACCGAGTTTAACCCAGCAAGTTTCCAGAAGCACTGCACATGGACAGAGGGCAGAAATTCAAACTTTCAACTTTGAAGAGGCCATTAGGACCTGGCATTTTGAGCCCTCTCTGAATCCCTGCTCTTCTTCTGAGTGTGAATGCGCATGGGAGACGAGAGAGCAGCTGTTTGCCCAAGTTGTGCAAGCCTGGTAAGGAATTTCAGCCTTACAGGTGTGTAAATCACTTTACCCAAAAATGTAGCTAAGGGCAAAACCTTGATCAAATATTCCTAAGAAATGACTCAAGACTACCGTGCTGTCTCACTTAAGTTGAAAACACTGGCACTTTCCCAGGATTTCTTTCACCTTACAAAGATATTGTGACAATACAATTTTATGTTTACACGTCTGCCAGCCAGAATTATTTTAATTTTACTTAGTTTTTTTTTTTCAAGCAACGTTTCTCCAAAGCAGTGAAGATTCTTGGAGGTTATCTCAGAAAAGAAACCTCTGAGATGGGAGGGAAGCAGAAAGCAGCTTAGCATTTTCCCTGGTCTTCTTTACCCCACCTGCTTCCCCTCCCCCACTATTCCCCCTCCCCCACTACTTCCCCTCCCCCCCATGCCCACCCACCCCAACTCAAACAGCGTCTAATTAAGGCAAAAACATTACTATCTGAAGAATAAGCTCCAGTTTCACCAAACTACGAAGGCTCTGTGGGTCAGGGATATTTAAAAAGGCAGAATATTTGTAGGCAGCCCAAATGAAAAGTCAAGTTTGGTCTTTGGAATTGCTTCGCTGACGTCGCTTTCTCTTGTCTGGAGGAGCAGAGATCAGATGTGACTCAGACTTGCTTTCAAGCATTTTGTCGAGGAGTCTCTTGACTGTGTGGATTCCCTTAGATTTTGTCTTTCTTCTGAGTTTTGCAGCTCACTCGCCTTTTGGTTGAGTTGCGTTGCTGATAATTTGAAGATGTCTCTGTTCCCCTGTGAGTAGGCTATTAAGAAGATTTACAGGTGAGTCTTTTCAGTCATGCCCTGCAAAGGTGATAAAATTTTTAAAATCTTTTTGGAGGCCACACAATTTAACGTAATTCCACTTCTGTGTTTCCTCACCTTATACATATAATCCATTAAACTGTTTTATAGAGGCTAAATATAAAAGGACAGTGGTATCATAGTATTTCTTAACCTGTTACTAAGAGTACAATATTTTAACAGGAATGAAGACCCACATGCAAATTTCTATTCTCTTTGTATAACATTTACGCAATAAAGAATGAATTGAGGGCATGATTTTTCATTTCTGAAGTACTAGGGCTGGTAATGCATGGAGCCACAAGAAGCAAGCATTAATCTATCCAGCTGCTAAGAAATGAAATGTCACTTGGAGGAACTTGTTCTCGCTGGCACATTCTTTCATGGAATTCTCCATCAAAGCGCAGGGGCAAAAGTAATTCTTTTTCCAGCTGCATTCTATCCTAACACATCTACCCTTTTTCATGTGTTCAGACTTATTTAGTTCCTGCATAGGGAGTATACAAGAGCTTCTGGTTCTCTTTTCTTTTCTTTTTTAAGATTTTATGTATTTATTTTGAGAGAGAGAGCGAGCACGAGGTGGCGGCAAAGGCAGAAGGAGAGGGAGAAGCAGGCCCCCCTCTGAGCAAGGAGCCCCATGGGGGGCTCGGCCCTGGGATCAGGACCCCAGCCAAAGGCAAACGCTCAACCAACGGAGCCACCCAGGCACCCCGCATTCTTCAAGAGTGTTTTTAAATATTTTTAAAGTATATCGTTGCCACAAACTCCTGAGGATACCTGTTTATCTGCAGGGCTGTCTTGCGAATCCAGGTGAAGCTTATAAACTTATTTAGCCTTAGGATTCATCAGGATACGCGGGCGCCTTCTGCAGGAGGGGCTGGCGAGGCGGAGCTCGGCGCTTCGGTCCAATCACTCCGGACGTTTGGACGTTCGGGGGCCATTAGAACTTACCGCTAACGCGCCACCCCCCTCCTGGTGCCTCCCATCCCCCTTGGGTATTGTCCTAGGCTAGGGCCTGGGAAACAGGGGAGCTAGGGTATTAGCATTCCCGGTTGCCGCCTGAAGAAGACCCAGGATTTACCTGTGAGTAAACAGCTTAAAGGTCTAGAGGAGGGTATTGTGGTATTAGCGGTCTAGAGGAGGGTATTGTGGTATTAGCGAGGCCTATGCTAATAGTGAGCCTTCCTGCCTGCTTCTCAATTGAGTTCCAGAAAGCTGAGATGGCCAGATAAACAAACTTTCCGCGGAAAAATACCTTCCTGGGGTGCCTGGCTGGCTCAGGCTGTAGAGCAGGCCACCCTCGATGTAGGGGTTGTGAGTTCGAGCCACGAGTTGAGTGTAGAGGTTACTAAATAAATAAGTAAATAAATATATCTTACTGTACCTTCGGTTGGATATTGCATCAGGATGGAGAGCAAGAAATGAATCAGGCCCTTCCAAATACTACAAAGGGAGTGGTGTTTTACTTCACATAGAACTGGTTTTGGGTGCTTGGATGGCTCAGTTGGTTGGGCATCTGGCTCTTTCGGCTCAGGTCATGATCCCCAGGTCATGAGATTGAACCCCGAGATGGCCCCATGCTCAGTGCAGAGTCTGCTAGTCCCTCTCTCGCCTCCTCTGCCCTCCCCCCCACCGTATGTTCTCTCTGCTCTCTCGCTGTCTCACTCTCTTGAAGATAGATAGAAGTGGGTTGTTTGTGGGGGTTTTTTTTAAAGCAGACTTTTTTTTTTTAAGATTTTATTTATTTATTTGACAGAAAGACAGAGAGAGCACAAGCAGGCTGAAGGAGAGAGAGAAGCAGGCTCCCCCATGAGTAAGGAGCCCAATGTGGGACTTGATCCCAGGACCCTGGGATCATGACCTGAGTGGAAGGCAGGTGCTTAACCACCTGAGCCACCCAGGTGCCCCCATAGAAGTGGGTTTTAAACTCATGACCACAGAATCCTTTACCCAATTTCTCTGTTAAAGAAAATGAAGCAGAACTACACCTCAGTTAGCGTCTCCTCTCACAAACATAAGGCCCCTTGAGAGGTGACCCCTCAGAGCCAGGGCCTTGTTATGTTTCTATCTCAAAACAACATCCTTGCTAATTTTTAAAATCGATTAATCACTTTATGATTCTCTGTAATAAATGTAAAAGCCGGGATAATAGTAAAGACACTTTAGTAGCTCTAATAAGAGATGAGTTTGAACCCTGTCTTCCCTTATGAAGGGAAATCAGTCTCCTCCACATTGCAGAATTTTTAGGCAGTGATTTTTTTTTTTTGTTTTTATTCTTGATAGATGTGTGTGCTCCTCAAAGATGAACTTCTCTACATACCTTTCAACACCTTCCATCTACAGAGAAGCCAACCTCTTCAGGTCAATACATGTCATCTTCAAGGTAAGATCAGCTGGGATCCTAGCTTGGGACTGGTGTTCATGAGGTAATATATCCTATTTTTAATCTCTCAGCATTGATTTTTTTGAAGTAGTCTTCTTTTATTTTTATGCAATGGGGAGTGATAAAAATCAGAATCTGATTTTGGGGAGCCAAAATCAGAAAACTTGGAAATTGCTATGACGACCAAAGTAGTAACATTTGTGAGATGTCTTTGAAAATATGATGTATTATTCTTTCATTTGTCAAGTTCTATTTGTGCGTGTTAGATGTAAATGATGACTCATTAAATTCTACCGAAGCCAATATTACACTATATGTCAACTAACTAGAATGTAAATAAAAATTTGGAACAACAAAACCAATCAAGCAAAAAAGGTATATTTGAGGGCTCGTTATGGGACAGACACTGGTCTAGGCATTAGAAATACACAGAGCTTACATTGTAACAGAGGTGCATCAGTGATTGGCTTTTGTTACCATTTATATTACGTTAGCACTATCGTTATTAAATAGAGAAACTCATTTGTGCTGTGCTTAACGTTTGACTTGTGAACATGGGGAGTTTGAAGTTGGAACAGGTGAAGACTTGAGTGTGCGTCCTGGCTCCCTATCATATCTTAGCTGAATATATCTAAGCAAATCATTTCATCTTACCGAGGACGTTTCCTCATTTGCAAATGTGGGACAGTGCTAATACTTAACTCCCAAGAGTGTTGTAAGTATTTTGAAATGATGGAGAAGGCATTCTGTACATCATACAGTACTAGGCAATACTATACATGCTTAGTCCTACCACTGTGAATACGACATCTTTCTACAGAGAAGCACAATGTACCCTCCTAGTTTTATCCAATTTAGGATTTCTCTTTTTCCTAAACATGGTAAAAAAAAATAATGATAATGAGTAAACTGTCAACAGTAGTGTCCACTGTTCCAGATAACACGAACTGTGCTCTTGCGACAATATTTGGGCTACATGAATTGGCCAGTGTTTTGCCAACAACAGCATAAATGACAACTATTCATATATCAGTTCCCTGTTGTTCTGATTACAAGCTTCTGTGGGGGGATGGTTCATGGTTTACTTGCTTTTCAAGTCACAATTTCAAGGAGCATCATTTGTCTTCTATCAGCAATTCATACTTAGCCTAAGAACCCACGTGCTGATCTCTTGTAGTCACATCATTTCTAGTCTTGAACAGCCTCTTTCAGACTGAAACATCTTTAAAGTAAATAGTGCAGATGGCCTTTAAAAACAACACAAAGAAAACATTTTACTGGTGTGTCTTTCATCTTCATGATAACTTTGACCAGTAGAGCGTCTTGCTCAATGCTAAGTGCAAAATAGTGTCCTCAGTCAATTTTGCCCCCTGAATACTGTCGCACATATTACTGTGTGTTTATATTTTACACATCAAAGGCCAATCCAATTCCAGGAGATCCACATGAGTTAGAAACAGAGATTTGAACCACTTGAGAGAAGATGATAGAAAGAGGACAGCCTTTAAGATGGGCGTTCATTGATTGGTGATTTCTGTCAGGAATCATGCTAGGAAACCTTACTGTGTTCCAGGTCCTGCGCTAGGAACAGCAATACACCAAAGACACACTGTCTGTGCTCGGGTAGAATCAATTTAGTGAGGGAATGAAGGACATAAATAATTAGGAAACACTCACAGGGCTGGGGTGGGGGGAGGGCATGAGGAAAAGGCATGGAAAGGAGGAAAGATGGTGCAATCCAGAGTAAGCAAATCCACAGAGAAAGATTTATTTTTGTCTGCTTGTTAGTTTGCATAAGTAACTAACTTATTCACAGAAATAAGGTATGTTGGGGGGCTGTTGGAAGAAGAGTAGATTTGGAGTGGGATTGGAGGGAAAGTTGATGAGTTAAGTGTTATACAGGTTGTATTTGAGATGCTTTTTTTTTTTTTTTAAGGTTTTATTTGTTTATTTGCGATAGAGAAAGAGAGCATGAGCTGGGGAAAGAGCCGAGGGAGAGGGAGAAGCAGACCTCCCACTGAGTGAGGAACCCAGTGTGGGGCTCAATCTCAGGATGCGGGATCATGACCTGAACTCAAGGCAGATGCTTAACCACCGGAGCCACCCAGGCGCCCTAGATTTGAGATGCTTTTGATGTATATTCAGTAGTTACGTAAAGTGAAGCTCACTTGTGAGCCTGTGTGTAAGAGAGGATTGAAAATACAGGTGTGGGGCCCCTGGGTGGCGCAGTTGGTTGAGCGACTGCCTTCAGCTCGGGTCATGATCCCGGAGTCCCGGGATCGAGTCCCACATCGGGCTCCCAGCTCCATGGGGAATCCGTGTTTCACTCTGACCTGCTCTCTCACTCTCTCTCTTTCCTAATAAAAAAAAAAAAAAAAAAAACTGAATAATCTAGATCTGAATCGGCAGCTCAAATGGGAAGGGGGAGAAGGAGGTAAGGGAGTTATAAATGTCCAGCTCTCCTCCCTGTGTCCCCACACCAGTCCATAATTTGCTCTCTCCTTTAAAAAAAAAAAAAAAGAAAATACAGGTGATGAGATCTCTTAGAGAGGGTATGGTCAGATGAGGGCAAAGATATGGAAACAGCCCTTGAAGAACTCTCTGCTGAAGACTAGGTGCAAGAAGAAAGCCTGCAGAGAGTACAATCTGGGAGAGGCCAGGAAGGAAGGAGAAAAACAGCAACATTTCCCTACCGACAGGAAGGGAAGGGGTGAAGACAGCAGTCAGGTCTAATGCTGTGGCGAAGTCAAGATCAAGATTTGGCTCCCTGGAGGTCTTTGGTGACTCTAACCACTTAAATACCATCCATATGCTGATGACTCCCAAAATCTAGAGCTGCAGTCCAGCTCTAGACTGTACCCCAGAGTCATGCCCCAAGTTGCATATGGAATGTCTACAAGTCACCACACATGTAACATGCTCAACAGAGAGTTCCTGGTTCTCTTCCCTACGCTTGTTTCTCAAGCAGTCTTCCTCATCACCCTTACTGTCAGCTCCCCACTTGAAGGTGCTCAGGCCAAAAAAAAAAAAAATACTTGGCATTGGCCTTGACTCTTGGTTTTTTTCCTCCTCTGACTCATCTGATCTGCAGCAAATTCTGTAAGTTCTACCTTCACAGTAGCCCATTGTCCTGACCACATCTCACCACCTCTTTGTGCCACCTTCCATAATCGCTTCTTTTTACTCACAGCTTCACTGAGATATAATTCACATACCATGTAATTCATCTGTTTAAAGTGTGCAACCCATTGGTTATTAGTAGCTTCACAGAGTCGTGCAACTATTACCACAGTTAATTTCAGAACATTTAGTCACCCCCAAAAGAATGAACATTCACTCCCCATTCCCTTGTGCCCCTAGTTCCTGGAAACTACTCGTTTACTTTCTGTCTCTACGGAGTTGTCTACTCTTGATTTCTCACATAAATGGAATCACACGCTATGTGGTCTTTTGTGACTGGCTTCTTTCAAAGAGCATAATAATTTGAAGGTTTATCCTTGTCATAGAATATATTAGTACTTCATTCCTTTCTACGGCTGAATAGTATTCTGTCACGTGGACATATCACAGCTCATCCGTTTATCCGTTGACGGACACGTGGATTGTTTCCACCTTTTGGCTCTTCGGAATAATGACGCTATGAATATTTAGGTTCTGTTTGGAGATATGTTTTCTTTTCTCTTGCTGGGCCGTATGGTAGTTCTGTGTTTAACTTCTGAGGAAATGGCAGATTGCTTTCCAAAGTGGTGTCCATCATCCCTTGACAGGAAGAATGTGTCAGGATTATTTCTGTTCTCCTTGCTTCCACCCTTGCTCCCTGACTGTTCATTTTCAAACATCATAAGCCTGCTCTGAATCCTCCACTGAGTCCTCATCTCACTCAGGAGAAAGCCAAAGTACTTAAAATGATCCCAACCCGACCCCATATGACCTCACTGGTGTCCCCTTCTCTGTGTCCTCCCATCACTCGTTCCTTACTCCTCTCTTCACTGTTCCTTGACGATACCAGGCACACTCCCTCTGCTTATTCTTCCTCTTTCCTGGAATAGACTTCCCACTCTACCCAAGGAGATTGTTCCTTACCTCCTCAAATCTTTATTCAAATGTCTCCTTCTCAGTGAAGCGGCCACCACTCCCTGACTCCCTTTCCAGCTTTGTTTCTGTGGGTTTGGTTTTTGCTCATCACACTTACCACCTTTAAATGTACTATGTGGTTTTTTCATTTGTTTTATATCTGTTTTCTTCCACCCCGAAGCTAGCTCCATGGAGTCAGGAGTTTTGGAATTCTGTTCCGTTCTGTACCCCCCAAGGCATAGACCATCTAGTAGGATTAAAGAAACCTTGGCTGAATGAATGACTGAATACATGCGTTGAGCCTGCCAGTCCTGCCGGTGTAGACAGAGTAGTGAACGAGAGTGAGGATGTGAGTTGTTGAGAGTAGGTGACACATCCAGTGAGAGGGGGTGAGTATACACCAACCTCTTTGCTTTCTTACTGTGCAGGAAAGCTCTGTGCTTCTAAGGCTGGCTCTCCACATGTTCCCAGGATCCTCTGGGGAAGAAAAAGTGTGAGTCTACCAAACAAGGTGCAAATAGTCAGGGGCCTAGAAATTGACTGGTAATAGATTAACAGCAGAAAAGACAGGGTTTAGTTTACAATTGTCAGTGGGAGTTGCTAGGTGTTGAGAAGCTCACTGAGAAGCTGGAGGTAAAGGTTTATATACCAACTTAACAAAGAGGGGCAGGGTTAGGGTTTCATGGGGAAGGTATGGAAGATTCTGTTGATGCTAATGGGAATGGACAATCTATCTCCTTCCTGGTCAGAAATTTCCCCATGGGGGCAGGGGGGTGGGGTGGCAGCTGACTTCACGCTTCCTAGTGTTAAAGGTCAGTCTTTTCAAACAGGAAACTCCCTGGGGGGTTGGGGGGAGGCAGCAATGGCAGCTGTATTTTCAGGAGCTTCTGCTGTTTAGATAATGTTCTTTCCGTGGCTGCTGTCTGTTCAGATGTTTTCCATTTAAAATAGTCCTCAGACCACTTTGGTGGGCTGCTAATTCCTTCAGCACCGTTCCTTTTAGCCTGTGCAGACAGGCCCCCGTGATGCACATCCAAGGGGGCACCCCTCAGAAGGCATGTGATGGTCTCCCCTGGAGCTGAGTGGCACAGGACCCCGCTCAAGGACACTGCTCCTCGAGCACGTGTCCCCACATAATCCTGCGTCATCACTTTTTCCTTCTCAACTGCGTCATCTCGTTGCATACAAACAGGCTGTTCTTCTCCCCAGTTTTAAATAGAAGAAACTAAACCCTTGGCTTTAATGGGAAAATGTAAATATGTGCTGGGTATTTGCTGATACTTAGGAATTCCTATGACTATAGTCACGGGAGACCCTTGCCCTTGGGCAAGAACGGGAGACCACACAGATGAAATAAACACAGAAGGCTCTGTGTTCATCCTAATCATAAAAAGTTCTGGCTTCTTCCACAAGCCCCAGATCACGCTTGCTCAGAGAAGATAAAAAATAAAGGTTCAGATCACACACAGACCCAGACAGAGTGGGGTAACAGCCCAAGGACATGGTCTTAGGACTGCTAAGGAATGAGTTTCCTTGCGCGCAGAAGTAACACCAGGAACCGTGATGACCGTGAAGTTTTGTTATTGTCTTTGAATAAAAGCATTTAAAACTGGGGGAAGGGGGGAGGGGTGTATACATACAATAGTAATTTATAATACAAAACATAAAGTATTTTGTTTCAAGGAAGGGTTGACTTGATTTTGAAAACACAGTCCTATGAAGGTGATGGTAGGCCTAGATTTAATCTAGTAAATCATAAAATAGAAGTTACCAAGGACCTGAAGAACTAGGTTCAATAATCAGTCTTCAGCATTGACTGTGTCACCTACCAGAACCAAACAGCTTTTGGGATAAAAGAATAAGCACAAATACAATCAACGGACTTGTCTGATTCACCAGATACCATAGCAATGCTCGAAGTAGCCAATGCTCTAAACGTCTTCAGATTGAGGATAAGATAACGGGAAATTCCAGCACTTATTTCTATAACTTACTTGATCTTAACAGTCTTAGACACTCATCAACAGTCATGAATTCAATAGTCCTCTACTTCTCTCTCTCCTGTTTTCTTACACAAAGCGAATATATTTTCTACTTTCCTCATTAATTCAAGGGTAGCTAATGTGTTTCTATGATAGATATTACCAAGGTTAAAAACATGATAAAAAATACTTTTGGTGGTTGTCGATGTGGTGTTACTGTATTTCTCAGTGAGGGATTGATTTATGAAAGGACCAAAATGTGGGCGCGTCACGCATTCCTGCAACAGTGACCTTCTGAGGGTACTGTGGTAGAAAGACAAAGTAACAAAGAAAGTTTCATGTTGGAACTCACCCACAGTGAGGAGCTGCTCTGACTCATTAATGTGCTCAGGCCAAGTTTCCTAAACTGCCAGATTTACTGAAAGAAAAATATCTGCTGGGGGCCAGCCCTGGGCATAGGCATAGGCATGCCTGGAGTGGACCCTCCTTAGTGGAGGCTGAAACAGCTACCGTTGTATAAGAAAGAACTTGGCTGGCTTTTGTCACCGGTTCCTGGGAGGGAGCCTCTAAACCCTTGGAATTTTCAGAGTGAAAGGTAGATCTTTGTTATTCACGGTGGGTGCCTTGGACCACAATTGAATTTGCCCATGAGGTAATTCCTAATGAGCCCCTAAGTGTCAGAATGGGGGCCGCCATGCTGGAGAGAACAACTCTGTGATGAGAGAGTAGAGGCTTTGAACCAAGCGTTATAGGTACAACTTCCCAACCTCTGAGAAGGGGAACGGACCCTCAAGATTGAGTGTAATCACAAGACCTATGATTTATTCAGTCAAGCTTATGTGATGAGACTTCAATTAAAACGCTGCATGTCGGGACGCCGGGGTGGCTCAGTTGGTTGAGCAGCTGCCTTCAGCTCGGGTCATGATCCCGGCATCCTGGGATCGAGTTCCACATCCCACATTGGGCTCCTTGCTCGGCAGGGAGCCTGCTCCTCTCTCTGCCTCTGCCTGCCTCTCTGCCTGCTTGTGTTCTCTCTCTGTTAAAATAAAATAAATAAAATCTTTAAAAAAACAAAAAACAAAAAACGCTGTATGTCGAAAGCTCAGGTGAGCTCCCCAGTTAGTGGTACATATCACTGTGCCTGGAGGGAGTAGCGTTCTCAGGACAGAGAGAAAACATTTTAGTTTGGGACCTTCTCAGACCTCATCCTATGCATCTTTTCCCTCAGCGGGTCCCAATTTGTATTCTTTATACTAAAATTATAATCCTGAGGATAAACGCTTTCCCTGATTCTCTGCATCTCTCTAGTAAGTTGTAAAACCTGCAGAGGTCAGGAGGGCCCCCAGATTTGTAGCCATTTTGTCAGCGGGGCAGGTGGGCTGCGAACCCCAGGGCCCAAAGCTGGTATCTGCAGTGACAGGAGCCTGGGAGAGCACGGTGCTGTCCCCCCGTGAAATCTGACTTAATTCTGGATGGTTCCTCTCAGTGCTTCGCGGCACGTACATACACAGAAAAACTTGAGCACCAGTGCAGGACCTGCTGAGAGAGGGACATGGCCTGAGACAGTAACCCAGCCCCTTCTCCGAGGACAGGGAGAGCTATTTTTGGCACTTGTCACTTGCGATCACTCTTCAAATGGTTATTTTGTAAAGTTTGAAAACAAAAATTAGATAATGAAGCCAGCCAACCAAAGGTAACCCAATCAATGTTTATACAATGTATATATCTTTTCTGCTCTCCGTCTTCATATGCATTGTTACGTGTTGAGGTAATACAACCCAGGCAGTTGCTGTTATTTTCACTGAACAGGTCCTAAGCATCATCTCTTGCCATTAAAGGCTCATCACACGTTGTTGTTTCACCGGCTGCACAAAATGCGATCTTGCAAATACAGTACCGTTTTTATAACCCTTTCCCCACTTTGGGCACTTGGGTGGTTTCTGGATTTTAGTAAAACAAACAACGCTAAGATGATTATCTTTGTGCATAAATCTTCCTTCACATTTCTGATTATTTACTTAGAAAAAAAAAATATATATATATATATATATTTTTATGTCTGATCTTATTTGTTGCTCTTAGAATCTCTTCTTTTTCACTGGACTCAGACTTAGAGGTAGAAGCCCTAAAAAGGACAGCCTCCATCTCTCAGCATTCTGTTCCTGATGTTTTCTTTGGCTGATTTCATTCTCCTGGCCCAAAGTTGAGCATATTCTGTGGCTTTTTTTCTTATTTTCCTGAGTACACCATTCCTTCCAAGTGGTATGGCAGTGTTGTTTCAGGACATGTGAAGTAACAAGAAGCTGAATCTTGAGTAACTGAGATTCTTGGCCTTTTTTGTTCAGGGACTTCCTCCCAATACCCTGGTGGATGCCATCTTTCTTGACTGGAAACTCATAGTACCCCTAGCTCTTTGGGGCCCTAGGTGATGAGGCACAATAATATCACTGAGTTGATAAATATCCTGCTTTTATTTTTTTTTTCCTATGACCAACTGGAGAATACTAAGATTGCCTTCCATAGCGCATCCCCAAACAGATTTAGGCTTTCTTTCTTTCTTTTTTTTTTAAAGACATTATTTATTTAACAGAGAGAGAGAGAGACAGCGAGAGAGGGAACACAAGCAGGGGGAGTGTGAGAGGGGGAAGCAGCCTTCCAGTGGAGCAGGGAGCCCGATGTGGGGCTCAATCCCAGGACCCTGGGATCATGACCTGTGCCGAAGGTAGATGCTTAATGCCTGAGCCACCCAGGCACCCCAGATTTGGGCTTTCTTTCCCCAGTCCTCCTTGGTCTCTGACAGGAATGCCCCTTATTCTGTGACAAATAGACGTGTCCGTGAGTCAGAATACCCTGCTTGCTGAAGAGATCTTGTTTGTCATTCCCCTCAACAATTCAGACCACAGAATCCTTCCATTTTTTACCCAGGGCGGCAGCAGCAGCTTCTCTGGTCACATACTTCTCATAAAATATGCCAAGTTTGCGGTCATTGTTCACTTCAGAGAGTTTCTGGCAGGCACTGGTTGGGAGAGAGATGTTTAGCTTCATGTTGAAGGAGCTGATCACCTCTGAGGCACCCCCGAAGAGAGCGATAAACTCTTGAAGTGGAATTACTGGGTAGAAAGGATTTGTTTTTACAACTCGTGAAACCTGATGCCAAACTGATTTACAGAAATAGGAATTTACGCCCCTGTCATGTGTGTGGGAGTGTCTAACTTAAAGCTCACTTGTCAAAGCTAAATCATTAACTTAAAAAAAAAAAAAAGGAAATTTGATAGGCCCCCACATGTATTTTATTGCTGTGATATGCATTTATTTGACTACTTGTGGGGCCAGCAGAAGACTTTTTCATATCTACTAGTTGCTGCATTTTTTTGTGTTTGAGAACTTTTTTCTAAGCATTCCCTGTGATCTGAAGTGTTTCTTTGTTTGTTAAGTATATCATATGTCGTACATAACACTACCGATTTTTACTCAAGATTGATGTTATGATAGGGTGTTAACATTTTATGAAGTTAGGTCATTGGCATTTTATGGGTGTTTTCTAACTTTCACGTTTTATGTGTTTGAGCTTTGAGGATTAGGGTTATATGGAAAAAAGGATTGTTGGTTTTTGTTTTTGTTTTTGTTTTGTTTTAATTTTTCATTTGCGACTGTGATTCCCAGTTCCCACTGTGATTCCCAGTGACGAGGAGTATGCTTAGCCCACGGCCTCTAGCTGTTAGTTCTTTCAGATTTTGCGTCAGCTTTTGAGGGGGAGGACACACTACCTTCAGGGTAGTCCTCAGTCTCAGTCCTCAGTCCCCACTGCAGGTGCCAGCCGTTGGTATAGGGACCAAGCCGGTTCTGCTCAATTCGAGACCCCTCTGGTTGGTATTATTTGCTTAGTGCAGGAGCCTGAGGGCAGTTTCTCCTCAGGAAGAGAGCCTATTAGAGCCCAGAGGAGCTGCTCCCTGCCAGTTCTCTGAAGCCCTGATGTACAGAGTGCGGAGGACACACCACGGCAGGGAGTAGAGATGCTCTCCTCACAGTTGTCTTCAAATTTGGTCGTGCTCCCCAGGGAAACACTGCCGTTGGCAGACAACTACTGGCTTCTAGTTCCTTCAGGGAGCCGTCCTTGGCTTTCGAACTGAAGTACTGTCACGCTTAGGGCAGCCCCTATCCACATACTGAGCAAGACAGTGGTTCCGGAGTCTAGGTAGGCCACACCACCTGGGACTGCACTGAGGGGAAACGTTCACTCAAGAGCAACCCCGGGGCTTACCAACCTTCTTTTCAGATCCACGTTCCCTCCCCATTCCCACTTCCTCCCCTTTTCCTATCACGGTAATGCTTATAAATACACCTTTTACACTCTCACAGTGTCAGTGTCTGCTTCCTGGGTAACCCAGCCTGGGACAGGGAGCTTCCGTTTTTCCGAGTGTAGGATGTTCTTCCTATTCTGATCCTCGAGAAACGTTCACATATACTTTTACTTTTTAAAAAGATTTTATGTGTTTATTTAGAGAGAGAGAGAGAGCACAAGCAGGGGGAGGGGCAGTGGGAGAGGCAGGCTCCCCGCTGAGCAGGGAACCCAATGTGGGCCTTGATCCCTGGACCCGAGCTGAAGGCAGATGCTTAACCACCTGAGCCCCCAAGGCGCCCCTATACTTCTATGTTTAGCAATGACTTAACTTCTGTGGTTCAATTTTTTATTCATCTGCAGATTACTTTGGTGTCGTATTGGGAATTGAACCTGACTTCTTTTTTTCCCACGAAAGGTGGTGTTGAGTCTCTCTGCCTCCTGGCCTCCACACCCATGGGCGATCCCCTCCCCTGGAGCATGGGCTGGTCTTAGTCGCTCAGTACCAGGTTATAAGTGACTAAACCTTCCATCCTCGGGCTCCTGCTTGTTTCTCTTGGCTCACTAGCAGTGGGGGCAGGCGGCAGCCTTCTCCTGGGCAGCCCTCTGGGTAGGGCCACGGAGTGTAGGGAGGAGCTCGTCAGTAGCACGAGAGGAACTGAGACCCGCTAGCGGACAGACTGCAAAGAACTGAAGCCTGACCACCGTCATGTCACTTTGCCTGGAAGCAGGTCCTTCAGCCCCGCTTGAGTCTTGAGGATAACTGCAGCCCCAGAGGACACCTTGACTGCCACCACATGTTACCAAAAACTTAAGCTGCCCCCCGCTCCATTCAAAGACATGATGCGATAACATACTTGTGTTGATTTCAGCTTCTACATAGTCCAGGTCTAGGCAGGTGGTTCTGTCGTCCTTGCCCAGTGCCTCCCATCTTGGCATCTCAGATAATTGTCTATTTTGTTTTTTTTAATTTAATTTAATTTAATTTAATTTAATTTTATTTTATTTTATTTTATTTATTAGAGAGAGACTGAGAATGAGAGGGGAGAAGGTCAGAGGGAGAAGCAGACTTCCCGCAGAGCCGGGAGTCCGATATGGGACTCGATCCCGGGACTCCGGGATCATGACCCGAGCCGAAGGCAGTCGCCCAACCAACTGAGCCACCCAGGCACCCTATTTTTTTTTTAAGATTTTATTTATTTATTAGAGACAGAGGGTGAGAGAGAGAGAGCATGAGCAGGGGAAGGGGCCAAGGGAGAAGCAGACTCCCTGCTGAGCAGGGGTGGGGACCCCCCGACCCCCAATGCAAGACTTGATCCCAGGACTCTGGGATCCTGACCTGAGCCGAAGGCAGATGCTTAACTGACTGAGCCATCCAGATGTCCCATCAGATAACTGTTTAAATCTCACCTTCTCCAAACTAGAAGGATAGGGGAGAAGGACCTGAAGGAATACAAGCCAGTTCTTTAAGGAGCAACACTTCAGAGTAGCATCTACCTATTGCCTTTACATTTCCTTAGGCAGCCAGGCATGTTCCTCCCTCAGGGCCTTTGCACTGGCTCTACCTTGTGCCTGAGCTCAAGGTTTAACGTATCACCTCCTTCAAGTCTTCACTCACCTATCACATTCTTAGTTAGGTTATCCATAAACACCCTGTTTTAAACTGCAGACCATCTCCCTTGGTCCACCTTTCCCATTTCGTTCATTCGATAGCAGTTTTTACTTTTTAATATACTGCAGAAATTGTTCATTGATACTATTTACTACTTGCCTCTTCGCACCATGCCCCCCCCCCACCCCTGCAGAATGAAGGCCCATGATGGTATTTGGTCCCTTTCTTTGGCTGCTGTATCACAGTCTTAGAACAGAGTCTGGCAAGTAGTAGACACACAACAAATATTTGTTGGACCATTTGTTGAATGAATCAAGAGAAACCATGATAAGCCTATTATTTATTTAGAGTTTAGAAAGTGATTCCCCAAAGAGCCAAAAAACCAGACAGGTTAGAAGTTGCTGCGGGAAATGGGCCTGGGCGTGGAGGGAGGTAAAGGGGATGCTTTTCTCTATAAACTATCTTATAGGATTTGATTGTTTTTATCACAGGCATGTATCACTGTGATAAAAATTCTAAACACTTTTAAATGCGCCAACACGGCTGGAAAATCATAGGATGCTAACCGTGTAGGAAGGCTAGCCAACAACAATTTACTTTATCGTAAATTGCCCTAAATCTGTTTTGAGAGAAAACTATTGAATCTGCTAATGGTACATACAGATGGTATAGCACAATAAACTTCTTTTTGGTGTTGAGGGTAATTTTAAATAGAGTATCTTTTATCTCCTTATATGATTAAGCTTTATGTTATTTCCTCAAGTTCGACATACTTCACGACGAGTATAAAATGTACAGGGATGCCATCTTTCAGGGCTTTCTATAAAATGTGATTTCTTGACTTCTTAAATGTGGATGGAGAAGTAAGAGATCATTTTCATCCACAGATCACTGGCCTAGGCGAATGCTTGCCGATTTGAGGAGGGAAATAGGGACGAAAGGATGCAAGTCACAAAAATAATTTTGTCGAAGGCTGCAAGTGACATATATTCAAACAATGAGTTTTTTCAGAGTCCTCAGGCTCGTTTCTATTCATTGTTTGCCGAGCCTTCGAGAAGGCTGAATCCCACCATGGCAAACTGCCATCTTTGTGAGAAGCAAAGAGCTGTTTACATTCAAGGCACATAATAGGTGCAATGTGAAGTAAAAAACAGTGTGAGTTCTGTTATGGCTGATTAGTCCATTGTACACTGTTACAACTAACATCTTCCTTGTGCTAAAAATAGTGGGAAGTCACAGGACCTCAAGCAGCATGATCCATCCGTACTCCCCTCTTTCACAAGATGGCCAACAAAGGCTGCCTCTAACTTCCCAGAACCATAAAAGGGCCCCTTCTTCGCTTCAGCGTCCTCCAAAATATGGAGTTGGTCGGAGCCGTTGGGAAACCTTTCAGAAAAATGAGGTGCAAGGAACACACAGCTTCTAAAAAAAAAAAAAAAAGTCGATCTGTCTTCTTGGTAGCTTCCTCTTCTTGATCCTCTTCTGGATAGGGACATCCTGGAAGTCCCCTGGTTGCCCTCTTTCTCACACTCTCGACTGCCTCTTCATCGTAGCAACAGCGGGATCGGTGCCTGTATTTACGCATAAATAAAATGACTCCATCTGTGTGCGGTGACAGGAGGAGACTGGAACGGTACGAATAAACTGAATCCCAGGTCCTATCATCACGAAGTCAATAGCCCTTCTTGTGCAAGGGGAGAAAACAAACCGCTTTCTCTTCTACTGAAAGCCTGGAAGAATTTGCATGGCATTAATCCTCAATCCAGAGGCGATCTGTTAAGAACTCAGCATTGCCAATCCTGAGACTCAACTGATAAGCACATTCTACTCGCCCCCCCACCGCCTTCCCCCTCCCCACCACCCCCACCCCCGCCCACGACACACATATTAATCCTCTTAAAGACTGTGCTAAGTAATGAAAGGGTGTGATGAAAGAGGCCCCCCCTTTTTATTACAACCACATCAACTGCTTGTGTAAATGTTTCATTAACAAACGGCTGGACCAGTGTTTAATATCCTTGGCCTCCCTCCGCCTGGCCCCCTCAGTCCCGGGCTCCTGGTACAGCATGACCAAATGTGTGATTTACACATGTTTAAGAGGAACATTCCCACACTTGAATGGTGTTCCACGACAAAAGGAGGGGAGGGGCCGAGAGAGAGGTGTTGAACCTATTGTAGACGTTTTAATTTACAATTCTCCCTTTTTATGGCCTTTAAAAGATGAATGACTTCCACCCACTCACCAGTTTATGTTTCATTTTCCAGTGTGCTTTCTGAGTGCCAGGGCTCACATTAAGTGCCTCGGTCAGGTAATTTGAGGCTAGTCCTTTTGGAGACAAAGTTAGATGCTCCCAGTACCCTCCTCGGCAGAAGCAAGAACGTGTGTCCTCCATGCAATGAGCTCTCTTCTGAACCTCACGGAGGCCAAAATAGAGGACTTACCTTAACTTTGCATATGCCGAAGGGTGCCAGAGAGTTCATGGAAATATCTATTCCTGTGTTTTTTCTTCATAGTCATGCAGTCACCGTCAGATATTTTAGATTTTTTTAAACACTTATCTGGTCAGTCTTAACAGGAAGCCTGCACTATCTGATTCTTAAAATACGGCATTTAGGTATCAAAATAAACTTGCTGGTGGCTCCAACTGCATTGGTCAGTATTCAGGAGCCGGACGGACCGATGTACCTCGAAGATACGGAATCCATCTCTTCCAAGTCTGTGTGAAGTTAAATCAGGAAACAGTAAAGCATCCCAATGGTAGTGCTTGGCCGAATCCTTGGAAATACACATTCATGTCGCCTTCCCCGAAAAAAACTTTTAAAAATTAATATGGAGGGAAACCAACTGCAAAGGTGGCCTCTTTCTTATATGACTGTCTTGGCCCTGGGGGGGGGGGGGTCATTCATGTCAATTTCAGTTCACCCCAAGCACCTGGCCCCAGTTGGGGTCCCTCCGTCTGAGGAAGAGCCCTGTCGGGGTCCGTGTGTGTCGTAGTGTGTCTTCGCTGCAACCACCGTCTGGTTTCAAAGTGAATAGATTCATTTAGATCAACCATGCCCTGGGGGATGAATACTTAAATGTATTCAACCTTAGAGGAGCTGAACACATCAATACCTTCATAAAGCCACTGTGATTTGTATTGACTTTGGGTGTACTGCTAATTCATATACATCATTGTTTACTTCACAGGGCTTTTAACATGACTTTTGATTTATAGAAATGGTGATTCAATTTCGAGCAAGAAGTGGTGAGCTCAGACCTCCCCCAGATTCTCACTTTCTCTCTGCTGTGACGAAATTGGAAGAGGAACTCTCTGGTCACAGCCTAAACAAATTGCTGTGTAATGGTTGATGTGCACTTAAACACACACACACACACACACACACACAATTCTGTAGTAACGGGTAATAGCAAAATAGATTGTCCAAATGAGGGCACTCAGTTTTCTAAGCATGTTATTAATGTGTTCACAGCAAAACCATTGATTTTACACTGGGACAAAGTCTAGGAGGTAGATGTGTTTCCCAATCAGAGAATCTCGTGTTAGGCAGAAGTGAACATTCAGCAGATGTGGGCATATTCTGTCATTTGTTGAGTGCCAAGTCCTGAGAGGCTTGTATTTACAGGAATCCTTGGGGCACTTTGCAAAGCTCTATACATAACATACCCGGTCCTAGGCAAGTAGCACAGCCTCGACTTGGGAAGAGCTTTGGCTGTATGTGTTTGATGCTACGTCAAATGGAGGCTCTAAACATTCTTTTCTAGAAGGTCATTTATTTCTTAGCTGCCAAAATACATGGCTTTCAACCAAACTAAATGGGCTTCCGTGACCAGAACTGGATTTGGTTTTGTTTCTGGTTGGTTTCCCAACTCAAATGGGAACTGAAAATTTTTGGAATTTCTGTGTTGAATTCTTACCCAGAAGCAGAGCCGAGCAAAGGTGTGGGTTTTAGCAAGAAAGACATTCCTTGCTCCAGAACTAGCAGGAAACCAAGATTTAAGCAGACCCAGAATTCAGACTAGAAGAGGACAAAGTGGTGATGGATAAGGATGGGCCCGAACACAACCGATCTGTGGCTCGGGAAAAATTCACGGTTCTGATGGAGATAAACTTAGAAAGCCTCGAGACAGCCCAGACTCGTCAGCATCTCACAGTTAATTAAAGAAGTGAGTGAAGGCATCAAGGCTTTTGCTCCCTTCTGCCTGAATAATTCACCGCCTGTATCCATTATTAAAACCCGTTACTTCACCACAGTGATTCCCAGCTCGAGATGGATTGGCCTCAGAACCAAGAGATAAATTGTAACAAGGCCTACAGCTATATTAATAAATTGAAATGAACATTTATTTGCTCATCTAATTAGAACTGTAGTTTTTCCAAATAGTGTAGTAATGCATTACCTTGACAGGCAGCACTACATACCTTTTGTGAGATAAAATGAACGGGAGGGCTTTGCCCCAGATTTGGGGTTTCTCTGCATAAAAAGTTCTTTGGTCTCTGCTGTTCTTTCAAGCCATTCATTTCAGCGCTGTGCTCAGCCGATCCTATCTCGCCAGGATTGATGGGAGCTTAGCTTTTGAGGTACTTCGTCAGAGGGCTGCAAAGAATTGTGCATAGGGAACGTGCATTCTTCTTTTGTCCTGTGTCTCTTTTTCAAGTGTTGCAAGGAGGAAAAAGAGCCGAGTTTAAAGATTTTCCCCACCCCTCCCCATCTCCATTCCCCTTCATTAAGATTACAAAGCGTTACAGCTCAGAGGTTCAAAGAACCTGGGCCTGGGTTGGTGGGGGGGGGGGGGTGATTCCTGACTCAGTCACTGACTTGTGCACAACCTCACTTTCTGCCTTTGGACAATGAAGATAATGGTACCCATTTCTGCAGGGTCCATAGGAAATTGAGAGAGAATGTCGGTAAAGCGCGAAAGCCGTCGTAGGTTATCAAACCAGGGGGCAGTGCTATTGCTATTCAGCCAAATCTTGCCCTTCCTTCTTTACAGATTAGATGTAAAAATCATTTTGTCCCATTTGCATAGAGGGGGGGCGGTTTATAGAACAGAGCTAGCGCTCAGTTTCTGAAGGACAGAAATGAATATTGTAGTCTCTTGAGATAAAACATTTTCGTTATGCGAAAGTCCTGTCTCCTCCAACTGGAGTCTAAAATCTCAGGTGCCAAGACTTTGTCTTCTCCCTGTCCTGGCAGAGGGCCTAGGACATGGCGGATGCTCCATAATTGGTTTTTTACCGTAATGATAAATGTGGGGATTAGTAAGTGCGTCTGAAATAAACGCCTCGATGTTGTGACCTCTGACCCTGTGAGGCTACAGTCAGTCTTTTCCTGAATTGACACACAAATTCAAATTCAGGCTTCTCCAGACTTGAGCCGCATGGTCCCATAAGAAGAATGTACTCTTTCTTTCTGAAAGTGAGCAGAAATTGTACTTAGCCAATAATCATTTTAAAGTTGAAGTCTGGTTGGTTGAGCACGTTACATTTGATAAAATTGGAAATTTGTAGAAAATAAATTTCTGGGTTGCCAAGTGAGCGTCAGGTAGGTACCTTAAAATGCTCTTCACCCTGTAGAGGTTAGGAAACTTCCAGTGACTTCTTTTCCAGCAGTTTCTGACTCAGGCTGTACCATTATAAACAATAGTCTTAGACTTAATCTCTTCATCGATATAAAGCAAAGGGAAGCAGGATTCAGTTTAGACCCGCTTTCCATAATTTCCTAGGATGGGTACTCTGTGCAATGTCTAAAAATCATATACATTAGATGGGGTGCCTGGGTGACTCAATCGTTAAGCGTTGCCTTGGGCTCAGGTCATGATTCCAGGGCCCTGGAATCGAGCCCCACATCAGGCTCCCTGCTGAGTGGGAAGCCTGCTTCTCCCTTTCCCTCTGCTGTTACCCCCGTTTGTGCGCTCTTGCTCTCGCTCTCACTGTCTCTCTCTGTCGAATAAATAACATCTTAAAATAATATACATTAGAACAAAATTAGCTTTATAAGTTTTAATTACTTTTTTCCTCTTTAAAACTAAATATAAGCTTAAGGTAACCACGCTATTGAATACAGAAGGTTACAAAGTAAAAGGTGAGAGTCCTGCCTTCCTCATAGTAAGACAGTCGGTTCTCTCTCTAGTTGTAAACACTATTGGTAACTGCTGGTATCTGCCTCCAGAAACTTACATACTTATACAATTCTGTGTATATCCTTCCTGATTTGTTCCCTGTTACAGAAATGAACTTGAATTATACATATATTATCATGCTTCAAAACCTTATGTTCTATCTTGACTGTATTTTCAAATGGTTCTATTGCCTCTTTTTAAGAATTGCATAGGTGTCTTTCGGCATGGGTACACTATGTGTTACCTAAATATTTCCTTATTGGTGGATATTTAGTTTCTTTGCAATTTTTTGGTATTGCAAATAATGTCTCTGCGAACATCCTTGTAACAATGTATCTGTTCACATGTTACTGATTGAATCAGTGTGGGATTTCCTTTTTTTTTAAAGATATGGCCAAATTTTCCTCCAATGTGTAGATTTTTTTAAAAGATTTTATTTATTTATTTGATAGAGGGAGAAATCACAAGTAGGCAGAGAGGCAGGCAGAGAGAAGGGGAAGCAGGCTCCCCCCTGAGCAGAGAGCCCGATGTGGGGCTTGATCCCAGGACCTTGAGATCATGACTTGAGCGGAAGGCAGAGGCTTTAACCCACTGAGCCACCCAGGCGCCCCCAATCTGTAGATTTTTTAAAGATTTTTTTCACTGTTTAATAGGATGCTTAAGTCAAGGAATACAGTTAAAATCTGGTGAAGTTGCAGTAAATTGTTCCTTTTCAAGAATTAGTTATGAATTATATTCATTTAATGGCAGTTAAACTGTTTGACACATGTAGAGTTCATTCATTGTTTAGAGAATTTGCACCGTGCCTCTTTCAAAACAAAATGATACGTCCCAGGATGTCTAGTCCTGAACTCAGTCAATGCAATAGGATCTCCAGATAGAGAATTTCACACTCCAATTAGACTAAGCCTGAAGACATTTTCACCATCCTAGATCTCTATTTCTTAGGTTGTGTTTTTCCTGATTGAAACTGGTAAAGAACATTCCAACACCATAAACTTTGCCCAGTGGAGGAGCAGGATACAACGTATAGCCATCTCACTGAAGTTACCTTTGAAAAAAGAAATGGAAAGTCTTGAGCAATTTAAGATTGGTGTACGCAGCTTTTTAAGGCTGGATTGTCAGAAAAACAGAAGAAACCCAAGATATGGTCCTTGGCTTATAGAAGTTTCCACTTGAGGTAGAGGAGAAGTTGGATTTTCAACCCTACAAGAGTGAAAATACCAGTTCTTCCCACCTTCTGTAATAATAGGAACCAAGGCTTAGATCTGAGCAGATGGTGGCCCAGATTATTGATCTTACGGTTAGAGGTAGCCATGTAAATTCTGTCTAATAAGTTACTTGCAGAGATAACACATGTAACATCCAGCGTATGCTTTTGTTTTTTAAGTTTTTTTTTTTTTTAAGATGTTACTTATTTGAGAGAGAGAGAGAGAGATAACAAGCAGGGAAAGGGGTCCAGGGAGAGGGAGAAGCAGACTCCCCACGAAGGAGGCAGCCCAATGTGAGGCTCAATACAAGGACCTGGGGATCATGACCTGAGCCGAAGGCAGATGCTTAACCAGCTGAGCCACCTGGCTCACTCAACAACTTCAATGGCAGCTCCTCTCTGGGCAGAGCTGAATTTTCTTCCCCATCTCTGTAGACTGCATGCCTCCTGAGTTAGTTCATCTCTCCATTAGAGCTTTGCTAAAAGCAACAAGAAGGGCTTAGCCTTTGCGGACATTCTGTGTCACTTAGGAGACTGCTTCTCAAGACTCTGAAACAAGTGTTTTGCCCTGTGCAATATGGCTCCCCTAGCCCTACCTGCCTGGAATACTGGCTTTCACCGTCCCACTTCTTCCATTAAGCAAATTAGACATGTTAGGTTCTATTCCTTAAAGCATCCTCCCCTACTCACGCTCCCGCTCCCACCCATTCTGAGGCACATTCTATTTCAATTAGGAACTATATTTGCCTGTGCACATCAAAGACCTAGAAATGAGAGGCTTAACCATGGTGAAGGAGGAAGGAGGGATCCCTCATGGGAAGAGAAGTCCAGAGGATCAAAATTGCTGGCTCTCAGAACCTCTTCACTTCTTCCTCATGATCTACTACAAAATGGCTCATTGGTTCCAGGAAAACACACAGCAACAAAACGTGTCCCTCCCAGTTGCTTCGGTCCTGTTTCTGAGGAGCTTTTTTTTTTTTTTCCTGAGGAGCTTTAAGTAACTTCCTCGCATATATACCATTGGCCAGATGTGTGTTACAGAGTGGCTTCTAACTGCAAAGAAGGCTAAGACTGCGGCTTTTTAATCTGGGCACAGAGCCACTTGAGAGAGTCAAAACAGAAGACTGTTTCATTTTATAGCGGTCAAGATCCATTCTAATATTTTGACATTTTGAGTGTTTCTTGCCATGGAAGATTTTGGTTTTCTTTCAGATCCCCCCCAAAACAAAGCCAAAATGCCTTCATATCTCCTTAAATACATAGTGAACTACGAAATGTCACCTAAATGAAATGCTTTTATCTACCAAGCCCCTCATTTGGGCATCTTTACTAAGAAATAGGGTTCACGAAATAAAATTCATGGTCATGTTTCAGAAATAATTTTGCAGTCCACACGCCCAGTACCCTTTGTTGGGGGGGAGGCTTCTTCTTGGCATGGAAGTAGAGGGTCTTTCGGGCTTAAAGAAGCATTTCAAAACTGCTTTCTGAAAAGGGAGAGGGGAGGGAGGAGGAGGAGGGAGGAAGGCATGAGACGAAGTGCTGTGGCTAGGGGAAGTGAGCTCATCACACTCTTTCTCCCTGAAACTCAAGAAGCTGCAGTGAAGAATTTCCATAAAACATGTGTCTCCAGCACACTGTTAGTGATGTTCTGTGGTCGCTATCATTTTTCTCTTTCTGGGAATTCAATTTGTCCCTATTATGCCAAGGTCACGAATTGAGGAATCTTAGTGGCCATCAGGGCTCTGCCTTTGAAGCAAAGGGTCAGTGCATTAGTACAAAAGGGAATTAATCCAGGGTGCCTGCTCACCAAACGGTGGTTAATTCATTTAAAAGGAATGACCAGGGTTCCTATTCTAGGTTTCCATCTGGACAGTCAGAAGCCTCCCTTCTCCCAAACAAGAACTTCATTAATGAATATTCAACGGAAAGTATTACTTCATTGTCAGCTCTAATTGCTAGTTTTACCTTATTAGTAGAAGCTTTTCTGCGGCTGAGCCTGACATACATTTGTTTGCACACTGTTATTAGTCAAGACTCAGTGAAGTCTTGTAATTAACACCTCCACATTATCTCATGCAGTGAAAGCAAAGACAAAACCAGATGACTCACTTTGTTTTAGCTTTGCTCTTGTTTTCTGATATAGAAACACTTAAGGAGAAGTGTAAGCTCATCAGAATGCCATATGGAGCCAAGAGAAACCATAAAGGGGATTTCAGGAAGCGGTGCATAGAAGTTCATTAAGTGAACAACACTGTAATCAACATGCTGATTTAAAACTCTACCTGGCACTAATAAATTGCACACGTACATTACCTGCATCACACTCAGCAACCATTCCACGTCATTGATGAAGGATCCACAGTTCCCAAGAAGCAGGGGGAGATAATGTAGTCTCTGTAAACATAATGGAGTTAATGACTCACATGATAATTAAATAGCTTTCAGAAATCTTACCAGTTTACAGATAAAGCAGTCTCAGGCAATAACTATATTTTAATCATTCCTACCATTGAAAACCTTATGTCTAAGAGCTGGCTCCCAGCAGCCAATAACTGATAATTTCCATGGAAAATGAGGGGCAGAGGTGGGAAGAATATCCACAATTTATATTTCAAATTTGAAAAGAGATCTTTTCCTAAATGCCTTTGTTAAAAAGGCACGAGTTGTCACAGGTTAAAAGAAAAAAAATCCTTACTTCCTATTTGCAAACAAGAAAATGTTTTCCCAGGACAATATAAACAAAGTGAAAAGCGGCTACAATGGGAAAGAGGAATAATACATAAGCAATGTCGTTGCAGCCTCTCAATTAGCGAGTATTCCCAAAGCAAGGAAGAATCTGGCTATGAAATTGAAATCATTATTTTACACAACTTGTCCTACCTGGACAAGGTAGCAGGTAGCAAATCTTGTTTACAAGTCTTTTTTACACGCCAACCATTTTAGTGGACTCCCGTCTGTACTTCATTTCCAGCACTACAAAAAGAAAAGTCAAGAATGTGCAGTTTAGGGGCACCTGCATGGCTCAGTTGGTTAAGAGTCCGACTGTTAATTTCCGCTCAGGTCATGATCTCAGGGTCATGAAATTGAGCCCTGCGTTGGGCTCTGCACTCAGGGCAGAGTCTGCCTGAGATTCTCTCTCCCTCTATCCTTCTTGCTCATACACACACGCTTTCTCTCTGACTCTCTAAATACATAAATAAAATCTTAAAAAAAATTAAAAAACAACAACAACAACAACAACCCAGTTTGTAGTATCTTATACTACCCATAGCGATCTACAGATTCATTGCAATCCTGATCAGAATTCCAGTGGTGGGGCGTCTGGATAGCTCTGTCAGATGAGTGTCAGATTCTTCGTTTTGGCTCAGGTCATGATCTCGTGGGTCATGGGATTAAGGCCCGTGTAGGTGTAGGACTCTGCATTCTGTGTGGAGGCTCCTGGAGATCCTCTCCCTCTGCCAGGCACACTCATTCTTCCTCTCTCTCTTTCTCTCTCACTCTCTCTCAAATAAATAAATAAATAAATCTTTTTTTTTAAAATCCCAATGGTGTTTTTCATAGAAACAAAACAAAAATCCTTAAATTTGTGTACCGCAAAGTGCCACGAAAGACCCAGATGGTCAAAGCAATCTTAAGAAAGCAAGCAAGCAAGAAAGAACAAAGCAACAAAGCTCGAGTTGTCGTGTTCCCTGATTTCAAACGACATTGCAAAGATACAGTGATCCAAATAGTATGTTATTGGCGTAGAAACAGACACACAGATAGATTAATGCAGCAGAATAAACAGCCCAGAAATAAACCTCCACATATATGTCCAACTGATTTTCAACAAGAAGCCCAAAATGTACAATGAGGGAAGGGCCATCTCTTTAACAAACGGCCTTGGGACAACTGGACGGCCACATGCAAAAGAACGAAACTGGACCACTGTCTTACACCACCCACAAGAAGTAACTAAAAATGGATTAAAGAGTTAAATGTGAGAACTGAAACCATAAAACCCATGGGAGAAAATATAGACGATAAGCACCCCTCATCGGTCTTAGTAATGGGTTTTTGGATAGGACACCCAAAGCAAAGGCAACAAAAGTAAAAAATCAACAAGTGGGACCACATCAAACCAAAAGGCTTCTGCACAGCAAAGGGAATCATTGACAAAATGAAAAGGCAGCCTACTAAATGGGAGAGAATTTTTGCACATCAGATACCTGATAAGGAAGCTGGTGTCCAAAATGTGGAAAGTACTCATATGAGTCAATGGCGAAAGAATAAACAGTCTCATTAAAAATGGGCAGAGGGCCTACATGGATTTTTCTCTAAAGGAGACATCCAGATGGCCAACAGACACATGAAAAGATGCTCAGCATCACTAATCATCAGGGACATGCAAATCAAAACCACAATGAGATAGCACCTCACACTTGTATGCGTGACTGTTACCAAAAAGACAGAAATAACAAATGTTATCCAGGATGTGGAGAAAAGGAGACCCTTGTATGTGCATTGTTGGTAAGAATGGAAATGTGTGCAGCCACTACGGGAAACAGTGTGGAGGTTCCTCAAAAAACTTAAAACCAATGTATGATGGGCCCACCACTTTGATTTCTGGGTTTTTAATCCCCCCCCCCAAAAAAAAATGAAAACAGCAGCTCAGAAAAAGATGAATGCAGCCCTGTGTTCATTGCAGCATTATTTACAATAGCCCGGACATGGACACAGCCTGTCCACCAACGGATGAATGGATAAAGAATATGTGATCTATATATTAATAATGGAATATGATTGAGCTATAAAAAGAAGGAAATTGCCTTCTGCCATTTGTGACAAGTTGGCGGTCCTTGAGGGCATTATGCTAAGCGAGATAAAGACAAACACCAGGGAAAAACAAATACCATATGATCTCTCTTACGTGTGGAATCTTAAAAATCAAACCAAAACAAAACCAAGCTCATCGATGCGGAGAAGAGATTGGTGGTTGCCAGAAGCAGAGGTTGGGGATGGGGTGAGGGGGGGCGGGCAGGGGGCTGAAATTGGTGATCGTGCTGGAAGGGCACCAACATGCAGTTGTAAAATAAGTCGGGGGGGGGGGCTATAAAATACAGCTGGTAATGACAATACTGTACTGGCTATTTCCAAGGGGCTAAGAGAATAAATCTTCAAAGTTCTCATCCCAGGAAGAACACATTTCCTAAGTCTTTATGGGGACAGATGTTAACTAGGCTTTTCTGGCGGTGGTCATTTCTCAGTATGTACTAAAATCAGAATCTTACGTTCTGCGCCTGAACCTCACACGCGGTATGGCCGTTATATTTCAAGTAAAAAACGAAAACACAAACAAAAAACAAACCCAGCATGCCCACAAGTTGCCTGTGGCTCCTCTAGATACCTTGCTGCTTGACTTCCAAGTGACGATGCCCCGAAGACGAGGCCCTTTGGTACACCTGACACATTCACTCTTATCCAGGTCCCTGCTCAAAGCTGTGCTGCTTAATCATTAGGGGTGCACGCACAGATCGATGTAAATCCCTGAGTCACGAAAGCTACTGCATCCTTGCGATCTGGGAAAGTTAACAAACATAGCACCTTCAGCACCTCTATCCCAGGGGTACTGTGCCAACTCTAATAGTTAAGCCTCTGTTGAAACAAGAAGTTTCGGGAGTGCCTGGGTGGCTCAGTTCATTAAGGCTCTGCCTTTTGCTCCTATCGTGATCTCGGAGTCCTGGGATGGAGCCCTGCATCGCATCGGGCTCCCTGCTCACCGGGGAGCCTACTTCTCCCTCTTCTCCCTCTCGCTCTGCCTGCTGCTTCCCCTGCTTGTGCTTTCCCCATCTCAAATGAATAAATAAAACCTTAAAAGAAAAGAGAAACAGAAGTTTCAGCAGGCACGGCTTTGGCTCTCTTTTCCTCTGCCTAAGAATACGACCATGAAAACATTTTCATGTTCATGCCCCGACACATGTTTTGGCAGGAGACAGCCACTTCGCCCTCCTGGTACAATGTGGGCCCTGAGATGAAGCTTCTGCCTATCTAGTCACTGGAAGAGCATGGTCTGAAAATAGAAACACGGAGGGCTTTGTGGCCATTGAATGGGAAAGCTAATAATAGCATTGCTTCATTGTTTGGCAGGGACTCAAGGCTACTCTGGCCAAGGAGCAGCCCGCGCTGCAGTAACCAAATCATAAAATTTCTCCAGGGAACGGTGCAGCTTTTCAGAACATGTTTTATATTCTGGGCTTGCTCAGGAAGGAAATAGTTCGAAGCTCTTTTGACATCAGTGTGGTTTGTTTCCAGTCTGAAGGGAGCGGGGGCAGGGGCGGGGGGCAGGGAGCAGGGGGGGCAGGGCTGGAGAGTGGACCTGGCAGGTTAATGGCAGAAGGGAGGCAAAAATGCCCTTAAGGAGTTCCTGACAGGTGGTGAGGAGGCTGTGGCTGGGGGTGGGGGGCGTGGGGGAGGGTTGAGGCCGGGCGGGAGTTTGTGGCGAGCAGCTTCCCGGGGCTCGCGCACAGCATCGCCTCTCACACTCCTATTATGTTTATTTCTGTTGAACTTCAAGAGTGACCTTTTCAGAACTGCAGTGCATTGTTGACCCACATGCATTTTTGAGACCTCATTTCCCTGAATGCCTTCCTTGTTCCTGCAGAAGAGAACTGTGTTGGAGAAAATAGGAAGAGGCTGAGGATAAAGAGCATTGCAGGCATTGGATTCCGCCTGCTATTAATAATTTAGAAGTGTTTTTAATGCCCTGATATGGAAGGAAGGTTTTTTGACACCAAAGGCATCTAAATATTAATTTCAGAGGAATTGGTTGTTACAAGCAGTTAACATCCATTTTGTTAGTTGACCTCCCAAGGAAGGTTAATGCACTAAAATCTGGTCATTAAGTATAGTAACAAATGTTTTTTCAGGGAGGTTATTACTATCATAAACTCTAATCCATGGTTCACAGGCAGCAGGCTCTAGAGCAGTGCTCTGACTAATGAAGAATTAACTATTTCTGAGCAGTTAATAAAGATTGCCCCCCCCCCCCAATGAACGTACTCTACATGATCCTTATAATTACTAAAAGCATTAAGCTCTGGGTATGAGTGCCCACTTGTCAGACCGGAATTCTACTCTGAGTAAGTGACAAATGGCAAAGCTAATCCCATTTCACTTAATTTTTTTTTCTAGCATGTTCACTGAAATAAGGAATAATGGAATTCCTAAGTATTAGAAAAAGATGGTCCACTACGAAGCATTTGCTAAATGAGTATTGATGAGGTCTTTAGTCATATTTTATTGTGATGGAAGATTTTGTACTCTGGTTTCCTTCTTGCTAGAATCGAGAAGTTAATTGGCTACAAACAGGGCTTCTTTGCTTGCTTGCATGTTTTATTTTGTTTGTCCTTTATTAAAAGGGGCACTCACCCACAAGAACACAGGAGGCAGAGACTTGTGTGGGAAACACTAACATCCGCCTCATAACAATAAGAGGGAAAAAAGGTATAACCTAACCTTTCCGAAAAGCCTCAGGGCAGTGTTTTGCTTTTCAATGGAAAGGTCGTCCAGAATTAATTAAAGTCACTTTCCCGCTGAGGACCAAGCATTTGGCTTTACTTTGAAGGCTCAAAGAAAGTCGCTCATACTGATTTCCCAGAAACCCCAAAGCAGTACCGCCAAAGCAATGGGTCAGCCTCTAAAAGGAGTTATCTTCTGGAATCAAGTCTAAACAGCTGATACACTTAGACCTCAGGTGCCCAGGAAGACACAGGCCAGAGTTATCAGTAAAATTAAGAAAGAACCACTTTACACACCCTGTACCCCCCACAACCACCAATCACTCAAGTGGGCTCCGCCTTCACATTTCCATATACCCTACACACCCTCATTTTTATTTTTAACTTAAGCTAAATCCTGTCTTTGGGACAGATGTCCCTGTATTGAGTAAGTGAGGAGGGAGAGAAACCATACTTAGGCAAAATAAAAGGGACATTGTCTTGGAGAAAAGAAAATGTATTTTGGAAAAGGTTTGCATTATACATGAAAGCTCTGAAAGGGGGTCACATCCACTGATGGAATCTCACCATCTCCAAGTAGTTTTTCGTGGAAGATTCAGGCCGCTGGATTCCTCTAAATAGCCACTGAGGCTGCACGGTGGGATTTGTATGAACATTTGTCACTTGTTCGGCTCTTAACTTGCTTGAAGATTAACTGCCTTGATTTCTCACTTACTGGTGAAGGCGAGGTCGCTTAGCCTTTTTGAGACTCAGTTTCCTTATCTGTAAAATGATACCGTAATGTCTACTTTGGGGAACACTGGGGGAAAGGAGTGATCGTATAGACCTGGTGTACAGAAGGGCCTCAGACGGACGAGTAGGAATGTGTCTTACACGGCAGCCGTTGCTTTATGTATTTTACATTTTCTGAAAGTGACTAGACTCCTAAAACCTTTTGGATTTAAAATTGGCAGCAAGTAATACCTCATTAGGCTGACTTCTGAGAACGGGCACTGGGACTGAGCCCAGCCCGTCCATCATGGCCCCATCGCCGGACACAAAGCTTTCCCTGGATACCCTGGCCAGACACAGACTTCCCATCCTCTGTGTTCTAATTTCCCTTGTCCTTTTCTAGTAGCAGGCTTCACACCCAGTCTCTGGGTCGAGTTATTTATAGACAGTCTTGGATCCATATTCCCAGCACAGGGTGCACTGCCTCAAACGCAAGGACGGAAAGGGGTTTGTGAATTTCAGGGACTCTCTCCTGGGCACCTTTTCTGCCTATCCCCTGGATGAGTGAATGACTGTGGGGGTCACCTGTTCTTTCTTTACTCTATTGTAGCAGATCCTCCCTCCTACTTTTTTTTTTTTTTTTACTTCTAAACGGAATCTCTGAAAGTTTGCCCTACCCCCTCTCCACACTTTCTCCATGGTTGATCCTCTAACAACTAAAAACCAGCCAGAAGGCAGGTGTTTGGACAGCTAGATTGTTTCTAAGCAGGCTGTTTGCAGATCACGGGTTTCCTGTGCTTTGACGAGGATTCTGAAGTGAATATGGTAAACAGGAAGTTGCAGATTTGAGACTCTGTGAAGATGAATCAAAGTGTCTTTTGAAGTCGCTGGTTTCCCTGTAACCTTACTGCCATGTCCCTCATTGTTAGAAATCCCAGAAAGGTTAACGTTTCCAGGATTATTAGTGATTTTGCCATGTTGACCTTTGACATGCTCCTTTACCTCTTTAGACTTGAGTCTTCTCATTAATAATAATAACTTAGCTTGTTCAAATTGCTGCGTGGGCTTGCTAGGGAAATCACAGGATCAGGTACACAAAGAACTTAGTTAAGAGAAAAGCCTACTACTGAAAATACGACTACTAGAATGAGATATGAAAAGAGGGTTAAATGAGCTACTGTAACTTTTTCTTAATGATGATTGTGATCCGTATCCATATCTAATAATGAGGAAAATTAGATTCACTTGGAAACAAAATATGATTAAAAGCAGGTAGGCACCGAGGAAAGAACGTTGGATTCGTTGTTACAATCGGTTAAGAATATTGCTATAGTTACTCTCATAAGGCTCCCTATGACTACCCTATATGTTTGAAATGCTGTCCGGTCAAAATGCCTGGTTTCTGCCTGCTTTGATCGGTGGCAGAAATAAAGGCGGTCAATTTCATACCGACTTCTTCTCTCATTACGTGCACTTGGTCGTTATTTATCGGTGAGTGCATGGTCTCGGTGACTATGGCAATTCCCGAACATACGTAATTTCCATTCTGCCTGCCAGTTTCTTCCCCTGTGAAGGGGAGCAAACGAATTTAAGTACCGGGTTGACATAGCACCGAGCCCCAGTACTTCCTGCTCCAGAGGAAGAGGAATGTAAACTCCGAAAACACACAGTTGCGAGAATCACTGAGAATGGGTTCAATGTCTTCATCCCCCAAGCATGTGTGCGTGCACGTGTGTGTTTGTAGTCCCTCTTTCATAAGCCGTGTATGTGGCTGTTTTGATTCTGAAGCTTCCCTCTGCCGCGTGTAGGTTTCACAGAGGGGTTCCGGCTTGTAAAGGTTAACCGTGCAGAAATCAAGGCTTTGTGCGTTTTTGTAAAGGTCACACTCATCAGCGGCTCCGGAAAGACTGCTGGGCAGGGCCCCGGTAACCACCCCATGATCGAACCAGGGCTCTGGGTTTCATTTCCTTAAGAACGCGGCCATCGTCCCTGGTTGTGTCACCAGGAGATAAAGAGGCTGCTCAGTCACTTGAAATTCAATTTGTACGTTACTCAAATCCAGCCCACCTCTTTCGTTCGCGGTGTATGGCAGCTGCTTGCTGGCACTCTTCGTTTCAAATGCCTGAGCCGCAGGAAGCTGTTTAATAAACGGCATAGGTTTTGATTAATGTAACGAGCCGAAAATAGACCATGATGTAATGCCTAGCTCAGCAGGAATCACAGATCAAGCCGGACAGTTTCAAGGGACCGTGCTGTAGCAGAGTGTTTTTCTCCAAAGAAGCATATTTATGTTTTTATAGCACCTTGAAGGGTCAGACTGTAGAATGTGTACGTCTTGGACCTGGAAGCGTGCCCTGTGGGTCTATGAATAGCAGTTACAGTTGACCACACAAGAAGCTCCAGAAAAAAACTAGATTTTTGACGTTGACTCGGGTCTATGAAGGGTCGCCTACCCTTAACCAGAAGCCCTGGTATTATTGAAAACAACCAAGCAACCAAAACACCAGCCGATGACAACAGAAATGATAATAGTAAAATTCCGATAGTGTGTATCAACTCAGTTATTAAGGTCATGCTTTTGGTTTCATCTAATGATCTAAAAGCCTCAGGTGGCCCTACGTATGAAGGCTCTGCTTTCAACTTCGTTTCTCGGTGGATGAAATAATTGGGATTCATGATCCTCAGCTCTGGACAGAAAGAACAGTGAAAAGAAAAACAATAGCCCTGTGTCCCAAGATCCCCTTATATTTGCCGGGGAATTGTATATTATGTAAAAGAAATGTGGCATCATTTTTCTTAATTAAGTGAGCAATAATGAGAGGTTAAAAACAGAGTCTGGAATGTACTAAAAGGAAGAAGTAACAGAAATAAGTTCGTTGCTTTTAATTACTGTTTACTGAGTCCATACATGGGAGTTGCTTGAAATCACTTTGGGTATTTCGTCTTAAGTATAGTGTGTGTGTGTGTGTGTTGGTGTATGTGTGTATATGATGGTGTGTCGTAGTCAGGGTAAGGGGTGATGTGGGGAGAGAGGCAGAGACAATCACCATCTCTTGCTACAAATACAATAGACTGCAAGGAAAACAATTTACATTTTTATTTTTCCCTACAGGTAAATTTCACTTTCTCACTATGAGAATTTGTGTAATTTATGAATGTGTTCACACTGTGGCTACTGTAAAGAAGTTGACTTGTTAAGAGTTACATTGCCTGTGAGGGGAGCCAAAATGAATACCGTTGGGTCTTTTGAGTCACTTTTTCCTAGTGAACTTGTGTGTGTAATCAAAGTACTCTTCTCATGGGGCATTCAGCTAGTACAACCAAGGTCATAGAGTCCATAAAAATAAGTTACTTTCAAAAAGAGTAAAACTCTCAGAGCCACTGACTCTAGTCCCAACCACGCGAGCCATTTAACAAGCGATCATCAACAGTTAAATAAAATCCATCATCGTCATTCCACGACAACGAAGATTTCTTAAATCGTGCCGTAGAGTGTTGAATGATGTCCCTCAAAAACTTAGGTTCCCTGGAACCTGGGAGGTGACCTTATTTGGAAAAAAAAAAAAAAAAAAGACTTTGTAAATGTACTTCAGGATCTCAATATGAGGTCATCCCCCATTAGGTTGGGCGCTGAAACCAATGCCAGGTGTCAAGAGGAAGAGGACGGACGGAAGATGTGCACACCAAGGAGAAGTTGACGTGGGGAGAGAGGCAGAGATGAGTGTACAGGCCAATAAGTGTCGAAGATTGGCAGGGGCTACCACAAGCCGGGAGAGAGGCATGGAACAGATTCTCCCTCAACCCCTCAGAAGGAAACAACTCTGTCAACACCTTGAGTTTGGACTTCTGGCCTCCAGAGCTGTGAGAAAATAAAACTGTCACCCAGCTTGTGGTAATGTGTTATGGCGGCCCCAGGAAACTGATACACGTAACTGAGAGCGTTTCGTTTGCGCGCACAGTGGCGAGAACAAGCTGGTCCGAAAGTGGGTCGGTAAAATGTTGCCTGAGGTATGCTTGCAAGTATCAACTTCTTTAAATATGCATCATTGCTTGTTTTAACACTGCTCAGTTGAAATTGATATACAGGGGATGTCTGACCATTGAAACGCAGGTACATGAAGGACGAGGATGGTTAACATAGAGTAAGACTAAAAGACAGTAATGAGGGATGCCTGGGTGGCTCATTGGTTAAAGCCTCTGCTTTTGGCACAGGTCATGATCTCAGGGTCCTGGGTTCGAGCCCCGCATCGGGCTCTCTGCTCAGCGGGGAGCCTGCTTCCCTCCTCTCTCTGCCTGCCTCTCTGCCTACTTGTGATCTCTCTCTCTCTCTCAAATAAATAAATAAAATCTTTTTTAAAAATTAAAAAAAAAAAGACAGTAATGAAACGGGAAAAGGAAGAAGGGAAAATGTACTTGAAAAGCCTGGCTGGGAACACACCACAGAAACTGAAAAGAAACTGTAGCCCCCGAAAAGGGAAATAGGTTGAAGCGATCTCAATATCCCATAAAAGGGGAGCACCTGGATGGCTCAGTTGGTAAAGCGGCCAACTCTTGATTTCAGAGACGGTCGTGATCTCGGGGTGGTGAGATCGAGCTTGGGCTCTGTGCTGGGGTTGGAGCCTGCTTAAGATCCTCTCCCTCTCTCTCTGCGCCCCTCCCCCCACAATTAGTAGCCAATAAAAAGAACATGGAGTTTTTAGCTAAATTTAGTAAAATTTGAAAAAAAATTCAGTAAAATTTGTTTGAAAGACATTGGTTCCAACCAACAAATGATTATAAAACTAAGCGCACATACTTAGAAATCAAGTCTAGTCTGGAACCACTGTGCTCCTCTGATGGGCATAAGCTCATATGCGATTATAAGTAAGAAAAAAATGCTAACATTACAAGAAAGTCCTGTTAGTTTTTATGTGATATTTTCCTCACACATTGTATTCGTCAGAGTTCTCCAGAGAAACAAGGCCAATGGCAGATACACACACACACACAGTGTGTGTGTGTGGAGAGAGAGAGGGAGAGATCTATTGTGAGAATTGGATCTACACTCCTGGAGACTGAGAAGTCCCAGGATCTGCAGGCTGTGAAACCGGGAAATCCCATGGTATCCTTCAGTCCAAGTCCAAAGGCCAGCGAACCAGGACTGCGGATGTCTCTGCCTAAGCAGAGAGTGAATTTGCCGTTGCTCTGACTTTTTGCTCTCTTTGGGCCCTCAGTGGATTGGATGGTGCCCACCCACCCTGGTGAAGGTGATCTTCTCTACTCCCTCTGCCAGTTCAAATGCGAATAGCCCCTTCCAGAAACCCCCTCGCGGACACACCCACAAAGAGTGTTCTTCTAGCTATGAGGGCATGCCTTCGCCAAGTCAGTGATTGCCCCCATGAAGGTTTTATGTCACGAGGTAACAAGACTTAGATGCAGCAAACCACTAAGGGAGAGACACCCACTTACAGTGTGGTCTTCCTCTTGACTCCGTTCAGTTTCAACTTCCTGTAGGTGATTCTGGCCTCATTCTTCCTCACTCTTGGTGTATCTTGTTCTTATTTCTGTAACTTAGCAACCTTGGCTCTTCCTTTGAGTCCCTTCCCTTGGCACCTTTCACTTCTTTTTTTTTAAAAGGGTAAAATCCTGAGGCGCCTGGGTGGCTCAGTGGGTTAAAGCCTCTGCCTTCAGATCAGGCCCTGATCTCAGGGTCCTGGGTTTGAGCCCCGCATTGGGATCACTTTCCTCTCTGTCAAATAAATAAATAAAATCTTAAAAAAAAATAAAGGGTAAAATCCTTTGTTTATGAAGGCATTTACTTATTAGGAATTCAGAATTTTTGTGAAGTTTTTCAAGAACACATGTATTACGTAATAGAAAAACTTGTATATGGCACCTTACTTTCCAACATTCTGTGAAGCAAAACTGCTTTCCTACCCCCACCCACATTAATAATCTCTATGCTTTCCAAATAACCAACAGCAAAGACTCTCCTTTTTGCCACGCTTATTATTCAGCAACTAATACATTGAACTTACCTTTGTGGGCATCAGAATCACATTGGTGCTAATCCTGAGTCCAACTCATTCAAGGAAAAGTACCTTTCATATGCCTGTAAAGGTGTGACTTCTAAACATCTTTTCAAGGGCAGCAGAGCTGAGGATTTGGTAAGAATTAAATCCATAATGTGGGGCGCCTGGGTGGCTGTCAGTTAAGCGTCTGCCTTCGCTTCAGGTCATGATCTCAGGGTCCTGGGATCGAGCCCCGAATCAGGCTCCCTGCCCATCGGGGAGCCTGCTTCTCTCTCTCTCTCTCCCTCTGCCGTTCCCCCTGCTTGTGTACTCTATCAAATAAATAAATGAAATCTTTAAAACACTTAAAAAAAAATTAAATCCATAATGTGAAATGAAGTAAATGTAACTGACTAAACACTTAGTTTTGTCTACACTGTGTGGTGGAGGTGTTAACTTCACTGTTTCAGTTGGTGAAATCCTCGGTCAGCTTTTGTTTAGGAGAAAATGATCGTGTTTGTTCATTGCCTCCTGATCCCATATGGGTCCCGAACTGACCCGTGCCCCACACTGATCCACGCTAGAATGTCTGCTTGGTGTGCCAGGACTGGCGATTCTGACTGCAGGCGATTTTTATGCTCGTTCTTCAACTTAAAGTTGATTTTTTAAGAGTCAGTCTTCTTTGTGTATTAACAGACTCCGATGATCTCAGTTTGTAGTTGAAAGGCATCGCATAGATGGGGGTCTCACATTTGGACAGGGATTAATTTCCGACAGTGTGATGAAAATAGTGATAATAAAGCTCCCATAGGGGCGCCTGGGTGGCTCAGTCGCTGAGCGTCTGCCTTTGGCTCAGGTCATGATCTCAGGGTCCTGGGTTCGAGCCCCACATCGGGCTCCGTGCTCCGCGGGAAGCCTGCTTCTCCCTCTTCTACTCCCCCTGCTTGTGTTCCATCTCTCACTGTCTCTCTCTCCCTGTCAAATAAATAGATAAAATCTTAAAAAAAAAAAAAATCTACCATAGATGAAGAGGCTCATGGTAGACAAAGCTACGTAAATGTAATGTTTCCCACTCCAAATCATCTCGTAATTTCACTAGCGTTTTGGGCAAGAACTGCATTCAAATTTTCATGCGAGAAAAAGGTACACAGATGCTCACTGATGCATACACAAAATATACTTGACTTGATCATACCTAAGTGGTTGTTGCTAGCCAAATAAAATATGACCATTTAAATGGACTGCCTGACCACTTCGGTCTGACAAAACCATCGTAAGCCAAAACTAATTATTGTGGCAGAATTCATGCGTGGTGGACTCAGCCAAAGAAATGTGTATTCAGGCTTGATGGCTTTGTGCTTTCTGGAACTTTGCTTTTCCTTCTCTGGATCCTGCCGAGCTGTTCCCCTTTGAAGTCTGTGGTGACCCTATAAGATGCCTTGGGGTGGGTTGGGCTGGAGGGGAGAGGAAAGTTCGTGAAGTGCTCCCATTGTTAGGCCGTTTACATTTGGTTACACTGATGGTTGCAAAGAGTTCTGGCTCTCTATTTATTGATTTAAAAGTTAACGTTTTCAGATACCATCTTGTTGTTGTAGTAATTTGGGTGCTAGTGTTCTGGAAAGGGACAAAGGTTTTCCAGCAACAAAAACAAGAAGTACTGTATCACTGAGTTGTAAACATGTAAGTGTTCCCAAAATGTATTTAATATAGCCCTTTGTCCTTTTCGAGACCTCCCATTTATATTCTTGGGCATATGGCTGTGAATCTTAATTCAACCTGTACTTACCTCGGTGTAGAGCATCACACAGTTTTCTGAATCGTACTCATTTACACAGGGTGTGTTGAAAACCGTTAGGTGCGATGTTCAGTATGCTAGTAACTCAAGATATACCAGTGAGCAAAATAGTTTACATCACTGTGAACAAGACAGAAAACTAACACTCAGGATATTGAAAAAAAAAAAAAAGAAGACAAGGCAATAGGATAGAGTAAGAATGAACATCTCCTGGGACACTGGGGTGGCTTAGGCGGTTAAGCATCTGCGTTGGGCTCAGGTCATGATCCCAGGGTCCTGGGATCGAGTCCCACGTTGGACTCCTTGCTCAGCGGGGAGCCTGCTTCTCCCTCTGCCTGCGGCTCCCCCTGCTTGTGCTCTCTCTCTCACACACACAAATAAATAAATAAAATCTTAAAAAAAAAAAGATGAAAAAAAAGAATGAATATCTACTTTATAAAGAATGGCCCAAGGAAGGTTTCCCTGGGTGTGTACCATCAGGGCAAAGACTGGAAGAAGCCAGCAGCATACAGGCCCAGGCATCACGCGCACAAGTGTAAAGGTCCTGAGGAAAACACAAACTTACCTTGGTAATCACTAGTTTCTGTGCCCTCCCTACCATACCACACGCAGAGGTATCATGTCATCTGGGAAGTAGCCATCATGCATTATAGTTAAATAAAAGATGATTTAAAATAATGTCATCATTATTAATAGCCAACGTCTACTGCTTTGTATACTCCCAAAAGTATTCTAAATGCTTTGCCTACTTTCCTTAGAGTTCTCTTTATTTCCTACTAGCTGATACCTCATTACTCCAATCCCCTCTTGAAGTTCTTTACGATGTACTTTTCCTATTCACATTACCGTGTGGTTTCTCTGTCCTGATCGGGCCCTGACTGACACAGTACTGCAGGTTTGGGGTGATATTCCGAGGTAGATGCTCATAAGAGGAAAAGTCATAACATCACTTTTTACTTTTATTTTTTTTAAAGATTTTACTTATTTACTTGACGCAGAGAGAGAGAAAGAGAGAGAGAGAGAGAGAGAGCAAGCAAGCAGGGGGAGCAGCAGCCAGAGGGAGACAGAGAAGCAGGCTCCCCACTGAGCAGGGAGCCCAATGTGGGGCTCGATCCCAGGACCCTGGGATCATGACCTGAGCAGAGGCAAATGCTTAACCAACTAGGTGCCCCCATCACTTTTTACTTTAAATAATAATTCACCCTCTCTCCTCTACTTGTAATCCTGGAGAACATTAGCATAGGACCATAATTTCTTCCACTGGCTCATTTTCTGTGCACCGTAGCCCATGATTGAAAGTCCATGGTGGGCCACCATTCACAGCGTTTATGAAGTTGATGTTCCAAAAACACTGAGAGGAGTCTCCAGTCCTGCTACAGTTCATCCCATTTCTCCCCCTTCCCACTTCAGACTGACCCCTATCACCACCGTGTCCCTAGCCGGATGAGCTTTTTATTTCATTGTTCCAATTTTTTTAAAAGAGCGTTGCCTCCTGAACTACATTAGTTCCTGGGATTATTTCGAGTGCACCAGAGCGGAGATCCTAATTTGTTTATCCTAAGTCCTCATTTCCCATTCCTGCTCTTTGTTCCTCATGTGCCCCTGCTGTCTATTCCAGGACCATCAAATTGCACACGTGCAGGTATGCCTCAGAGACATTGCGCTTTTGGTTGGTACCAGACCAGACCAGCACAATGAGGTGAATATTGCAATAAAGCGAGTCACATGAATATTTTGGTTTCCCAATGCATGTAAAAGTTATGTCTATACTACACGGTCATTTATTAAGTGTCGAAGGAGCATTACATCTAAATAGACGATACACATACTTTAAAATACTTGATTGCTAAAAAATGCTAGTGGTCTTCTGGGCTTTCGGCGAGTTGTAATCAATGATCCTAGATCACTGTAACAAATATACAGATAATGAGAAAGCTTGCGCTGTTGCGGGAATTACCAAAATGTGACGTAAACATGAAATGAGTGAATGCTGGTGGGGAAATGGCCTGGATAGACTTGCTCGGTGCAGGGTTGCCACATGCCTTTCAGTTTTAGAATTCACATTCCACAAAGCACAATGAAACAAAGTACAACAGGATGAGGTATGCCTGTATATTCATGTACACATCTATAAATACATATATATGATTTTTTCAGGCGCTCTCCTTCCTTGATGGCTTTATCTTGGTCATCCTTTTCTGGGAGCACCTCTTACCTCTGTCTGCAGTTGTAAATGCTCTGTGAGGCCGCCGTTGCTCACTTTATTTCTCACTGCAGAAGTTGACAGTTGCAAGCAAGTCGTGTAAAAACCCAAATCCATTATCTGAATCTGAAGCGGTCTGTTGGTAGTTGACTGTGGGAACATCACGTTGATGTGAAAGTGCTGTGTCTCATTGCCAAAGCCCACCAGTCTCTGGTACATTCACATGATGGTTTTAACTTGGAAAATCTTCCATTAGAAAAGGTGAGTTCAAGTGACCTCATTGCATACTTCACTTGGCCAAGCTCCTGCGTGCGTATTGTCGAGTATCGGGTGTGTCTGATATTGACTATATCGTTGCCTTCGTCTTTCAGGATAAATTTATTTCACTGAGTCCAGGAAAAACCATATAAATTTTCATTAAAGAAAACACTGTATTATGACAGCACTAAATGAATCATCTACAATCACTTTTTAAAAGGTTTGATTTATTTCCTGCACTTGGGAGACACTACGTTGTAAAAATATTTTCGCCAACAAGTATGAAATATTGCCATGTATCTATTTATACATCCTGCATGTAGCTGGATAATATGTTTCATCTTCGTGTGTATCTGCACACACGTGTCTGTCTACAGGAGGCCCGCCAGGGGATTTCTTGGTCACATCTACTTCTTTAATAAAAAGAAGGGAAACAAATTGGCCAGGCAGCTTAGAAGAACATCACATTCATCATAGCTGCAGATAATATTTTCCCGAAATGATTCATAGTCTCACCTTCCTGCAGGAGTTTTCTCCACCCAGTGACATGGTGACATAGTGAAGTGTCACTGAAGTGAAGGCTATTTCATTTAGCCTTGAGCAAACATGGAAGCTGAACTGCGGATATACAATTCTTTTTCCTTCTGGAAGACCTGGGTTTTGTGGCCTGTGTAACTAGAGCTAAGCCGAATCTAGAGAGCGGCTGCACAGTAAGAGCTGGGTTTGAAAGCATGTGCCTTGGAATGACTTGAATAGCAAAATCCCAGACAGACTGTTTCTGTGCTAACCGCATTTGCCCTCTGCAAGGAGATCAATGCTTCCCCTCATTGATTTTCCTCCCTGGCAGAGCCAGGATTATGCGCACGGTGAGGCTCTATTCCCAGATTCATCCGATCTCATTTCCTAAGCAGCACTGAAAAGGCGTACTGCTCAACCGTAAGCTGGAGGTTATAAAAGTGGAGCCGATTCCAATTTGTACCTCCACTAATGTTAAACAGAAGCGCAAGAACATATTCCCCGCGTGATGCAAGGGCTGCGTGGGGCAGGACGGATTCTTTGGGTGTGCAGCTTCTAAAGAAATGGCAAAGATCCCAAGGATAAATTTGAGACGCGTCGCCTTCGTTGGCGTAATTCCCCAGATATTTTCAAATGCACCAGAGCGTCCTTTCTGGATGACTTGAACTGCAAAGTAAGCATATAAGGAAATTATTCTCTTCCTAAATTCACTGACTGCAGTCCTTCTGATTAAAAATTGCCTTCACATACATAATTGGAGAAGGTGGGTGGTTGGAAGGCTGTGAACATCGCAGGTCCAAAAAAAAAAACAACACAAAAAACAAAAAAACCCACCAAGGGTCTATTCGCTGTACGCCATCGGCAGCTCTAATGGTTGGTTAGTTTATTCTGCAGTTAACACAAGTCCTGATCATCCTTCAAGTAGTGGAAACTCTGGTAATCCCTGTGTGTACTAACAGCCCACTGCAACATGCAAATACCCAAAAAAGGCAACTTCAGCTGTTCAAAAATGGCAGCATGCTGTTAGTGAGGAGAGGAGGGGGAGAGCTGAGTCCTGTATCCAATTTTCTTTTCCTCACTCCGCCTTCAGGTTGGGGTAGGTGTCACATTACAGCCAGAACTTCAAATTTGCTTTGAGGGAAAGAAAAATCGTGTAAAATAAGCCATTTCCTACCAAGACTAGATAAATGATTACACAGCTGTTTGCCTCTCACACAGAATGTGCTCACAATCTGGGGTTGCCTGGGTGCTGACTTCATTATTAAAAGATAGCTATCACAGCTCACTCCATGCGGACCCAGGACCCTCTCTCCACATACCCATCGGGAATCACTGCTTCCTCTGTGGGGACAATATCAGGGGGCAAAGAAGGAGGGCCCCTTTGGGGTAGACCCACCTCCGGGATGAACAGTATCCACTTCCCAGACATAACATGGAAGCAGACCCGACAGGGCAGATCTCCCCGCCTAGCTAAGAAATACAAGCAGGTTTCCGAGGTACCTAATCAGTGGCCATCTTCCTTAGTAAAAGATTAACCAAACTGATCCATTTCGCAGGGACTAAAAATAAAAAGTAAATTCTCTGTTCCAAACACCACGACTTAACCCAGAGGTCATCATCGTTCCTCCCTCGAATCATTCACAAGGACTTCTGAAAACTTAAATAGAAGTTGTTTCCCACTGTAAACTAAAGTGAGACCAGGCCAGCCTTACCCACTGGAAACTGACAAGCGCATCTTGGAGGGCTTATCCATTTCTAAACTGCCATGTGCAATGCATGCGTTTAACTTGCAGACCCTGGCTATAAAATGCCTTTTTCCACTTCTCATTGTTATTTGTAAGTATCGGTGATATTTTCTAGTCGATTATGATGTGACATTAGTGACATTAATATTTAAATCATACTCTTCTAGGATTCCTTATTTTTTTTTTATTAAAACATACTACTCTATGTCCCGTATAGTAATTTTAAAGGTGTTTGAGACAGATAATAGAATGGATTTTCTTGAATGCAAAGCAATACATTTCTTATGTTCCGATCCGGAGAACTTTCCTCTTGAAGCATTCCCTCTAATGAAGTCTCGGAAAGTCATGTTTTGATAACTTGGTGCCATTGACTCGGGGATAGTAGTCTAAATAAACATTGTGAAGTAATTTGATAATGAATACGTAGGAGAAAACACCATTGTTGAACCTCCAAACTCTGCTAATAAGTAGGGTGATGGACTTGCCCTGCTGAATAATGGAACTGTTATTCTATCCCAGTGGGACTGTCTCCAGGGCCTCCTGGGAAGATTAGCCCGGCTGGGCTGTGTACTGCTCCCCGGTGCACTTTGCATAGCTTCCAGAATCTTGTTACAGCACATTTATCAAAGGAAATCGCAATTTGGATGAAGACCGCATTCTCTCCTCTTTCAAATGAGAAGCATCCTTGCATTGTTACTTCCATTTGACTTGTCTTACCTAGGCGAGACAGAATACTAATCTGGGAAAGTAATTGTTACTACAAAGGTCTGCGACACTGAGAGAATTTCATCCCTTAGGCCATTTTTAACACTGTCAGGAAAAAAAAAAAAAAGGCGTATTTTCTTTATAAAGCCTGAACATGCTAGTATATTATCATACACAGCATAAAGTTAAGGGTGTTTGAACAGTGAAAAGAGAAAGCATTCGTAGTTATTCAACCCTGAATACTTAGGACATTTCATTTCTTTTTACAGCAACCATATTCAGTCAATAAAAGACCAAATGCTTTTGGTTACTGGGCTGAAAAAAATCAAATCCTCCGAACTTTTAGCACTTGATGTTCCTTGAGTATTTGCTCTCAGCTATAGCTCATTAAATGAGCTGATCCACCACTGAGTCTATAAATTGAAGCAAAAGCAAAGAGCTCTCTCTTTCTCTTTCCCTCTTTTTTTTTTTTTTTTCCAAAGTAACTGGCACCAAAGTGAAACACACTTAAGTCCGGTTGTTTACCGATCTTTTCTTGCGAGTAGTGGGTATTCTCCAGAATAAATGCGTCCTGAAGCTGGCAGTCTTTCAATAACAATCTAATTCGGACTTCTCTGGATAGGAGTGGTGGGATCATGATTACTCGAGATGCAGGCAGGATGGTGAAAAAGGTAAAAGGAAACTGTTATCCAGTTACAAACAACTCGGAAATGAGTGTTATCACTTATCCTCATACTGAAGGCGATGAACCGGGTCCCAAAATGTAAAGAGCTAGGAAGCCCCAGAGGAAGCCCCAGAAGCCCAGGGAATGTTAGCCTGGAGTTTATCCTCTTAACTGGTCTGCTACACTACCTGTTGCCTCATACTGAAAGGGTGCTCAATAAGGATCACAAGGAATTTGAAGTGGATTGACCAGTATCCACCCCCCATTTCTGCTCTCTCTTTGTAAACACAACCCGTCTGCACGATGTCTAATAGCCTCTGCATTCTGGTGCAGGTAATTGCAGATTCATTCATTTTTAAACCAAATGTCAGTCTGAGAGGTGAGAGTGTTACTGTCACTGATTTTTCTATACCAGTCGTTACTTTTCCTTGACTTTGTATCCTAAATCAAAGACAAGGTTTCTGGTTGTCGGGTCTTAACCAAGCCAAGATGATATTTCAGTAACAGCTCAGCAACAGTCTCTAAACACAGATTGGAGGGGCATCTGGGTGGCTCAGGTCATGATTTCAGGGTCCTGGGATCCAGCCCGGCATTGAGGCATTGAGCTCTCTGCTCAGCAGGGAGCCTGCTTCCCGCCCGCTCCCCCCCCCCCCCCGCCCCCGGGCCTAACTGCCTACTTGTGATCTCTCTGTCAAATAAATAAATAAAATCTTAAAAAAATAAATAAAAAAGCACAGATTGACTGTAGGGTTAAGTCTTAGTAATATATTCCAGTGCTGCTCTTTTAGGAATCTAAATGTATGTGGGTTCTCTGCTAGATATTGTGGAGCTGGAACCATTATAAAATTCTCAAGTCTGTTGGGGTGCCTGGATGGTACAGTCGGTTGAGCACCTGGCTCTTGGTTTTGGCTCATTTGTGATCTCAGGATCAAGAGATCGAGCCCCCAGTTGAGCTCTACTGCACTCAGCATGGAGTCTGGTTGGGACTCTCTTCCTCTTCTGCCCCTTCCTCCTCCACCCCACCCCACTGTCCTCGCTCGCTCGCTCTCTCTCTCTAATATAAATAAATAAGTCTTGTTTAAAACATTCTTTTTTTAAAATTAATTAATTTATGTGACAGAGAGCACAAGTAGGCAGAGCAGCAGACAGACGGAGAAAGAGAAGCAGGCTCTCCGCTGAGCAGGGAGTGAGTCTGATGCGGGGCTCGATCCCAGGACCCTGGGATCATGACCTGAGCCGAAGGCAGCCACCTAACCGACGGGGCCACCCAGGCAGGCACCCCTTTAAAATGTTTAAATCTGAGTGATTGTACATGGAAGACACTTACTCCATTACTACGAACTAAAATTCATTCCACTGCTATTTATCGAGCACCCACAAGAAACAGTGGTTGTAAAAGTTAATTATCCTATCAAAATCCCAGCAGACTTTTTGCAGAAATTGACAAATTGATCATAACATTCTTATGGAAACCTCAGGGACTTAGAATAGTCACATTTCTTGAAGTCAAAACCTAACTAAAAATCTGCATTTACCAGGATGGTGTGATACTGGAACAAGGAGAGACATAGAGAGCGATGGAACAGAACTGAAATGCAGAAATAAACCCTCAAAATTACAGTCAATTGATTTTCAACAAGGTACCATGATCATTCCATGGGGAAACAGTAGTCTTTTCCAAAAGTAGCGCCAGGACGACTAGATATCCACATACAAAAGAATGAATTTGAATCCATACCTCACATTTCACACCACATATAAAAATTAACTCAAAATAGATTAAAGATCTGCTGTAAAGGCTAACCTATGAAACTCTCAATAGAAAATATAGATGTAAATCTTCATGATCTTGAATTAGTCCATGATTTCTTAGCTATGACATCAGAAGCACAAACAACAATAGAAAAACATAGAGAATCCAGACATCATCAAAATTAAAATGTTTGGGGGCTCCTGGGTGGTTCAGTGGGTTAAAGCCTCTGCCTTTGGCTCAGGGTCCTGGGATCGAGCCCCGCATTGGGTTCTCTGCTCAGAAGGGGGCCTGCTTCCTCCCTTCTCTCTGCCTGCCTCTCGGCCTGCTTGTGATCTCTCTCTCTCTTTTTCTCTGTCAAATAAATAAATAAAATCTTTTTATTTTATTTTAAAAAAATTAAAAAGTTTGTGCTTCAGATGACAACATCAAAAAAAGTCTAAAGGCATACCCAGAATGGGAGAACATATTTGCAAATTGTATGGCTGATAAGGGACTTATATCTAGAATACATGAAGAACTCTTACAACTCATTGATAAAAAGACAACTCAATTAAAAGGAGCAAAGGATCTGGATCTGGATAGACATTTCTCCGAAGAAGATATACAGGTAGTCAATAAGCACATGAAAAGATGCTTGATGTGATGAATCATCAGGAAAATGCAAATCAAAACCCCACGACTTATCATTTTCACACTGTTTAGAGTGGCAAGAATTTTTGTAAATATGTTGGCAAGGCTAAGAAGAAATCAGAACTCTCAGGATCTGCTGTTGGAAATATAAAATGGTGCGGCTGCTTTGGAGAACAGTCTTAATGGTTTCTCAAATAGTTAAGTACACTGTTGTCATATGATCCAGCAACTCCTCTTCTAGGTATGTGAAGGGACCTACAGGAATTGAAAACAATGTCAGCACAAGAGCTTTCCCACAAATGTCCATAGCAGCACTATGCATAATAGCCAAAGAATAGAAACAACCCAAATATCCATCAGCTGATGAATACACAAAGTGTGGTCTGTCCATACAATGGTATATTATTTGACAAAAAGAGGGAAGGAGAATGAGCAGAGTACTTACACGTTCTATGACATAGATGAACCTCTACAACATTCTGTTAAGTAAAAGAAGCTAATCACAAAGGACCACTTTTTTTTTTTTTTTTTTTTTAGTGAGAGAGCACATGAGCAGGGACGCAGCAGGAAAAGAGAGAGCAAATCTTAAGCAGGCTCCATGCCCAGTGCGGAGCTTGAAACAGGGCTTAGTCTTATGACCCTGAGATCATGACCTGAGCTAAAATCAAGAGGCAGATGCTCAACCACCTGAGCCACCCAGGGACCCCAACAAAGGACCACATATTACATGATTCCATTTATATGAAATGTCGAGGATAGGCAAATCTGTAGAGACACAAAGTAGATTAGTGGTTGCGTGGGGCTCGAGAAGAAATGAAGAATGGAGAGTGATGGCTAGGAGAGGTGGAATTTCTTTTGATACATTGAAAGTGTTCTAAAACTCATAATGGTGGGCGCCTGGGTGGCTCAGTTGGTTGAGCAACTGTCTTCGGCTCAGGTCATGATCCCGGAGTTCCAGGATTGAGTCCCATATCGGACTCCCGGCTCTGCGGGAAAGTCTGCTTCTCCCTCTGACCTTCTCCCCTCTCATTCTCAGTCTCTCGCTCTCTAAAAAAAAAAAAAAAAAAAAAAAAATCTTTAAAACTCATAATGGTGATGGTTGGACAACCCTATGAATATGCTCGAAACCATCAAATTGTGAACTTTAAATGGGTGAATTATGTCATATATGAATTATATCTCAAAAATCTGATTTTTAAAGTAGTGAGCTATACTGATAAACATCCGTGCCTTTATGGTGCTTGTCGTCTAGTAGAAGTAATAAAATTTCAGGTGATCATAAGAGCTACAAAGAAAAATATGGGGTTAGAGAGTAATGGGGGGAGATCATGGTGAACACTGGCTTATTATAGATGGAGGCCCTTGATGGCCTTTCTAATGAGCTGAACTGAAGAGCTCTATATGTTCCATAGAACTTTGCAAGGAGTTTGAATTTTATTTTGGATGAGATGGGACTCCATTCGAGGGGTCAGGACAAGGAGCTGATGGGATAGGATTTTTGTTTAAAAGGATCATGCCATCTGCTGTGTTAAGAATAGTTCTCGGTGGGGTGCCTGGGTGGCTCGGTTGGTTGAGCAACTGCCTTCAGCTCAGGTCATGATCCTCGAGTTCTGGGATCGAGTCCCACATTGGGCTCCCAGCTCCACGGGGAGTCTGCTTCTTCCTCTAACCTTCTTTCCTCTCATGCTCTCTCTCACTTTCTCTGTCTCTCAAATAAATAAATAAAATCTTAAAAAAAAAAAAAAAAAGAATAGTTCTCGGTGAGCAAGAGAAGAAAGCAATGAGGCCAGTTTAGAAGCTATTTCAGTAATCTTGGCAAAAATCATGGTGACTTGGACCAAAGTGGTAGTAGCCAAGATGGTGAAAAGAATTGAGATACATTTTGGTAGAGAAAGAGATTTTGGAGATTGAGCAGACATGATTTGAGACATGGAAAGAAGAGGCAAGGATGACTCCCGAGATTTTTTTACCTGAACTATCCGAAATATGGAGTCATTTACTGAGATGCTTGGGTGCAGAAGGGTAGAATGATGGAGGGAAAGATCAAAATGAAATGATAAATTACAATGAAAACATGAATTACAGGGGCTCCTGGGTGGCTCAGATGGTTGAGCATCTGCCTTCGGCTCAGGTCATGATCTTCGGGTCCTGGGATCGAGCCCCGCATCGGGCTCTCTGCTTAGCGGGGAGCCTGCTTCTCCCTCTCCCTTTGCCTCTCCCCCTGCTTGTGCTCCCTCTGTCTCTCTCAAATAAATAAACAGGAATTACATCATAATTAAAATGACTAATGAGATGAAACCAACACAGGTACACCACACTTAAAATTCTGTCCACAAGAGACTCCCTTACTACCAGACTCAAAAATAACAAGTCATATTAGAGCATTTAAATTCTTTAAATACTAGTAATTCATGTTTTACAAATTCCAAACATAATGCATGGTTTTTTAAAAAAATTAAACAAGTAAGAGAAGAATAAAACAAAATAACAGAGCTTCCCTCTCCCTCCCCTCAACAGGAGTCACCACCTTTAATAAGTTAGCATTTTGCTCTCATTGACCTTTTATGGACATATATTCAAGTGTTATATGAGATATTACAGGATGTTTCATAATGCAAATAAAAAATGCTCTAAAATTATTGTGGTATTTTACAAATGTACTAAAAAGTGAGTATTTACAGAAGTTCATTGGTCAAACAACCTGATAGACAATAACCATGTAATAGAATCATGCCATGTAAAAAAAAAATAAAGCACATAAGACTATATATTTCAATGCTCAAGATTCCATTAAAAATTTAAACACACATTTGGGAGAGTAAGTCAGCTTACTTTTTAAAGTTCAGATATCTTTCAACTTCATGATAAGTTCAGTTCTTTATGCCATTTTCTGGTGGGTTATTTCTTTCTCTCTCTCTCCCTTTTTTTTTTTTTTAACAGACTATTTTTTGGAATACTTTTAGGTTTATAGCAAAAGCGAGTGGAATGTACAGAGTTTCCATATACTTCCTGTCTCCCCCAACACTCAACCTCCTCCACTCTTGATATCCTTAACCACAGTGGTACATTTGTTACAGTCGATTAACCTACATTGACACATCACTAGCACTGGAAGTTCATAGTTTCCATTACATTTCCTTTTGGTGTTGTGCATTCTATGGGTTTTGACAAATGTATTGATGTATATCCACCATTATATCATAATAGTTTCACTGCTGAAAAGTCCTCTGTGCTCTGCCTGTTCATCTCTGACAACCACTGATCTTTTCCTGTCCAGAGTTTTGCCTTTTCCAGAATGTCATATGGTGGGAATCATTCAGTGTGTCACCTTTTCACATAGGTTTCTTTCACGTAATAACGGGCATGTAGGTTTCTTCCCTGTCTTTTCTTAGCCTTTTGAGCACTGAGTAATGTTCCAGTAATGTCTGGATACGCCTCAGTTTGTTAATCCATTCACACGCTGGGAGATATCTTGGTTGTTTCCAAGCCTTGATAATTTTGAGTAAAGCTGCTATGAACATCTATTTGCTGGTTTATGTGTGGACATAAATTTTCACTTCATTTGGTTAAATACCAAGGAGTGTTCTGGGGAGGAAAAGTTTTCCTTAACCCTCTTACGGCTCCTGGCTGGGCCTAAAATTTCAGCATACTAAGAAAGGAGCACCTGGGTGGTTCAGTCGGTTAAGTGTCTGCCTTTGGCTCAAATCACGGTCCCGGGGTCCTGGGATGGAGCCCCATTTCGGGCTCTCTGCTCAGCAGGGAGCCTGCTCTCCCTCCCCATCTGTCTACCCTTCTGCCTTCCTGTGTTCTCTCTCCTTTCTCTGTCAAACTAAATATATTTATATGTATATATACATTTACATACATATTTATAAATATATTAATTATATTTATATAACATAATATATAATATACTATAATATATATTATATGTAATATAATATAATAAATGTAACAAATAGGGGCACCTGGGTGGCTCAGTGGGTTAAGCCTCTGCCTTCGGCTCAGGTCATGATCTCAGGTCCTGGGGTCAAGCCCCCCATTGGGCTCTCTGCTCGGCAACTGAGCCTGCTTCCTCCTCTCTCTCTGCCTGCCTCTCTGCCTACTTGTGATCTCTCCCTGTCAAATAAATAAAATATAAATAAATAAATATTAAAACAGATTAACAGGAGAAAAGCATACAAATTCTTCAATATAAAGTTTTATGTGGCATGGGAGCCTTCATGAGGAAATGAAAACCCCCCCAAAAATGGTTAAATCTGAGTTTTTTTATGCTAGTTTTGATGAAGAATGGAAAGTTGTGAGAAGATAGAATAGGGTAAAGAGTATGAGGTGAACTAGGGCCTGTAATGAACCAAGGCCTATTCATTTAGATTCCTCTCTGTGTCCCTCCATCTTCAGAGATAAGGCTACTCCTTTCCTCCCAGTATGAGGAGCATCTCTTACAAGAGGGTTTTTTGACCTGTTTCAGGGGAAGATCATAAGGTCCTTCCTGCCCATGTCTTTTTTCAAATTCCTTTAGCCTGAAATATTCAATGTGCCAAGGTGCCATATTTTGAGGTAGTGTCTTCTGAATCCCATCAGCATACTGTGTTGTGTGGCAGTGGTCTGTTTAATTTTGTAAGGAAATACCAATTTCCTCTGTTGGAAAGGAGCAGAGGAAACTCTGTTTCTCTCTGTTGTGGCCTGAATGTGTCCTCCCAAAATTCACATATAGAAACACCAACCCTACCTCCTTTTCCAGTGTGATGGTGTTGGGAGAGCCTCGGGAGGTAATTAGGATAAAATGAAGGCAGGTGGGTGGACCTCTCAAGGATGAGAGTAACGGCCTTATAAGAAACTTGTAGGAGAGAGCTCGCTTCCCCTTTCTTCTATCGCCATGTGATGTTACAGTGAGAAGTTGGCATTTGGAATCTCAGAAGAGGGTTCTCACCAGAACCTGTCCATGCTGGTCCCCTGACCTTGGGCTTCTAGTCACTAGAACTGCATGATGTAAATAGCTGTTACTTATAAACCTCCTAGTCTATGGTACTTTGTTACAGCAGCCTGAACTGACGAGGTTCAGGCTTCCAAAGGGGCTGTACCATTTTGCTTTTTCACTAGGGATGAATGTGCGTTCCTGCTGCTCCACGTCCCCATTAGCATTTCATGGTGTCAGCATTTGGGATTTTAGCCATTCTGATAGGTATGCGGTGGTATCTCATTATTGTTTTAATTTGCAATTTCCTAATGACATAGGATGTCGCACTTCCTTCCATATGCTTATATGCCGTCTGTGGGCCTTCTCTGGTGAAGTGTTTCTTAAGTTCTTTTGCTCATTCTTAATTGGATTGTTCATTTTCCTGTTTTTGAGTTTTAAGAGTTTTCTGTATGTTTTGGATAACAGTGCTTTATTGAATATGTCTTTTGCAAATGTTGTCTCCCATTCTCTAGCTTAGCTTTTCATTCTCGGAAGCCTCTTTAAGATTCTTAGTTCAATGAAGTGACATACCAATTGGAAAAATTTTATTTCTTTATTTTTTTTAAGATTTTATTTATTTATTTGACACACAGAGAGAGATCGCAAGTAGGCAGAGAGGCAGGCAGAGAGACAGGGGGAAGCAGGCTCCCCGCTGAGCAGAGAGCCTGATGTGGGGGCTCGATCCCAGGACCCCGAGATCATGACCCGAGCTGAAGGCAAAGGCTTTAACCCACTGAGCCAGCCAGGCGCCCCTTATTTCTTTATTTTTGAAGATTTTATTTATTTATTTGAGAGAGACTGAGCATGAGCTTGGGGGGAGAGGAGGCAGGGGTGGGAAGGAGAAGCAGGCTTCCCCACTGAGCACAGAGCCTGATGCAGGGCTCGATCCCAGGACCCTCAGATCATGACCTGAGCCAAAGTCTGACGTTTAACTGACTCAGCCACCCAGATGCTCCCAATTGGAAAAATTTTAAATTTCTACCACAAAATCCCATGTTCTCCCTTATGTATTAATTGGAGGATTTTTCCTGCCATTCTCCACCCATCCCCTCAAACTTAATTCCTCATGTTGTCTAGAGTCATTTTTCACACAATTCTCTAAAAGTCTGGGTCCCAAGATTTCCCACATAGGAGCAAGCCCGTAACATGTTGCCCTTTGAACCTTGGCTGTCATATAGAAACAGAGCAGAAATCTCTTCACTTTTGTCCACCTATATTCTTTTAACATTTCCTTTTCCCAAACCAGTTTCCCATTTGCTCTCATAGTTTTCTTAGTCCCCTCAGAGCCATAAAATAAAAATGTAGCTTAATTTCATCGGCAAGGAAGACAACAATTTGGGTGTGATTGTTTTCACATAGAACTCGGTACTAGCGCCAATAGCAAAGCAAATTCATCTGCTTGTTTGTATCCTCATTTTCAGGCAATAGCACCCTAATTAATAACAGATGATTTAAGGAAGTTGGTGGGATGATGGTTGGTGCATTAGGACATTTATTTAGATTTTCAAATAGTTTGAAAAAAAACAAAGCGTGAATCTAAAGCTCAATATCAAAGCTCTGTGTTTTGGGGGCATGTCTGTGGAAATGCTCAGACATATGGAGTACTGAGGAGTCCTGTTCATATAGGGTATCCGTGGAAATCAAAGAAGAGTGGAAGCCATTCTTGTCCAGGAAACAATGTTGAGCCTCATCTCCTGAAGACCTGCCTTTCCAGAATAGACAAAAAAGCCAACCTGGGCATTGTGGCAGAACTCACATGTGTCACATGACCAGCACAAGCGGAAGACGCTGTTGAAGTGACAGTGACTGAAGCCCGCCTGCCACACGAGCTTGTTTTTCAGGTTTCAGCTTGCTTGAGCGAGGGATATTTAGACTTTCCCTACTCTGGATAAATCAGGAAAATGTATTCAGATGGACACACACAAGATACCAGAAGCTAAATGACGTGAGAGGAGCAAAAGTGATTTCTGAGCTTTCAGACAGAGGGAGTTCTGTCCGTTGAGGAGATGCCACCAGACAGACGTCAAGGAGATGATCATAAGCTGGATCTTAACAAAGGAAAGGACATTGGCAAGTGGAGATGGAAGGAAAAGGGTGTTTTGGATGAAGGGGCATCTTGCAGAAAAATGTGTGGACATAAAAGTCTCTGTCCTCTGGTCCTGTTGTGGGAAAGAAGACCAGTTCACATGGGCTGGAACTTAAAATATACAGAAGGATGTAAGAGAGAAGTCAAAAGGGATATGGGAGAGAACATCAGGACTGTTGTATCCATCATCTTCTGTTGCATGACGAATTACCCCCAGATTTAGCAGTTTCAGGCAAAACTAATTACTATTTCATAGTTTCTGTAGTCTGGCTGGGTGACTCAGACCCGATCAGGCTCTCCCAGGAGGCTACAGCGAAGGTATCTGTGAGTCTGGCTTGAAATTGCCCAAGGCTTGTCTGGGGCTGGAAGTTCCATTTCTAAAGTCACATGGCTGTCAGTGAGAGGCCTCGGATCCTTTCCATGTGGGCATCTCTGTGGCAGCTGCTTCCCCCCGGATGGGATACGGGTCTCTCTAGACCAGCACAGAAGCTACAGTTGCATTTCCTGATCTTGGACATGACTACCCTCCCCTCTCCTGCTGACTGCCGGTCACAGAGCCCAACCCTCCTCTTGTGGAGGCTTGGAGTGGCTGTGGACTTGAGGAGGTGTGGATCATTCGGGGCCATTTTCAAGTCTGACTGGTGCAGCAATGGTTACAGTTATGCAGATGAGGCCCTGCACATCTCAGGGCTGCTTATCCCTGCATGGATAAACGGAACTTGATGCCTCCCCAAATGTACTTACTGACATCCGGGGGCGCCTGGGTGGCTCAGTGGGTTAAAGCCTCTGCCTTCAGCTCAGGTCCTGGGATTAAGCCCCACATCGGGCTCTCTGCTCATTGGGGAGCCTGCTTCCCCCCCTCTCTCTCTGCCTGCCTCTCTACCTGCTTGTGATCTCTCTCTCTCTCTGTCAAATAAATAAATAAAATCTTTTTTTAAAAATATACTTAGTGACATCCAAACTCATGCATTAGATAAATGGTAGGATGAGTGGATGGCAGGGTGACAAGCTGGAGGGCTACCTGAGGTCTAGATGAGATCTAATAAAGCCCAGCTGGGATGGAAGCAATGGGATGGGGAAAGAAGGGCCAGATGCCCAAGTCAATAGCACAAAGGCTGACTCCACAGAACTTAGTATCTATCTCCAGAATAGTTCAAGCAGAGGTCTGATGATGTCTAATGACCACGAATGCGCTCTCTCCACACGAATACATGAAAGACATGAAATATTTAATATTCAGGTGGTTGGCAAATAAGAGAAACAACATCCTTATAAAGATCTATTCAAATAGGACAGAGTTTCAAGGACTAGTGCCTCTGAAGTGCTTCCTTTTTTTAAACTTGATCCTAGCAGGTCATCTAATTCATGAAAGCAGACTAGGGGAAAGAATAGAATACACTGTGCTCTTTGCAGTCCCTTTGCTCATCCCCAGGGCATTTCACTCCTCACCTGCTCAGAAAGCCAATCAGCCAGCAAACCCCTGGGCCGGGGCCCGGAACTGGCATCCACTTTGGCTCTTGGATGTAAGTCAGAGCAATTACAGGTTGTGGATTGTGGAGACCTTGTAGGTTGCTTGAAAACATGAAGTAGGTCAGATCATCCTGTGAAACACAGGCTGCCAACTTCTTCATTAGTAAGGAGACCATTTATTCAATTATTCATGTATTTGACATCTGGTTTTGGAGTTCAGGGCAGTGTGATGGACAATCAGAGTGTTAACCAGAATGAGTCAGAGACCCTGCCCTCTGGAGACACATAGTCTAGAAGGGACGTAGCCATAAAAGGCTGGGTTGGGAGGGCACTGCAGCACGCCATGCAACGGGAATCTCACGATAACACAGCTTAAGCAGCCCATCAATGTATTTTTGGATCTCTCACTAATAGCAAAGTTGAGGAGTAGTTACAAAAAAATAAATGCAGGAAGACAGGGCTGTCAGCAGGAAGCTAGTATTTCCAGGCCAGCATCCAACTGTCAAGCTGGCCTATGACACTATATATAATTTGGGTGTTCTGAAACCATGCTCTAAGGACCGAAATACCACACCCTACTTTTTTATTGCGTACAGAAAAATTAGTAAAATCACAGCAGCTCCCTGGATGAAGAGAGCATTAGAACTCTCCTAACTGGAATCCCTGAAAGTCATCCGTGTGTCCACAGGTAGGCAAAAATATGAATGCATCAAGAAGCCAGCAGAAAGATGTAATGTCACAAGTAACTTTAAAGGTCAGGGCTGGGTCGGTGCTACTCTGCAGGCTGGCTGAGTGGAGTTGTGCTGATCGGGCTGATGAAGAGAGGCAGCTGCTCTGGGAGCCCCCACGGTGGGCCACAACTGAGCAGGAAAAGAGGGGAAGCTTGGAGAGTGGAGGAGATGATGAGTAGGAAAATGATCACCTCCACACGCTCCCAGAAAAGGGGTAGGGCTGAGATCCTTCCATCCTGCGGGAGCATGCTACTGGCAAATCCTGGAGATAGTTTAACCTAAGAAGGACAAGCTGGGGATTCCCATAAACTTTGCCAGTAGTGGGACCTCATTAGTGCTGGCGGTTTAGAAGAGTCAGCAACATGGTTTCATGATGATGAGAAGGGGCGTGGAGGCATGGGCTACGCTACTTGTTCCTGCTCGTCTAGATAAAGGGAAGAAATGGCCACTATGAGTGATGATTTCTTCCATCCGCAGTAAACACCCTTCATGGACAGTCCCGAAGCATCTTGTCCATCTCCTAGCACAGGGTTGTAGTTGCCTCCTCGCTTATAGGTGCCCCTGCATGTATTATACTCTTCTTGATGTATCCATTATTTCTCTGTTTGCATTACCCGATAGAGTGCTTGGCACACAGATGTTTGCTAAATGAAACCTTAATTGGACAACCTGTCGATGGGTTTTGTTGGAGTACAGGTCATAGGGATGTGAGTCGCCGGACAGTAGATTGGGAAGACAAGCGTGAACGTGTCGGGAATATTTATCATTTCTCCAGCATCTGAACCACCCATCTTCTCCTTGGAGGAATTCCTAGTTTCCTCGCTGGAATTCACCATTTTTGAGTCATGGAATTCACCATTTTGAGTCATGGAATTCACCATGTTGAGTCATTTTTGAGTCATTTTTGAGGCAATCAGGTGGGAGGCAGATCCCACCTGCTATTAAAGATGACCCATCTGCTAGCTGCTCTTTCCCGAGTTCCCTTGTGGGTCGGGCATAGGCATGTGACCTAAGGTCCGCCCGTCAGAGCCACTGGATCTTTGAATAGGGAGCTTGTAAAAAGCAGGGACAGGACATATCATTGGTGACACTTGCAGAATTTTGTGTGTTCTGGGGCAACAGTAGAATGGTGGCTGCTGCAAAAGACAGTACCCAGGGCGACAACCTCAGTTGTGGGAACCACCTCTTCTCAGGTTGGGTGACAGCAGCCTCGGTGTCCTTGATACGATTCTGAGAATTAGTTCCAGCAGCCTCAGCTGCTGAGCCTGGTTCTCTAGCCCTCCTTGCAATTTTGTGAGCTGCCCAATATCCTTTTTTAGAAAAAAAAAATTTTTTTTGGCTTAAATCCACCAGAGTCGGTCTCTGTAACTTGCCACGTGGAACCCTCACGGATAAGGGGTTAAATCCTGAGGGACCAGGTTAGAACTTTCCAATATTATCTGCAGGCAGCAGGGAACCACTTACAGCTTTTAAGGTTTTGTGACAATCACAGAAGGGCCCTAAGAAGATCAAACTGGCGGCAGCGTGTAGCACGAACTGGAGGAAGATGAGTCTGGAAGAAGAGAGAGCAGGGAGGAAGCTTTCCCACCACTACAGGTGTGAAGTGATGCGGTAATGAGGGACTGAACTAGAGATTTGGAACTACTCAGATGGTCGGTAGACAGAGAGGTCGGCTTCTGATTCCCTTTCTTGGTTTTCCACAGGGACAGAAGGCTAAGTGAGGGGAAAATTGGGCTTCCATGGGAAATACATTGTTTCCATCTCCCCTTTCCCTATTTGCTGATTCTGGTCTTTGTCTTTGAGCTATGTTGCAACTCCGTACTTCGAAGACCATCGACAATGATGCAAAGTAATTCTTGTCCACAGACACATAAATTCTGCCTGGTGGAGGTTCTGCTGGCTTCCTTCCTTCCTTGCAGGGAAGAGGCCGGTTTGGCCGCCCTTTGCCTGTTCCTCATTGATAAATGGAACCTTACGGGGGTGGGGGGGGGACCCTCTCTTTGAACTTGTTGAACAGCTCACTAGTTTCCTCATGAGTGAAACAAATCAAATCTTTAACTTGTGTTCGTCTTTAGACCTGAGGCTCAGATTTAAATCTTTTCGTAAAAAAACATTAACCACCTTCATCTCTGTCTTTGTAAATGGCTTCATGAAACAAACCCCACGTGTAGATAAATGACTGTTATTCCTGTCAACCTGCATTTGTGTTTGGCACTGGAGGGAAATTTCTAGTAAATGATAGAAGTTACCTGAAAGAGGGTCACTTGCCAAGTGCAAAGGCCAGTGTTTTGAAAGTTAAGTCCAAATCAAATAACAAAGGCCTGGTGTGATCTCTGCCTTCCACAGGACCCCAAGAGTTCCCACTATGAGCTCACTTCGCTTTTCCCCGTTATTTTTGGGCTATTCCTGAAAATAGTACTTTTGCTTATTGCAGAAAAAGCAACATCATGTCAGGTGACAGAAAAAGGACTGCAGTTACTTCTGTTTTATCAGCGGTTATGAAAAAGAACTAGATATTTGGTTTTCATTGTTGTTGTTTTAGATTTTAATTATTTATTAGAGAGAGAGAGAGAGAAAGCACATGTGGGGGAGGGAAGGGGCAGAGGGAGAAGCAGACTCTCCGCTGAGCAGGGAGCCCAATGCGTGGGCTCGATCCCAGGTCCCTGAGATCAAGCCCGGAGTGGAAGGCAGACGCTTAACTGACTGAGCCACCCAGTCGCCCCTGTTGTTGTTGTTGTTGTTGTTGTTGTTGTTTTTACTAAGTAAGCTTTATGTCCAACATGGGGCTTGAACTCATGACTCTGGTCACATGGTCTGGTGGCCCAGCCAGCCAGTCACATGGTCTGGTGGCCCAGCCAGCCAGGCAAGCCCGAGAAATTTGTTTTTTAAGAAATGGAAAAAGGCAAATAATTATTTCACACGCAGTTAGCTCGTTCATATGTAAAGTGTTGTTTGTCACCCAGTGTCCCAAATGCACAGGTGATCCAGGAGAAGGGTAGAAGGGGTTAAAATCACTGCATAGCTAATAGAATCCTAAGTAGATCGCAATCAATATGAAGGGACGGTAGGTGATTATGTTTATAGTGCCAGCCTTATGGCTGCATGCCAGATTCCTTTCAGTGGACTCCAAGGAAATGACCCAATTCCATGGTTACATTAAAATTTTGCTATATGCAATATTGCTTAAAATAAGTGGGCCATCAGCTGAAAGTGAGAACTCCTTGAATCCCTTGCACGGAAATGGACTTTGATTTGTCCTACAATCATAAAATGTAGGCTAGCAGTGCAAGATACCCTTCCCTGGGTTCATGAATACTGATCTATTTTTTTTTTTTTTTACACAGATAGATCTCAGAAGCTAACATTTAGAAATGTGCTCACACAATATGTCACAATATGTTGTTTAACAAAAATATAGAAAAAAGTCGTATCTGCCGCAAACGAGGAGTGTCATTAATGCATCAGCGGCGAGTTCCTCCCAGACTTCTGACTTGGCAGTGGGCTGGCAAGAACCACTTACTTAAGCAATTCCTCACTATTAGATTTCGCTTGTTGCTCTTGGCTTCGGCACAAAGCTGCTTTCAAAAGCAGGTGACAAAATGAATTCTATAAAGGCGTAAGTGTGCGACCTTACCTCGGGTCATTTGTAACTTCGCAGATTGTGGGTAAAAAAATGTAAGAGCATTAATAGGCTGGTGTCGTTTTTTTCAACCTACCTTGAATAGGGGGTTCTCTCAGAAAGAACCTCGCCATCCATAAAGCAAGGCTTAAGGCAGACTGCCTGTGTGCAAATTATGACTCCGCCGTCCCCACACTGTTTGACCCTGAGCAAATTGCTTCAACCTCCCGTGTCTCGGTTGCTCATCAGTAAATCCTAGAGTCTTTATGAGGCGTGAATATGTAAAGTGCTTAGAATGAAGTGTGGTCTGTAGAAATGCTGTCGCAGTGTTTGCTGATATTCTTAAGACCTATTTAGGGGTTGAAAAAAAGCATTCCTAAAAGCTGGAACTGGAACTCCTTTCTGACATGCAGGGGGAAAGGAGCATTCTCAGTTCTGCCAATAGTGAGGCAAGAGCAAGATGGCGGCCTAGTCACGTCTCTGTTCTAATATTCTTCTCTCCCGTCCACACTGGTCACGTTTCTAGGAACAGTGCCCAGTAACAAGAATGATTTGTTGGCAGGAGCATCCCATAAGATGTGAAAGGGATGGTCTGTGGGCTGGAGCCCTCTTCCTCAGCTCAATGGGATGATGGAAATTTCTTTTGATCACTTTTTTGGCAAATTCCATTGCATCTCCCCCCAAAACTATAAGCACAACAATGCAAATACCACCGTCTTTTATCTCTCTGGCTGAATAGTTGAGAAGTCTGAAAGAGATCCTTATGTCCTCAGGCTTGACGTCAAGTGTCAGTCCTACAAGAGGCAGACAGACTTTCTGCCCCTGGAAAAAGCTGTCCGCTGTTAGAATTCCGCAGTTAGCATTCTGCTAACAGGGTTAGCATTCCAGCGGTAACCCCACTAGTGCGCTGTGTGGGGAAATGGGCATTGCCTCTCAGGATTCCAACATCCCAAACAGGAGGAGCTGGGGAGGCGTGGGAAGCATTCACCCAGAGCTTGAATGAGTCACATAACTTCATATAACTTGCAACACAACCTTTGTTTAACATTCAAGTAAGATTCCAGGGATAAGAGGGAGAGAGGGAGAAAGAGAGAGAAAGTTAAGTAAGCTATGGTGAGGACAGCCTAAAGGTCAAAATTGTAATATTAAATAAATCTTACAAGATTTTATAAACCCTAATTTATTGTCTATGTGCAACTGACATTTTAGCTCTTGGTTTAATACCAGACACTTCAAAGTATTCTTGTAGAAGAATGGTTGATAACCCTCTTACACAGTATAATTGGAATTCTGCATGTTAGAACATTTGGTTTCTGAAAGATTTTTGTAAATGTTAATAGCTGTCTTTTAAAATGGTGTAAGTGTGAAATGCTATGAAAAGCAAAGGTTTAAATGTCACTCTGTCTATAATTTTCATATTGTAAAAACTAAATAAGTTTTTAAAAATGGAAAACCTAAAAGCCTACTGCAAGTTTGAAGATATCAACTCATTCATTCTTCTTTTTTGAAATGGATATGACATTTAACTAAATGAGCCAAATTTAGAACTAAAAGTAATCTGTTTTTTTCTAAAATTTACTATTGAACATTTAGCCTAAACTGAAAGGCAATTAGGTTTAGAGAGTTCCCCACTTTTTCCCGTTGCCTGAGATTATGAGTAAAGATCTGTCTCTAAAGCCTGTACCTGATGAGGCCCCCACATAAACCTGGTCATTACCATCTGCATTTTTATTCTTGACCTGGCCGTCTGACTGAGGGGGTATGTGGGTTCTCAGGGCAGTGGTGGAGCCAGCTTCCTCGGGTTGACTGAATGATTTGGCCTTTTTTTTTTTTTTTAAGATTTTATTTATTTATTTGAGAGAGAGAGAGAGAGATCACAAGTAGGCAGAGAGGCAGGCAGAGAAAGAGGGAGAAGCAGGCTCCCCGCTGAGCAGAGAGCCCGATGCGGGGCTTGATCCCAGGACCCTGAGATCATGAACTGAGCCGAAGGCAGAGGCTTAACCCACTGAGCCACCCAGGCGCCCCTGATTTGGCCATTATGAAATGCGAAAATACTACCCCTTCCTTACCCACCCCTGACCTCCACTTTTTCTTTCTTTTCTCTCTGGGTTGCATTCTAATGCTGCACAAGGGAGAACGTGTTCATTTTCCTACCTTAACTCTGCGTGGGAGTCTGAATTATGCACAGTACTTAGCAGCCTGAGGATACAGGGCAAGATTGAGCATCTTAGAAATAAAAAAATAAGTAAGAATAAGATCTGCTCAGATCTCATGTTTACCTAAATGCACTAGTGTAGTTCTAAAAAGTGGGGTTGGTTATGTGAGTGCCACTAGAAATTGGCTACTCTTCATCAAGTACCATAGGTTGCAAAGGAATCAATTAATAAAAATGTAAATGAGATGACATTCAAGAGTTGCCCTATAATATAGCACGCTCATGACTGTGTTTCACTCTGCCTGCGGATTGGAAGAGAAAGGACCCCAGTTACAGTTCAAGCTTCAGAAGTCACCACAGATCACACCCTTATTTCCCTCTGTTCCTATAAACACCCATAGTACATTTCGGCGTCTCTGGCCTTGTGCAGCCAACTGGAGAAAGCTGGTGGAGTACTGTTGTTTTAATATAGACTGAGGCTAATCAAACAAATGAAATCTTGCCATTTGTAAGGACACAGATGAAACTTGAGGGTATTGTGGGAAGCAAAGTAAGTCAATCAGAGAAAGACAATTATCATATGATTTCACGCATACGTGGAATTTAAGGAACAAAACAGAGGATCATAGGGGAAGGGAGGGAAAACTAAAACAAGACGGAATCAGAAGGGAGACAAACCATAAGAGACTCTTAGCTCTAGGAAATGAACTGAGGGTTTGCTGGAGGGGAGAGGGTTGGAGGATGGGGTAACTGGGTCGTGGGCATTAAGGAGGACACATGATGTAATGAGCACTGGATGTTATATACAAGTGATGAATCATTGAACTCTGCCTCAGAAACTAACAGTATACTATATGTTAAATAATTGGATTTAAATGAAAAAAATATACATATATATACACACATACACACACACGTACACTTAGCCTATTTTCATAGAATCACGTGTAGGTTTCATTAACTGTCTCTCAGCCTTTAACTCTGAATAGAAACCAGTTTTAGGCTAAGCCAATATTAAAAGCAGAGTCAAGAGGCACAGTAATTTCCACTGGGATAAACTAGGGGTGGATAGAATCTGATCCCCCTTCATCCTACCTTTGATGTAATAATGCACCTTAATAATACCACTCTGACCATAAACTGGATGCTTTGCCTCCTACTTCTCCATAGGGAAGGAAAAAGAAGCATCCTTCCATATGGAAATCAAGATTTTTTTTTATTTTTGAAGGGGGGGTCATACTCTGGGAGAGGCCTTAATAGATGATTAGGCCTGTTATATAATTATGATGCAAGACCAGTGATTCTCAACGTTGAGCCAACATCAGAATCCTGTGCAGGGCTTGTTAAGACAAATTCCTGGGGCCCACCCCCAGTTTCTGATTTGGTAGATCTAGGATAGGGCCGAGATTTTGCCTAGCTAAGAAGTTCCCAGATAGTGCTGGTGCTGGCTCTTCCAGTCCCACACTTTGAGAACCCCTGAAACAGTATGCTTCTGCAGCGCCCACGCTGAACTGTAGCTGGGTTACAGCCAAACACCCTAAATAGCATACTTAGGCAGTCACCCAAGGACGTAGTTTACATCCTGCCTTTCCCGGTTTGCTAGAAGGGTAAATGACACAAAGCTAGACATTTGCTCGTTTATCATTTACAGCGGCACAGGTCATGGAGTGGTAAAACCGCTTCAAATTTCCCTGGCTAAATTGTCGCGCACGTGTTCTCTTTGGCACCTTGATTACGCGTTCAGTCCATTTCCCTCGCCCTGGAAAACAAAAATAATAGCAGTACGTTGCATTTTTTGGTTTCTCCCTACATCATTTACTGGCTTCGTCTTTGGTGGATCCCCTCGGTTTACGTCATGCCCCCCTCCATGGCCTCAGTGAGAAAGCTTTATCGTTCCCATCTGACAGAGCCGAAGACGTGGCTGAGGCAGATAAAAAAGGACATTTGGAAATACTGCTTTAGATAGTCTGCAAGTTAACCTTGGAATAAACCAGACGACAGAGAGCACTGTCACTAGCTCCGTGGTTTCTTTTTACCCACAGTGCTTTGTCCTTAGGGAACCAGCCCCACGGGGAGATCTCCTAAGAAACATTCCTGTAACTCATTTGCTACTTCCCCATAAGGATGTTGTCAGGAGCATTCTTTACTTCATTATAAAGTGTGTTCAGGGGCCCCTGGGTGGCCCCATCGGTTAGACGTCCAACTGTCAGTTTCAACTCAGGTCGTGATCTCAGAGTTGGGGGATCGAGCCCCGAGACCAGGCTCTGAGCTCAGCACAGAATCTCTTGGAGATTGTTCCTCTCCTTACCCCACTCCTCCCCCTCTGCCTTCCCTCCTTGCACCATTCTCTCTCTCTCTCTCACTCTCTTAAATAAATAAATAAATAAATAAATAAATAAATAAATAAATAAATAAATAAATAAATAAATATTTTTTAAAATGTGCTTTTCATGAGGACCTGCTGGAGAAATTCTCTTAGGTCTCAGTGCTCAGAGGAGTTGTGTTTCTCCTCAACATTGAGGTCGATCTACAGACAACATAAATCGCCCACCCAAGCGTGTCCTCCTTTAGCAAAAATGTGGAAACTGGCTTTACTTTATTTTTTTCATCTTCCAACATCTCCATGAGACTATTTACTTTTTGGAATGTTCTCAACAATGACGATGACTAAGACAATTTGAGGAAACCGGTAATAAACTTTGTGTCAGCTTCACTGTTTCCTGTAGGAAGATGCCACCGTTCCGCCACCATAGAAGGAAGTCGGAGTGACTTTGATGGGGAGACACGAATGACTTAGGACCTGTATCGGTTGAAAGGGCTGAGTAGAATGTGTGCACGTCTAATTTATGTGGGAAGACCTTGTAAATGAACATCTATTATGCTCTTAGCATGTATGTGCTTCCCCCTCCTTTTCTCATTCCTATTCTACTTAAATATTTGCTTTGCATACCTGTGCCATTGCCTCACAAAAGTGATGTGGGGAGGAGGGTAGTTGCTTGATTATTTTGTCATCAGGAAATAAGCTTCGAGTTTCAGATAAGGTGGTAGCTGGGAAAGAGCCCTGATTGATTCTGTGCAGGGCTGGACACCACAGAGTGAGGAAAAAATAAAATCCAATTATGTGTAGTCAAGGCATTTTCTAAACTATTTAAGAAATCTCATCTAGCCTCCTCTTCAAATACCTGAGAACAGCTTCCAGCAGCTTGTTTTCCTTAGAGCAAAGCCAACAAAGAAAAAGAGACTCTCCCCACAATTTCCTGATTAATTATAAAGGAGAAAAGAGCACTTTAACAATGGAGAACTCTGGCAAGCACAGCCTTCCCCATTTTAGCATATCACCAATGGCAGGATGAAGGCGTTGTGTGAAAAGTACACAATACCCCTTACCACTTACCTTGTGTTACTGGGGAAAAAAAAATTATACATAAATCTAGGATGAATTCAAAGAGTTGAATGAATATCCTGAGTCTAATTACAATGAAACATCAGATAAACCCAAACAGAGATATTCAGCAAAATAAATGAGCTGCGCTCTTCAAAACAATATCACGAAGGACAAAGAAAGGTTAAGGACACATTCCAGATTACAGGAGAATAAGAGTCATAACAACTAAGTGACATGCAAGATCTAAATACTGGATTCTGAAGTGGATTCATTTATCTCTCCCCAAATGAAACCCACGGGGCTCGCCCTCCCTCTAACTCCGCCAGGAGACCTGGTCCTTCCAGCTGTCAATTAAGCACGATCAAGGCCTAGTGGGGGGAGGGGGCCGGAATTACTATAAAGGCATCACTGGGGCCATTAGAAAAACTTGAATAAAGATCTGTAGATTAGATAATGGTATTGTATCAATGTTCAACTTCCTCGTTTTGATCATTGTGCCATTGTTATGTGAGTAAATATCCCTCTTCTTAGGAAATACCTGATGAAATATTTAGGGGTAAGGAGACACTATGTCTACATCTTACTCTCAAATTGTTCAGGAAAATCAATCATATAATAATTATATGCGTACATGTGTATTATGTGCGATTTTAACCCATGTGCTCATTATGCAACAGTAAATATATAAATAGTAGATATAGTAGATACATACATATAGTAGATACATAATATAGTGTGTGTGTGTGTGTGTATATATATATATATATATATAAAGTGAAAGGAAAATATCTATGTAATATATGGGGGAGAGAATATTAAAGCAAATGAGGCAAAAGTATTAAATATTAGTGAGTTTGCTTAAAGGGCATACTTGGTACTTTTATTTGTTCTTCGTACATCATTGCAGTTTTTCAGTATGTTTGAAATTATCACACGGTTTTGAGGGTTTTGTTTTTTTTAAAGAAAGGTCCTAGCTGCAGAGTGTTCTTTCCCTCAGCAAAGTGAATAGAGTGTTCTTTGTGACGTGGCAAAGCACACAGCTGCAAAATAAGGTCATTCACATAACTAGCATAGTCATCTTTAAAGCATGATGCCTGGTGAAAGCCACTTCCTTCCCTGCGTAGACTTGGCTCAGTCCTTTCTTTAAAAAATTCCTGAAGCCCTCGAGTTCATTATGCACACCACAGAGTTCTCGTGCTGTAGCGATGTTATGCACGCCATCTTTAAAACATGCCTGGACCTCAACGAGACCTTCCCCTGTCCTCTAAAAATACATCAGACCGTACCAGAGCATAGGAGTTAACCAGCCAGAGTCACAGACTCTGTTTTCTCCGATTATAACGTAGGGCCATTATGATCCAAGAGGCCCATGTGAATATGCGGCAAACATCAGCTCCGACTTCTACTGTGGAGCTTGATAGAAAAGAACATTTGTTCCTTTTCATTCCTGAGTGTTTTCATGGTGACACTTCTCAATCTGTGGGTTTGGGTTTGGGGAGCGTGCTTGCCTGTGTGTGTGTGTGTGTGTGTGTGCGTGTTTATTGCTTTCTTCTCCCTCAAAGAGATCATCCAGTGACCTTGAAATCGGCACTGGCATTTTGCTGGCAGGAAGGGAAGCTCTCTCTTCTCATTTGCAAAATGAATAACAATTTGATCATCCTTAAACTTCTAAAAGGTTAATTATGCTCTCTCCATGAGTACTGAATAAAAACCTGTTTTATCTCTCCCCAAATGAAACCCACAGGGCTCGCCCTCCCTCTAACTCCGCCAGGAGACCTGGTCCTTCCGGCTGTCAATTAAGCACGATCAAGGCCTAGATCGGTGTGAGCCCACAGTAGATTTTCTCATCCAAAAACTGTGACAGCCCTCCTTTGCTAGAGGTGTGCGGTGACTTTAAAAATGTCTCAGCAGGAAAGTGTTACCTGGCTGTGGGCAGGGTGGAGGGGACAGGGGAACAGGATGAGCTCGAGAGAAAGAAGGAAAGAGGAAGGGAACATGATGGAGAGCTCCCAAAGACTCATTGCAAGGCGGAGGCTTCTGCAAGAACACAAACAACAGAGAGCCAGAAGATAACAAAATTCACCATCCTGAAAATGAATAGCAAGTTTAAAGCTATTTAAGCTCTGTGCTCCTGGACGCAGGAGCTCCTGGCTGGTTGGTCGGGGCTCAGCGAGGGTCCATGTGTAGCCACTAAGGTGTGAAAGCTCAGGTGATTCCGCACCGATGGGGGCCAGTCGCTAAACCTTGTGCAGAAGATGTTCGCTAGCTTCCCGACCTGTGAGTTTTCAAGCGACTCCTATTTCTTGTCCATAAAGAGCCTCTTTCGTTATGAGCCAGAAACCATATCTAAGAGAGTTACATTTCATTTTTATTACAAGAAAACCACATCTTTCAAAGGAAACTAATGGCATGGAGTCAGGGATGGGTGGGGGGAGACAGGAAACCCACGCCTTCTGCCTGATTCGCGTGACTCCTGGTTTTTGTAACTTAAAATGTTTCTCTTGAACAACTTCATATGAGCCTCCCCTACATGGTGGTATATAAAAACAAAAACAGAGGGGGAAATGGAACAAGTAATTTTTTTTTTTTTTTCCTGAAAGAACGAGGTTACTAAGTAGAGCAGTTTTAATGTTTTAACAGTAATGTAATGACCAAGATTCCATGCGGAGCCTGATCTTTGGACCAGACTGAAGGGGTTATTGTGTGTGTATAAAAGAAGGGCTCTGTGTAGCTCTTCCCCATGTTCACTAAGTAACAGAGCCAATACTGGTGGGGATGGGGCACCTCATCCCTTATTTCTACCCCAACATCTCTGTAAGGATCTAGTGAGAATGATAACTTTCCAATGATTTCGTGAAAAATGAACTTTTTTTTTTCATCAAGAAGCACTCACGCGAAGTGTAGAGTTTTCATTGTTCTTCCTCTTCTTTTTTTGTGGTAAAATCGGCGTGACGTAAAATTACCATTTTCACAAGTGCGGTTCGGTGGCACTAGCGTATTCATGATCTCTTGGCGACCATCACCTCCCTCCACCTCCCGCACTTTGTCATCGTCCTAAACAGAAACGGTCTCTCGGTTAAACGATCCTCCAATCGCTCCTCCCCCCACCCTGGTGCTACGATCAGAATGTTGTGTTCCTTCAAAATTCGTATGTTGAAATCTTAACCCCCAGTATGATGGTGTTAGGAGGTGGGGCCTTTGGGAGATACTGAGGTCATGAGGGTGGAGACCTCATGAACAGGATTAGTGCCCTTATAAGAGTGTCCCCAGAGAGCATCCTAGCCCCTTTCACCATGTGAGGATACAAGGAGAAAGCTGTGCCCTACAAGAGAAGAGGGCCCTCCCTTGACCTTGGTCTTGGATTTCTAGCCTTGAGGACTGTAAGAAATAAATTTCCATTGTTTATGAGCCCTCCATCTGTGGTGGCCCCTGGCCCCTGGTGGTCTCTCTTCTACATTGTGTCTATGAATTTGCCTTTCCAGGTCTTTGTGTCAGTGGAATCATAGGCTCTTTGTCCTTTCGTATCTGCCTGCCATTCACTTAGCATAACGTGATCACAATTTGTCCATATTAAAGCATTAATCAGAATTTCATTCCTTTTTTCATCTGTAGATACCACATTTTGTTTATCCATTCATCTGTTGGTGAGCATTTGGGTTGTTTCCTCCTTTTGGTTCTTGTGAATAATGCCGCTGTGAACATTGGTGTATGAGTATCTGAGCCTCTACTTTCAATTCTTTTGGGTATACACTTAGAAGGAGAATTACAAAGTATATAGTTTTTATATGCAATAATTGAGTTATCCTGGCCATTATACATGAGATAAGAAGTAGAATAGAAAAAAAAATTTTTTTTAATAGAAAAAAATTTTTTAGCAAACATTGGATATTAGTTACTTGGATTCCATCCACAAATCTTTTCAGTTGTTGTCTTTCAAGTATTTGAATGTTTAGAGGAAGATTTTGAAACTTCAGAAAATGAGGGAAGAAACAGAATGCATCTTCTTTAGAATTTTCTTCTGGCAAAAATACAGAGGTTAGGTCCAAGCTACTACACTAACATGGTTAATAACTATTCCTCTGAGTGGTGGATGGAGCAAAACCTTTACATTTCTTAAGAATGGTTATCATCTAGGAGGGCCACTGACAGGCTTCATTCTAGCGTCCTATGGACCTCTTCTCTCCCTGTAGTGCTGCGAATGTTTTCCACTGTCCATCTACCATGTCCTTTGGCAGATTGCCCCCTCTTTCTTCTCTTCCTTCCAACTTACTGTGCCCTTTATGAATCAGATAAGCCTACTGTTCTGTTCCCAACTAATGCTGATTTTTTTAGAGATAGGCCCACGATCCAAGGAGCATCTGTGTAGACTGGCTAGTTGACTGTGATCCCATGTTCCAGATTTTGGCTTGCAAAGCTCGGGTGAACTAACTGGGTTCTTCTCTTTGGATATGAGAATCAGGAAACAGAGACTGAATCATGGACCCACAGATGCAGAGGGCAAAGACTGGACTAAGGATGCTATGAGGTAGCTTCACATTGGGAAGAACCATTGTATGTCAAAGTCATGTACAGGGTGGAGTTATAGGAAGGCAGAGAAAGGCAGATATTAGAGAAAAAATGGATCATATACACAGAAGTGGAAACATTTTGAAACATGATGATAGCAGAGTTGCTTGCGATAACTGGCTTTGTGCCTAAGCCTCTGCCCTTTCGAAGTCCCCCATGTGTCCCTTTCGCAGTGGACCTTGTTGTTAAGTGCAGTCTCTGTTCCCTGCAGTTTAACAAGCCTGACTGAAGTTCTGTCTTCTGTTGCTTTTTCTTCTCTACCTCCTTCCAGTGTTTCTTTTTGATCCTTCTAAGCCCCTACCCACCTTTCCCCCGGTTTTGCCTTCCCCCTTGTCTCTGCCTTAGGCACACTGCTGGGACCCATCCCTATAGAAGACCTGGGAACATTGAAGAGAAATAATACACTGGGGTTTTATTAAATAGCAGCTTTATTGAGCTAGAATGCACCTACTGTAACGATCAGGATTTTCAAGGGTAAATTTCAGTGGTTTTCGCTGATTTCAGAGTTGTATAATCACCACCACTGTCTACTATTAGAACATTTTCATCACCCCAAAAAGAAATCCCATACCCGTAAATAGTCAATCCCTACTACCTCTCTGTCCCAGCTCTAAATGACCAAGCTATTTTCTGTCTCTATGGGTTTGACTATTCTGGACATTTCACATGAATATATTAGATATCAAATACAACAAAAACAACATATGGCTATTGTCTTTCACTTAGTGTGATGTTTTCAAGATTCATCCATGTTGTTGTATATATCAGTATTTATCCCATCTTACCACTGAGTGATATTCCATTGTGTAGATATACCACATTTTGGTTATCCCTTCATCAGTTGATAATTATTGGGGTTATTTCCAGGTTTGTGCTCTTATGAATAATGCTGCTGTGAAGGTTTGAGTGGCCATGTTTTCAGTTCTCTGGGAATGGAAGGGCTGGGGCATCTGATAGACTGCTGTGCATTTTGACATACTATCTCTCCCTTTTCCGTCCTACATATTTTAAAGCCTTCTGTGGGCTTTGCTGATATCATTCCGTGTTCTTTAAATTTTCTTCATGTTGCTGCTTTCAGTACACTTTCCATTTTTTTCCCTTCCCACTTTTACTTTACGCAATATTTGAGTTCATTTTTTAAGATTGTCCTTAAATCGCTTTCCTGGATTCCCTTTATCCTTCCTCCCTCCTCTGTCGCGGCCCCTTGCGGTGCTTCAGGAAGCCGGGTACATCTAGAGGAAAGTAAGGCTCGTGTGGAATATAATCCCACAAAGTAGTTCTATGGAAGAAGGACTTGAGAAACAGAAGGACATATTCAAGGGTGCGTAGACAGAAGATTACAATAGCTTATATTTAAAGAACCGCTGTGGTCATATTTCCATTTCTGTATTTGCCAAGTCTGATGTTGACCTGCAGCCTCTTCCATCCATCCATCTAAACAAACTGCAAATATAATGTGACTCCCATGTAATTGGTTCAGCCGCTGCTGTAGGCTATGTCAGCGTCAGCGGCACTAACCCTTTGCCTCGGGCACCATATGGACAGTGACAGGCGAGTCACCCTGATGACATGAAGAACTCTAAGTGAATTGAGAGAGGCCTTTGACTGGTCCCAGCCCCACTGCTTCCCAGTAGGACCCGCCTGTATCTTATTCCCACTATAAACTCAGGTCTCAAGCTCAGAAGCACCAATTTTGCTCAAGGAGATGATTCCGGGGACTCCATGTTTTTGACAGCTGACCAATTAAAAACCAGATGACACCGTTAACAAGCTCTTGAATAAGCCAGGCTATAGAGCAAAAGAAGGCGCCAAAGCACCTACTATCCCGCCGATCTCTGTGTGAGTCTGAGAGAAATTCCGCGATCATCACAATGATGAAGATAATGCCGATGACCTCAGGGGTGCTGGACAGGACTCAAATCATTAACTGGAAGGCAGCATATTCTGTTTCTGGCAAATATTACCAGGGAGCCTTCCATTTATTCCATCTCAGTAATTTTTGTCTTCAACATGCTGAAATTTCATCCAACTCCAGTGAATGATTTGAATCCTGACCAGTGTCCCTGAAGTCTTTGTCATCTTCACCAACGTAATTATCATGGAATGTTTCTCACGCTCCTACCGAGTGTGGCCACACGGTAGATGAAGCAGTGTGGCTGATTTCACATGGACCTTTAAAGGCATGGCTTTATCCGTTTTTGGTCAAACCACGTAGTTTATACCATTACTCAGAAGTTTGTTAACAAGCTCTTTGTTAAGCCTTTTGGTCTGTAAATGCGGACGCTGGGCTGTGTCTCAAAAGGGAAAATCACATAAACTCATACTCCTGAAACTCATTAAGGTGCCATATTGGAAAAGCCATTGGAAATTTTTCAGGACTAAGAATGACAGAGGCCCAAGCCCCAAACTGACTTATAATTCTGATAACTATTCAGGGTGTCAGGCAGTAAGACCTTTGTAAATATAGTGGATGTGAACAGCGACGTTTTTTATTTTTATTTTGGGGCTCTTTATTAGCCAAAATAGCAAACCCCTCTCCAAACAAAGAACTGGTGCCAACACCACTCAGGAATTTTCAGTTTGCAAGTGTGTCCTTTTCTCCGGATAATCAGACCTCAACGAGAGAGGTTGAAAACAAGTGTGGGGGCTGCAGGACTTTGGATCTGAGCTGCTGTAAAAAGTGCACATCGGAGACGTTTCGGATAGCTCAGCATGATGCAAATTGCTACCATACGCATCACTTACCGGAACCACACCGATCTCAGCAGAGGTGGCAGGAATGACATCACCAACACTGCAACTGGAACCACCCTCAGGAAAACATAGCTGATGGAGGTTAGCAGCACACAGAGACCCAGCAATACACGCCATGTGAGACCAATCAACAAGCAGTTGCAGGGGTTCTCGGTTTCATTTCTCAAATTTTATAGCTTGCCCACATAAAACATTTATAAGAGAAACCTGGGACATTTTGAGGCAGTGATGGGAAGTGGCACTGTGAGCAACATTTATTTTGTTCTCCTCAGGGTTAAAAAAAAAAAAAAAAAAAAATCACCGCAAATGAAAGCTTTCATAGTCTCTGTGTCTGATGATTCTGGTCACCGATGATTCTGGTCACCAATTCCGATGCGTGGGTTTTCCCCCACACCAGGCAATTCTCAGACACGGGCCGGGTGTCCTGTCACTCACTCCTATCTTGACGCTGTCTACATGGAGATCGCAGCTGACCCTGGAAGTGAAAGGCTCAGTGCTCCAAGATGCCAGTGACAAGTGCAGGTATAGATCAGAGGTCCCAGCGATCCCCTCCTTAGGTTCAATTAATTTGGTAGGCCAGCTCACATAACTCAGAGAAATCTATTGGACACTGGATTACGGGCTTCTTTTTAAAGGCTATAACTCAGGAACAGGCAGAGGCAAGAGAAGCAGGGCAAGGTATGGACGAAGGGCAAGGAGCTTCCATGTTCTCTGGGTGCACCATTCTCCCTGAACCTTTCCATGTGTTCACCAACCCAGAAGCTCTCCAAACCCTGTCATTTTGGGGTTTTTATGGAGGCTTCATTCCATAGTCACGATCAATTAAATCATTGGCCACTGGTGATTGAAGTCCGTTCCCAGCCCCTCCGCCCTGCCTGCCGGTCTGTGGTTTATCCATTATATTTTTCCCCACTCATGTGCAAATTCGTGAAAACAGGGAGCTCACTCGCTAGCCCCATGAGGAAAAGCCCAGGAGAGGGAACAGCATGTAGGAAATCCTGACACAGCAGAGAGCTTGGCAGGCTGAGCCATTGACAACAGTGTGCCTTTAGGTTGTATTCTGGAACCACAAATTTCTCCAACTCAGAAAGGTGGAACAAGGGATTGGACAAAAGAATGAAAACACCATCAGAGCAAGAGTTCCCAGCATGCAGAATAGCCCAGGTCTACAGAGGAAGATGGAGAGGAAGGCAGTAAGAAGGGAGAGGTTGACCTCCACTGCTCTGCAAGGCACGCCAACAGTCATGCTTCTGTGAAACATATTAAATCTCATAATTATTGTCCTGCATTTTTTTGATAAGATCCAATGGAAAATCTCTCCCCTTAAAAAATTCATTTGGAGGGACTCCTGGGTGGCTCAGTCGGCTAAGCGTCTGCCTTCGGCTCGGTTGATGATCTCGGGGTCCTGGGATTGAGTCCAGCATCGGGGTCCCTGTTCAGCAGAGAGTCCCCTTCTCGCTCTCTCTCTCTCTCTCTCTCTCTGACCTTCCTCCCTGCTTGTGCCCTCTCTCTCTGTCTCAAACTTTAAAAAAAATTTTAAATTAAAAAAAAAAAAAAAAATTCAGGGGCCCCTGGGTGGCGCAGTTGGTTGAGCGACTGCCTTTGGCTCAGGTCATGATCCCGGAATCCCGGGATCGAGTCCCACATCGGGCTCCCAGCTCCATGGGGAGTCCGCTTCTCACTCTGACCTTCTCCCTTCTCATGCTCTCTCTCACTCTCTCTCTCTTTCCTAATAAATAAATAAAATCTTTAAAAAAAAAATTCAGTTAGAGAAAGGCAGGAGAGAAGTAATGTTGTTTTAACACAAATCAGCAAAGTCTGCACTCCCGTCGTCTTCAGTATCGTCTACTCTCAAGCAGATGTGAAGCTTAAAATGTCATTGTTTATAACAGACACACATTTTTTTGGTCATGAGAGTATTTAAAGTCCCTAGCCCAGGTGACTCTGTTATAATTTGGACTTATACCACAATTTGTTTGTGTTTATTTAGAGGAACTGGGTAAATGGCCACACTCCGCCTCTCTAAGGGTGGCATTGACGATGCGGTCTTTGCAGTGGGTTCCTCAGGGTCGCCTTGTGAGGTCCAACGCAAAATAAAGATCCCACCGGTACTTTTACTTACTACAATTTCCTATTTTTCACATTCCCTTTACACCCATGTTACCTTTCTTTCTAGCCAGTGGTTCTCAATCTGCCCTGAAAATTGACACTACTGGAGAGCTTTTGAAAAGCCTGAGGCCCAGACCCATCCCTAAACATAACAAGTCACAATCTATAGGGAAAGAGCCCAGGCAGGTCTCAGTATTTTTCAAAACTTCTAAGGCAACTCCACTGAGGGGACAAGGGTGGGAAATGGTGCTCTAGGGGTACCTGCGTGGCTCAGTTGGTTCAGCCTCCAACTCTCGGTTTCGGCTCAGGTCATGATCTCAGGCTCCACGCCAAATGTGGAGTCTGCTTTGAGATTTTCTCCCTCTGCCCCTCCCCCCTCCAGCTTACATGGACATGTGCACTCTCTAAATAAATACGTACATACATACATACGTACATACATACATACTGCTCTAAAAGACTGTAAACACACCTAAATCAGAAAGTTCCAGGTCATTTGTTTGTGCATATCAACCTATTCATAACTCATACCACGGTGCCCTTCCCCGTTCACGTCTTTGTTGAATAATACATAGATGAATGAATGAATAGGAAATAGATGAGTAAACTTAGAAAAAAAATTTGTTGTCACTGTTTATGATACAAATTAACAAACCCATGTCAGAAATGAATGAGAACATTATTCTCCAGAGTTGCCATCATTGAACCAGTGTTATGGAGTGTATTGGGTAAAACAGGAAATAACACACACACACACACACACACACACACAGAAAGCACACTTATGTCAAATTTTTTTTTCTTAGATTTTTATTTATTTATTTGAGAGAGAATGAGTAAGCACGGATATGGCAAGGAGCAGAGGGAGAAGGACAAGGAGATTCCCTGCTGAGCAGGGAGCCCGAGGAGGGACTCGATCCCAGGACCCCAAGATCATGATCTGAGCCAAAGTCAGATGCTTAACCAATGGGGAGCTACCCAGACACCTCTATGTTGAACATTTTAATACTCATTTGCCTTTTTTTTTTTTCCTAAGAGAGAGAGCATGTGGGGAAGGGCAGAGGAGGAGAGAGAGAATCCCAAGCAGGTTCCATGCTCAGAGCGGAACCCGACCCCGGACTCGATCTAACAACCCTGAGATCTTGACCTGAGCCAAAATCCAGAGCCGAACACTTAACTGACTGAGCCACCCACACGCCCCATTGTTTGCCCTCCCCCCCTTTTTTTTTTCTTTTTTAAATATATACGACTGAGATCAGGGACCTCAACACCGGCTTTCGTATTTAAATCACACCCAGAATGCTTTGCCTCTTTTTGTGTAGGAGAGACTGAAACACATTTATGAAGTAATCTAGATGCAAATCGCTTCTAGATTTCTAGGACCTCCTCCCCACGGTATTTGCCGTTGTCCCCACCATACCTGCCCCACCACCTTATCTTCACTGAGTATTTTGAACGCTTTCAACCTCGCTTTCATTGAAATAACAAGTTTCTTTCCAACTTCATATTTTATTGGTTCACGTACATTTTAATTAGATGTTATAATTACAGCAGCAATTACAACCTGCTAAAACAGGTTCAGAAACAAATGTAACCAGTCTCCTGAAGCACACATCTTACGGGGTGGGAGAAGACAGGCATGGGCCATATTGTAACTAGCATTCAGCCCTAAATTACCTGTGTTCTCGGCGAGTGCCTCTCCTTGACGTTTAGCGCCCAAGAACCAAGTACCTGCTAACACTCATCAAGGGATCACCAATCTAATTAACACCTCCCTTCCGTTTCACTCAACTTACCACATAAGCTTGGGATCTACTATGTGCAGAGATTTACAGTAGAGTCAGCAGGAGGGATTAAAGACAAATGAGACTTTCAGAGGCCTCTCATACTATTGTACAAATAATTACCATCACCACTGGTACTAGCGGACATTCATTGACTGCCTGCTTTGTGATAGGCATGTAAAATTCTTTGTCTACATTATCTCTGCTAATCCCCAAAACATCTCCTTGCGGTAGATACAAATATCATAAACTCTGTTTTATAGATAATTGAAGCAGAGAGAATCACTTAGCAAGTGGCAAAGCCAGGATTGGGCTGTGAGTGAGAGTTGGAGCTACCTTACTTCATTAACCCGCATATTTAACAACACTGCGAAGCCTTGGATGAGTCTTTCTGCTGTAGGACTTTGATAAACCTTTCTCGTCACTGTTTGACTCTTAGTGTAGAGAGGTTCTCTTAAATCATGCCCTCTGCTGCAAGTTACCACTAATATGAGTAAGTCCTCAAAACTTGTCAAGTCTGTCAAAAAATTCACCAAGTGACCAGCACTTTGCTAGAACCCTGAACACTGAATCAGACCCAGGCTGCATAAGTTCAGTGGTCATGACTAACCAAATGGACCTTGGTGCGACTCATGGGCGTTCTACCCAGAAGCCACAGGCAATAAATATACCTCTTCCCCATCTAATAGTGGAAGCTGAATTTTATTATTTGCTTATACTTATTTCGAAGATTTTTTTTTATTTATTTATTTGGGAGAGAGAGAGAGAGAGAGCAACAGAAGGGCAGAGGAAGAGGGAGAGAGCGAAACCCAAGCAGATTCTGCACCAAGTGGGTAGCCCGACACAGGGCTCGACTCCATGATCCCAAGCTCATGACCTGAGCTGAAATCAAGAGTCAGAGGCTCAACTGAATTGAGCCACCCAGGCACCCTGCGCTATATTTATTTTAATAGGACATCTTTTCTCAATTATTTTAGAGACCTGGAGAGAATAATGGGGAAAAAATGAACAAAGCAAACTATTAAGTGGTGGTTGTGACCTACTTCCAAGACATCATTAATTTAATACTCAGATTTCTTTAACAATGATGAAAAATATCATCTGCATTTACAGGTTATAAATAAATAGTACACGTTCATTCATTTTCTGTCTTCCAATAAGACAGAAAAGTGAAAAAGAGAAAATAAAAGCCCCCAAATCCCCCAACCCATTGACAACTACCATGGACATCAATTCATATATAAAATTCTGCAGGCAGAAAATTTTGATGGAGTACTGACTTTTTTCTTTCTAAATAATTATCTACTTGGATTTTCACCTTTGCAAAGGAATGTGATGTTTCCAGATCTGCCATCAGGTGACATTTTCTGATGGTCTTTTAGTACCTCCTTTCCTTTCAGGGATAAATCCAACTGGAACTTAATACTGTGATCCAAATAAATGATGTTCTTTTGCAAACATCTTGGTAATAAGACGTAGCCTGTCTTAGGTGTTTCTCTTATATTCATATATGTGTGCTTCCTAGAGAAAATGGTCTCTTTTTATACCCTCTCCACAGAACTGATAAGTGTTTAATTAAATTGAATTCCATTGATTTATTGCAGTGAACCGAATTGAGATGAATTAAAGAGAGCCATATGGGAATTGTTGAGCAGTTGTTAAAAAATATCACTACTCTTGTGACAATGTGGTGCCTTCATCTTGTGGACTTAACAATAAAGTAAAAAGACTCATAATCCTTTAAGATAGCAGAATCTCCTAAAGTCCCCCTGGACCATGTATACGCTTGTATCCAAAATGTCTGAAACAAGTTAAGTTACATCACTAGGATTCTCTCAATAGTGGAATGAATTGGAAAATAATTTTCTCTTTATTTTTCTTGATGGGTATATATGTATTACCATTATTCTCACAATGAGCACTCCTTCATACCTTAATCTATTCTTGAAATCCTCTCCCCTCTAGGAATAGAACTATATCTGATAAATATTTTAAATTCCAAAATCTGCTCTTAGGAGAACTCGGGAAATCTGGAATGAAACAGTCCAATGGTTTAGCCAATTATAGCTTCTCACAGATGGGCCCCTGTAGGGTCACATACGGAGAGGCTCTTGAATTCTGACACTTTTGGGGGAACAGCACCAGGATGTCATCGCTCTCCTTGAAACGAAAGCATCTCCTCTGCCTAATAATTGCCGCGAATAATCCCTAAGATGGCATTCTTTATCCAATCAGAAGGTTCTAGAAACTTTTAACTACTTTTGGTTGGTGTGGCCTTTCTTTTGCTGCTTCAGATAGAAACCACAGCCTTTTAAGTCATGATCGAGCCCCTAAGCATGTGCCCTACAAAGGAATCAACGCTTGAAGATCACCCTGACAGTCTTCAGAAGCAATCAAGTATCCACCATGACAGGAGGAGAGATGTATCTTATCTGCAAAGCAATTCCACTAAATGGAAAGGGGCCTGGGAGGGGGAAAAAAAAAAAAAGATAAACGAGAGCCCTGTCATCTATAGAATCAGGATCAACACAAAAGCAATAGAGAAAACTTCAACCCTTATGGCTGGTAACTGGCCACCATCTGGCTTCCATAAAGCCCCTGGAAGCAGACAAAGCATTTCAGGACGGGGGGTTACAGCCCCTATGTTGAAATCAGCGCATTAACAGAGAGCCATGCCGTCATGACAGTGGTTTGCAAATGGCAGGAGCACCAGCCAGCGCTTCCCAGTAGTTTACCCCTTACTTAGTGACAGAGTCCTGACTCAACCAGAGTGCATCCAAGAGCTCAGAGATTGGACTCTGGTTTTCAGCCTCCCTTGTAGTTCTATGTGACCCCATGAGGCCTTTCTCGCCAATGATACTAACCCAAAATGGTATATGGCATGTATGGAAAGTTTCCTTGCAAGGCAGAGAGTAAGCATCTCTCCTATCTTTCCTTACCCTGTGGTACAGAGTATGAAAAGGTAGACCCCCTCCCAGGGAAAAGTAGGGCAGGAAACTAGAAGGAACCCTACAAGCCTTTGACTCACCACCTCTGGATTTACTTTCCTTAAAAGAGAACCTAACTTTATTATTGAAGTCCCTGCTTTTTGAGGGCTCACTGTTATTTGTAGGGGAAGCTAATCCCAGCCAATTCTGATGGGAAGGAAACACAGATTTATATGGTACCTAAGATGTACTGACATCGCAGAGGGATGGGTCAGGGTTGTTTACCAAAGCTAATGGAAATGGCTTTGACATAAGCGGCCTCGTCAGCCAAAGGGTAAGGAGGTGGCAGTGGGACAAGGGGTGCCATACCCAGAGGCCAGGAAGACAGTCATCGTACTCACTCCCCACTGGGCCTGAAAACAGCCTCGTGAAATTTCTCAATTCAGTGAAGATTCAGGCCACCCCTGCCAACTCTTTGGATGGACGTAAGCCAAGAGAGACATATTGTATGAAGGCTCTTCGGCTGTGTTTCTCAACTTTTTATTTCACGCCACTTCTGGTAAACATAAAAAGCTCCCAGCCCTCACCCTTGAGATAATGACATGTCTCTGAAGGGTTCGTAACCCGCCCCCAACTGTGCCCATTGGAAATAACTAGAACAGAGCTTCTGTTCAAGCTGCCCAGGTACAGCTGCCGAAGGTACTCATTAGGGAGTTTTGTTCTTTGTGTAGAAGGTAGCCCTCGATTTTTCTTCTTCTTCTTTCAAGAAACCGAACAGACCATATTCACAAGGTGAAACACCGGTGGGCACGCCCAGAGTGAGAAGAAATTCCCAGCTTGATCAGTTGGAACGCCATCATTCTTGGTCCCCCTCAAGAAAGCGTATGGGAATCGGGATGAGAATGACATTATTATTACAAGCCACAGAATGACATGACAAAGCTTGAATTTGCTTTCATGTATAAAGATACTAAATCATATCAAACCTCGCCAAAAAACCGGTCTTCATTAAAGACCATTTGTAACAACTTTCATGGAAACAGCTTCAGTGTGCTGCAACATCGCCAAGGAAGTCACACAGCCGTAAAACTCGCCCTTTTGCTGTGATCATCCGGGAGCCTGTGGACGCTCCTCAATGATTTCCAAGCCTGAGAGAGGCTTCCAATATAGAAAACCATTCACCAGGTAAATAGCTGAGTGAGCTTCCCCATGCAAATGAGTTCTGAATAAAAATCTCTTTAATGATAATAATGAGGATGCTGATCAGAGCCAATTATTTCAAGCTTCATAATTTGTATATTAACTAAACATCCTCATAATTAAGCAAGTTAGCCTAGGGAAATGCCTTTCATTAAAGACTCTAGTGTATTTTGCTTTTGCATTTTCTGCTCTGAAATATTCCCGTGAATAGGAAGTAAACTTGTCTATAGGTAACAGGAAGCTGGGAAGAGAAAGCTTCAATAAATTTGGGGGATGATTATCATTATTTTTCTGATTCTAATGTAACCAGGAGTCTGGAGGGGAGCTGTTCACAGCTGATACTCCAGGCAGCTCATCGGGATTCGGGCTTTTTTTTGTATTTCTGCTCACCGGGCGCCCAGGGTGAGCTCATTTCATGGCCATGCTGGCATGGATACTCCACTCCAACTTCGTGCCCTATTTCAAGACGGAAGGAAAAGGCAAAGGGCAGCCACCACTTAGGTCACTTGCCTTTCTACACAGTCTGCCTGGGAGTTCTACCCAGCAATTTCTGCTTACACATTAGTGACCCAAACTATGCTGTGGCCACCTCTAGTTACAGTGTGTGTGTGTGTGTGTGTGTGTGTGTGTGTGTTTGGAGAGGAGGGATGCGGGCAGAGACCGATGGTGAGGAGGTAGGAGAGGAAGAAGAGAGGGAATGAGAACATTTTCAGCAGGGCAGATTTTGTCCCCAAACAGAGTTCTATCAGGAAGGAAGCAGGGACACTGAAATCGAATGAGCAACCAGCGTTGGCAGTTACCTCCTAGAGCTCCGAAGGGTGAAGGATGATCATAATGGAGAAATCCTAAAATCCTTCTGAAGAAAAATCTATGTCCAAGTCCACCAATAGTAGTCATCCAACCCTACTTGGAAGTATCCCATACCCTTGGGATACTCGCTCGTCTCACTTTGGAACTGGAGCAAAGAATTGGGATCTAGGTGTGCGTGGAAGAACCCACCAACCCAGAGAAGATGAACCTCGAAAACAACCAAGCGGCCTTTAGCCATGTACCAATTCTGAGGAATGTTGTGTTTCTTCCAGTAAACAGTGAGAAAAGACCCAAATGGAATTCTTGCTATATTAAACCTCTCTTCATTTTTCGTTTGTTCCCTAAAGCACCTTTACTATTTTTATTTAAACTTCCGTTTTCAGGGAGCCTGCGTGGCTTAGTTGGTTAAGCATCTGCCTTCGGCTCAGGTCATGATCCCGGGGTCCTGGGTTCGAGCCCCGTGTCCTGCTCCCTGCTCAGCGGGGAACCTGCTTCTCCCTCTCCCTCTGTCCCCACTCATGCTCTCTCGCTCGCTCTCTCTCTCCAATCAATAAAATCTAAAATAAAAATAAAAAATACACTTCTGTGTATTCTTTCTTTTTATGGGAAGGGGAAAAAAAAAGATTCTGAAAACTTGCTCTAATTGCTTTTTTCTTTTTTTTTTTTTTTCCTGACCTACAATATTCTGATAAGTTGGGCCCTTCTTTCCGAGTCAAACTGTGCAGGTGTTTATCTGTCAGTAATGGAAACCTGGCACGACACCTGACAATCTGGCTCCGTCCTTTCTGCTTTATACATCAATAACCCAGAAACGGTTCCGGAATTAGCGCTTCGCTGTCAGTTTCGTTAATGATGGTAGAGACAAAGAGGAACACAACCTACTCTTCTGGGACTATGATATATTGACTCTGCAGAGCTGACAATAGGAAAATGTTGGTTTAATGCCAAATTCACCTCTCAGATATGTCATAAGTTTTAAGCATCTGAAAAAGGAACCCATGGAGCTTAACCCTGTATTAGCATATGGTGAAAAGATGAATTTACAAGGTGGCTTAGAAAAATGTCTTTCTTAAATTAGGAGTCGTCAGAAATTCTCCACTCAACAGAACAACGCAGTGCTTTTGTTCTCCTATCATATGCCTCCATTCAGAATAAAAATGATGATTCACTAATATTTACGACAACCCCCGAAGTAAGCTGCGATCAAGAACATACAGTTTTTAAATGAATTGACGTAACGGTTGAAACGTTCAGTGTAAGTTATATACTGCCTTCATTTTTTTCGTAGAAAAACGAGTCACATCCTTAAGTCTGCGGGTCTCACACTGTACTTTGCCACGTGAAAGCGACGTATAATGATGCATTGTTTTCTTGTCAGGCGAGGATCGATGTGAGAATTAGAACTATGCCTCCAGCTTTCTTGGTAGAATTTCTCATTACGGATTTGCCGGTGGAAGAACTCAGGGTATTCTAGGTTGTTCCTGGAATCTGTGTTCCAGAGGGTGCTGAACATGTTTATCCAAAATGCACCTGTGCCTTTAGAGTCCTCACATGCTGTTCTGGGAGGAAGACCCCAGTGCCTTGTGTTCTTGAACTTCTGTGCTGTCTGTCCCCTGGAATAAAGACACTCCTAATCGCTTCCCCTTTATCAAACAGATGTGATAAATCCACCACGTAAACTGCTTACGTGGACCCAGCACATATCCACATTTTAATTGTAGGGGAGTTTGATAGGGTAAACGCATCCCTTGCGTGAAGACAGCTTAGAAGGAGCGTCGTTTTTTAAAGAACAAAACAATGGCATAGTCTTAAGGGCCTCGTCTACCTTTTCCACGTTTTTTGTTTTGTTTTGGTTTTTATTTCAATTCTTCTGAATCGTGGTGAAACACGCATAGTGTAAAATTTACCATCTTCACCGCGTCTAAGTGTACAGTCCAATGCCATTAGTACGAACACTTTGCTTTGCAGCCGGCACTGCTGTCCATCTCCAGAACTTTTCCTTCTTCCCCAGCTGCAGCTCTGTACCCATGGCTTGGTAACTCCCCGTTCTCCCCTTTCCCCCAGTCCCCAGAAGCACTCATACTACTTTTTTTTTAAGATATTATTTATTTATTTGTCAGAGAGAGAGCACGAGCAGCGGAAGCGTCAGGGAGAGAGAGAAGCAGACTCCCCTCTGAGCAGAGAGGGGACTCGATCCCAGGACCCTGGGATCATGACCTAAGCCGAAGGCAAACACTTAACCAACTGAGCCACCCAGGCTTCCCACCATGTTGCTTTCTGTCTCTATGAATCTGAGTACTCTGAGAACCTCATGTAAATGGAATCATGCAGCATTTTTCCTTTTGTGACTGGCTTATTTCACCTAACAGAATGTCCTCAAAGTTCATCCCTGTCATACCATGTGTTAGGATTTTCTTCCTTTTTAAGGCTGAATAATATTCCATTGCTTGTGCATAGCATGTATTTTTTTTTAACGTTTTTATTTATCTATTTGAAAGAGAGGAGAGAGATCACAAATAGGCAGAGAGGCAGGCAGAGAGAGAGGGGAAGCAGGCTCGCTGCCGAGCAGAGAGCCCGATGCGGGACTTGATCCTAGGACCCTGAGATCATGACCTGAGCTGAAGGCAGAGGCTTTAATCCACTGAGCCACCAGGTCCCCCAACATTTTTTTTTTATCCTTTACCCATCTCTGGACCATTGGGTTGCATTCAGCTTGGGGTATTTTGAACCATGCTGCTATTATCATGGGTTTGCAAATATCTCTTCAAGTCCTTGCCTTCAGTTCTTTTGTTTCCCATGCATTTCTAAACAGTAAGATGGAAAACTAGTGTTTATTTCACATGTGAGCGGAAAAAAATCCACCAGAAATATTTGCAAAAAATTTTCAGTCTAGTGGGTAGCAGAGCAAGAAGAGAAGACAACAGAAAGAGTGGCTCATCTTGGTGACTTCCCAGCTCTGTGAGCTTTTGAGAGTCATCTGAGGTCTAGTTTCCTCATCTGCAAAATAAAAGCCTCTAATTGTGTGATTCCACGTCTATAATTCCATGATTTAATGGCTCTAGCCAACTCAGAACTTCTGCTTGTCAGAGTTTACTTGATCACGATGCTCCAGAGCTTGGTCCAAAGTTTGAGGAATTTTTTTTCTTAAGTCTACTTTTCAAGCTCTGAAATTTCTTTCCCCACTCGGAGGGAAAGGGAAACTTAACAAGACATTCGTTTGAAAAGCAACTGATGTTTTTTCAAAAGAAATAGTTCAACAGAAAAAATGAGCGCCCAAGGCATAATCTTCGCAGGGCATATTCTTTCTGAAAAGAGAAACGTTATTTCCTTGTAATATCGCTGTTAAGCGTTGTGAGAATTGGCAGTGTACCGTGGTGTTATTTTTCAACATGGTCCGCTGATGGGCTCTTCCTAAACACAGCTTAACCAAAAGAATCTCAACAAGTATGTTCTCCAAATGAGGTTTCCTCCTGTCCCGTGTCACTCAGAGTGGCGTGTGTGTGAGAGCGAGGATTTTCTTCTGAACGGTGCACTCAACATCTTCCCCTCTTCCCCACGGTTATTGTTCCTTGTCTAGGAGTAGAATTACCATTTCCGATGACTTTTGTCCATAGCAGCTACATAATTGCAAACATCCTAGTGTGTTTTCTGTTAAGTAAACACAGAGTTTGTGTTAAAGCTGTGGTCTTGTGATAGTAGCGAGCCCTCTCCCCTGTCCTGCGCAGAGACGGCGGATCCTCTGAGTCCTGGGGGCTGGGGGAGCAACCCAATGTTGCAGTAGGGTGGGAACAGTAGAATAAATTCATGCAGCTGCTTTTCAGGGGGGCCGGGGGCAGATTGCTCTGCTGTAAGCTTTTCCTTTCTGTGATCCATTAGCACCCTCCCAGGAAGCCTAGAGGAAGCCTCTGACTAGAGCAGAAAATTAATCTAGATGCCGGGTCCTTTGTTTCTGATATGCATAAGACCACCTCTGTTTTTTCCAGTCCTGTGCAATTCAAGTGTGCGGAGAGCTTGCCTGCATGCCCACCTTTGAGCTGCTCCCCAGTGATGTCATCTTAACCTCTGTGTGCGTCAGTCCCTTCCTCTGTAAAATGGGTATTCTAAGAGTACCAGCCCTTGCGAGGTTCATGAAGGTTAATGACTTAATGCCGTCGAAGGGCTAAGATCTGCACCTAGCACACGGGTGAGCGCTGGGTACACACCAGTGAGGCATGCTCTTCCCTACCGTAGCATCTGGGCTCTGACTGCCTCCCTGGCTCGTTGCACTGCCTTGATTTGACGTGGAACCCACTTATGTGTTCTAATTCCGGGCTCCTTCCATGGCTCTGGGCCCTAACATCATACTTCTGCCAAAGTCTGACCCATTTCCAAACCTTACTCGTTGTACTCTCCCAGGCCTTTCCCCAGCTCCCCTGACCAGCTGCCCCAGTGCCGTTCCAGCATGAACAACATTGGAGGTTTGGCCATACTGGAAAGCTCTCTGTTTCCAGCCTGACCCGCGAGGAGACTGGCCGTGGCACATGAGGCTTAGACGTTGTCTACTGAATCACCTTCTAATCTGATGACAAATGAGAATACCAGAGCGCCTACCAGCCCGCACCCCCCTCTGCCCCCAGGTCCTGCTCCGTAATGAGCCTGGGGTGGAAGTCTTGTCTCTTGTCCTGAATCACACAGGATGTCAGTACCCGAGCCAGAAATCGGGGCCAGCTCTTGGCTTTCCCATGGTTACGTTCTACCCACTCAACTCTAATGCAAAAAAAAAAAAGACACCACAGACACTTTATCAACCTGTCTCTTCTGTCAAATTGCGTTATTCTCAAATTGTGTAAGCCTTATGTAAACAATATCGCTTCGCACATGGGGTTCCCTAAGTACATTTTCTGCGTGTATCTCACACAGCAGGTTTTCTATGGATGGGTATATAAAGAGTGCCAAGATTTCAAACTTAAGAAAACACGTAAAGGGCAGCTGTCCACCAGCATTACAGTCTTTTTTTTTTTTTGCCCTGAGGCACAGGAGCGAAAGTTCTTTAAGCAGGGCTGTCAAGGGTGGTGCTCATTACCAAGCTCCTCGAGCCCCAGGGGTTCCCTGCTCTGCTGATTCACGGAGACCTGGCCGCTGACAGGTTAGATGGACTTTCGAGGCACATTATTTTATATGTTCCCGCTGCTTTTCTCTTCCTTCTTTTTGTCCTTCCCTCTTTATACCTCTTCCACAGCCTCACGTTTACTGCCCAGAACAACCATTCTGTCTCTCCTCTCTCTCCCCTCCCTCCACCTTCTTCCTCTCTCCTAAATAACCGATGATACTACATATTCACGCGTATTTACTTGAAGTTGTTATGTCTGGGAGGGAGTGTCTCCTTTAAAGCTCCCTCAAAACACCCAGTTTCATTCCATAAAAATGGCTCCCCATCTGTCCGGTGTGTATTTATAAGGCTGCTGAATTTTTATTATACTTTGGGCCAAAGATGAAGGTTCCTCCTACTAGTTACTAGCTCCAAGTCATTAAATTAACATTCACTATAATAAAATGAAAGCATTTAATTGATTGTTAAAAAACTTAGAGCAGGCTCGCTAAGGTATATGGACGCCTTCTAAGACATAAGACATTGTACGATGTAATACATTGTAATGCGTGTGATACATGGTGATACACTGTAATACATTGTACAGTGAAGATGACAAAAACTTCCCAAAGAACAGCTTTGGAATTCAGCTGCAGGTATTACAATTGATATGTATTATGCTGATTGAGATGTTATGTTGTAAAATAGACATTCCCTCCTTCAATCCCTTCTTCATCCAAACTCTCTAACCCATAGTTGCCAGCTTAATCTGTCAGAAACACTGCTTTTTAAGTATTCCATTCCTTTCGGAAATCTTCTGTGGCTTACTATAAGTTAGAGCACTGGTTCTCCAGTAGGCATCAGAAACACCGAGAAGGCTTTTTTCAACAGGATGCTGGGCCCCACCCCAGAGTTTCAGATCGGTAGGACTGGGATGAGGCTTGACATATGTAACCCGTTCTAGGGTAAGGCTGAAGCTGTTGGTATAGAGACTAAGGTTTGAGGGCCATTAACATTAAAACTCGAATTTTTGGTATGACTTTCAAGGCCTTTTCTAAGAGTGCTGTGGTCTTCATCTGCCTCTTCAAATGGATATCCATGAGTTTCCTTCCCAGGAACCTGCTGTTTGATTGAAACTCTTTGGTTCCTTCTGCCCAAGCTTGATGCTCCCACCTGTATTAGAATAGTTTCTGCTGCTTACAACATATCCTTACTCTTGTTATTAAAAAAAAAAAAAAAAAATCCACTGCTTCTGAGAAGTCTCCAAGTCTCACAGGATTTAAGGATTTCTCCAACTCTGACATGGTAGCCTGGATTTTTCTCTGCTATGTGTTTGCCCACAGAATAGACTACCTGTATTCCTACGTATCTATCCACAAATGCGATCAAATAGTTTGCTGTGTGATACAACCAATATGTTTGAAGATCTTAGACTAGTTTTTTTGATGACAAAACTAACATTAACTTCTTTTTAATTTTTTTTAATAACCCTGATAATGGCTAATCACCAAACAGTCTACAGATCGTACTGTCCGTCCTCCTGGTTAGAAGCAAATTGGTCATGTGGTGATCCCACAATGTGCTCTGCCGTGTTAGGCAAAGATCATTTCCCAATATGTCCATATGGATATATTATTCCTTTTTTTCCAGTGCTTTTCCTTCATAACATGACTAAGGAATAAAACTGATTTCCATAAGCTATAGTTGAATCAGTCCCACCAGGCTTCTGATGGTGGGGGAGGGCTGTTAATCACAGCTCCACGTTCAGGTTTGGATGGGCGTGTAAGTCAGGAGATGGATTTACTGTGATGCTAATGGAGCCTGATATTCAGGCTTAGAACTTGCATCATGGAATGGGTCCCTTCCACGACTTGGTGAGGAGCCTTGGTATTGAGCTCGTGCGATCATCTATTTCTGTAAATTTTGCTTAAGTAAAATATCTTTTAGACTGTTTTCCTAAAGAGGGCCCTTCGAATTACAATCCTACCTAGCCTCGATCTGGCCGTGGAAGTGATCCTGGTTTATAGGTCGAAGATGATTAAAGCAAGCAAATCAGAAGCAAAATGAAGGCCCTCAAAGTGAAATAATCTCTCCTTCCCCGAGTTCTTTGCTTTGTTTTGAATCCATAAATATAACTGTAGAACCATTCAATCAAATGAAGACACATGCTTGGCTATTGGAAAATTGGCAACTGATCTTATTCATTTGTGAAAATGGACAATATTCATTTGTATTCTCATTGATTTTTACGTGATCATACCATAAATAACAGTACTTGAAATACAGGCAATTACCGTTTTAACAGTGGTTGTATTGGTAAATCAGCGTGGATCCTGCAGAAGTAAAAATCGCATTTTTATGACCAGTTTTGAAGACCTGAAAAGGATAAGCCAATCAACAAAGCATTCCATGTGTGCATAAGGACACGCGAAGGAGTGATGTTTCCCTCGCAGAGAGAATGCATGACGACTCTTTGCCGCCACAAAGAATAGAGGTAGAAGGTTTACAGAGATCTGAAAGGCACAAACAAGAAGAGATAAAATTGGGCTTTCTAGGTTTCTGGTCAGAAAAGCTGATTTACAGATCCTGGGATATGTCTAATACTTACCCCAATTTGTTTCAAAAACAAAAAAAGGAGTGTTTTCTTTCAAAGCAATTTGCCGTGAGTAGTTTGTCATCCCAGACAGCTTTGGTTCGCTACCAAATCTTTGCAGAGACTTGCTTTAAAACAAATGGCCATTAAAATCTTACAATGTCGGGGCGCCTGAGTGGCTCAGTGGGTTAAGCCTCTGCCTTCGGCTCAGGTCATGATCCTGGTGTCCTGGGATCGAACCCCACATCAGGCTCCCTGCTCCGCGGGGAGCCTGCTTCCCCCTCTCCCTCTGCCTGCCTGTCTGTCTACTTGTGATCTCTCTCTCTCTGTCAAATAAATAAGTAAAATCTAAAAAAAAAAAAAAAATCTTACAATGTCACAATAGAAAATTCCCACTATGGTTCGTTCTTAATGCCAAATTTGCTCAAATTACTGTATTCATTGGGGGATCACTAAATTTCATTTCATAAACAAAGTCACTTTCATAAGCAGGAAACCATAATTTAGATTTTTCTTTACTGTCATCGGACACATTTTTGGTTTCCTCCATAGAAGATTGTCACTGTTCAAACAGTCATTTCTAAGAACAAAGATTTTCATTTTTAATGCAAATTTCTTGAAGAAATGATGGAAATGAAGTGAAGTTCACGTTATTTGGTACGTTAAAAACAAGATTATCTTTTTTTTTTTTTTTTTAAGATTTTATCTATTTGAGAGAGAGTGAGAGAGAACATGAGCAGGGTGAAGGCCGGAGGGAGAAGCAGATACCCTACTGAGCAGGAAGCCTGATACAGGGCTTGATCCCAGGACTCGGAGATCATGACCTGAGCTGAAGGTAGACACTTAACCGACTGAGCCACCCAGGTACCCCTAGATTTACCTTCTTAAAGCCAAGAAACAGAAAATGTTAAAGCTAGGGGTCATAAAAAGTGTTTGCTAAAGCCCACTGTAATTGAAGTTAAATGGGCACTATTAGATACTCAGTATGTCCGCATTCAATGGTACAGAGATAGTGCTTCATAAATGATGTTTCAATGATTGACTGACAGGTGTGTCAGTTACCAAGGGTGAAATGAACAAGATTTTGAGGTGTTGGTCATATACAACAGAAAAGGCTCTACCACATTAATAACAGAAAGATGGTTATTCACAGTGCATTTAAATGAAAACTTTCTCTTATCAGTGGAGACAACTCAGGTCTACATAACAAACCTTTCTGAACAATCCCTATGCCTTTTCATTTGCTAGTCACTTTCCCACATTACTGCCTCTAAGTCCAGACTGTCCCCCTTCTCCTCCTTTGTGGTGTCATTTCTCCACACTGTATCTTTTCTCTTAAAATAGTCTATAAGCCACAAGGTCCAACCAACTCTTTGAGTTTTTACTTCTTTTCTGTGAAGCCACCATTCATGTAAAAATGCTTATAAAGTTCATTTGACTTCTGTCCTATTAATCTTTTTTTAAAAGATTCATTTTATTTATTTGAGAGAGAGAGAGAGAGAGAATGCACACACCCATTTGAGTGGAGGGGAAGGACATAGAGAAAGAATCTTTAAGCAGACTCCTAGCTAAGTGTGGAGCCCAGTGCAGGGCTCAAGCTCAGGACCCGTGAGATCATGATTGGAGCCAAAACCAAGAATCAGACGCTTAACCAACTGAGCTACCCAGGCCCCTGATCTGTCTTTGCTATTTTAATTTGCAGGCCCCATAAGAAGAATCTAAGAAAGTAGTGAAAAAATCTTTCCTTCCCTACACTACTTTGGGGTGAGACTATGTCTTGGAAGGGTGTTAATGACAGGGAACACTTTTAGAAACTGTTTGTTTCGTGTTTTAAACTTCTGCCAATTAGGAAAACAAAAAATGTTTGCTTCTGATGTATTGCAGCAATAGTTACCATTTCCTATGACTTTCCCCCCCACATTGAAGTACAGTGCGGACTTCAGCTGAATATGTGAACATAGCTTTCAAGCACAGTGAGACCAGAGTCCAGAAACCAGCAAAAAGAGCAGTAGTTGAGCAGAGCTCATTTCATATAGAGGCTGCTTTCTTTCTGCTATTTTCGACTTCCTGCTAGCTAAGAGCATCCCTTGGTCTAGAGGTATTGATTATAGGCAGAAATATATCAGAGACTTAGGTGCCTACTTACGTTAGGAGAAATCAGACTTCATGCTCTTGACAGCTATGCCTGGGCTGAGGTCCATACCGGCCAACACAAATCATTTATACACAGAAGTGAGAAGGCACTTTCCCAGCATGGTCACAGTCATTGAAAGCATTAAGCCCAAACAGTGGCTCAGTCTCAAAATTAGAAACATAAGCGTGATCTGGCTATACCCATACCTACTGAATCAGAAACTCAGGGAAGTGGGGCTCACTACAGGCATGTCTTAAAGATACTGCGAGTTCAGTTCCAGACCACCACAATAAAGCAAATATCACAATAAAGCAAGTCAAAGGAATCTTTTGGTTCCCCAATGCATATAAAAGCTGTGTTCACAGTATACTGTAGTATATTAAGTATACAATAGCATGATGTCTAAAAAAACAGTGGGCATACCTAATTAAAAAAAAACTTTGCTGCTAAAAACTGCCAACTATCATCTAAGCTTTCTGTAGGTCATCTGTTAGCTGGTAGAGGGTCTTGCCTCGATGTTGATGGCTGCTGACTGATTGGGGTAGTAGTTGGTGAAGGCTCGGTGGCTTAAAATAGCAAAAATGTATTGGTTTTTGTGTGTGTGTGTGTGTGTGTGTTTTTAAAGATTTTATTCATTCATTTGACAGAGGGAGAGAGATCACAAGTAGGCAGAGGCAGGCAGAGAGAGACGGAAGCAGGCTCCTTGCTGAGCAAAAAGTCCGATGTGGGGTTCGATCCCAGGATCCTGAGATCATGACCTGAGCCGAAGGCAGAGGCTTTAACCCACTGAGCCACCCAGGCACCCCGAAAAAATGTATTGTTATAAGACAACATTGAGGTCTGCAAAATCAGTAGGCTCCTCCTTTAAAGCATGCGGTGTTGTTTGAATAACATTTTACCCACACTAGAACTTCTTTCTTTTTTTTTCTAAAGGATTTATTTATTTATTTGACAGACAGAGCTCACAAGTAGACAGAGAAGCAGGCAGAGAGAGGAGGGAAGCAGGCTCTCCGCTGAGCAGAGAGTCCGTTGCGGGGCTCCATCTCAGGACCCTGCAATCATGACCTGAGCCGAAGGCAGAGGCTTTAACCCACTGAGCCACTCAGGCGCCCCTAGAACTTCTTTCAAAACTGGAGTCAGTCCTCTCAAATTCTGCCAGTGCTTTATCAACTGAATTTATGTTATATTCCAAGTCCTTTGATGTCATTTCAATAGTCCTCAAAGCATCTTCACCAGGAGTGTATTCCATCCATCTCAAGAAACCACTTTCTCTGCTCATCCCTAAGAGGTCATGCCTTATCAACTCAAGTTTTATCATAAGATTATACCAATTCAGTTTCAGTTTAGGCTCTGCTCTAATTCTAGTTCTCCTGTTATTCCTACATCTGCAGTGACTTCTTCCACTGAACTCTAGAACCCCTCAAAGTCATCCATGAGGGTTGCAATCAACTTCTTTCAAATCTCTGCAAAAAGTTGCTATTTTGGGGGCACCTGGGTGGCTCAGTGGGTTCAAGCCTCTGCCTTTGGCTCAGGTCATGATCTCAGGGTCCTGGGATCGAGCCCCGCATCGGGTTCTCTGCTCAGTGGGGAGCCTGCTTCCGCCTCTCTCCCTGCCTACCTCTCTGCCTACTTATGATTTCTCTCTCTGTCAAAAAAAAAAAATTGATATTCTGACCTCTTCCTGTGAATCTGTAACATTAATCTCATTGTATATTTCCATCAGAGCTCTTGGGTAACCAGGTACATTGTAATGAGCAGCAACATTTTTTTAAATTCCAATATAATTACTGTACAGTGTTGTAATAGTTTCTGGTGTACAATATAGTGATTCAAGAATTCTATACATTCCTGTGTTCATCATGATAAGTGTACCCTTAATCCCCTTCACCCATTTCACCCATGGCCCACCCATATCCCCTCTGGTAACCTTCACTATGTTCTCTGTATTTAAAAGTCAGATTTTTGGGGCACCTGGGTGGCTCAGTTAGTTAAGCAGCTGACTCCTGATTTCGGCTCTGGTCATGGTCTCAAGGTAGTGAGATCAAGCCCGACATCAGGCTCTATGCTCAGCCTGGAGTCTTGCTTCTCCCTCCCCCTCTTCTCATCCCCCTGCTTGTGCTCACTCACTCTCTCTCGAATAAATAAATTAACAAAACATTTACAAATAAGTAAATAAATGTCAGATTTTTTGTGTTTTTTTTTTCCTTTGTTCATTTATTTTGTTTCTAAACTTCCACATATGAGTAAAATCATGTGGTATTCATCTTTCACTTACTGACTTACTTCACTTAGCATTATACCCTCTGGATCCATCCATGTTCTTACAAGAGGCAAGATTTTGTTCTTTTTTAGGGCTGAGTAATATTCCATTGTATGTATATACCACTTCTTTATCTATTCATCTATCGATGGACACTTGGGTTGCTTTCATAATTTTGTTATTGTAAATAATGCTGCAATAAACATAGGAGTGAATATATCTTTTTGAATAAGTGTTTTGATTTTCTTTGAGTAAATACCCAATAGTGTGATTACTAGATTATAGGTTAGTTTTATTTTTAATTTTTTTTTAGAGAGGGAGAGGGAGAAAGTCTTAAGCAGGCTCCACACTCATACTGTTTTGGTTACTAGAGCTTTATAATATAGCTTGAAATGTGGGATTATGATATTTCTCGTTTTGTTGTTCTTTTTCAAGATTGCTTTGGTTATTTGAGGTCTTTTGTTTCTATAAAAATTTTAGAATAATTTCTTCCAGTTCTGTGCAAAATGCTGTTGCTGTGTTAATACAGGTTGCATTATATATGTAGATTGGCTTGAGTAGTATGGGCATTTTATCAGTATTTGCTCTTTTAATCCAGGAGCATGGAATCTTTCCATTTATGTCATCTTCAATTTTTTCATCATTGTTCTATAGTTTTTCGAGTATAGGCCTTTTACCTCCTTGGTTAAGTTTATTCCTAGGTATTTTGTTATTTTTTGTGTAATTGTGAATGTGCTGTTTTCTTAATTTCTCTTTTCACTACTTCATTATTAAGGTATAGAGATGCAACAGATCTCTGAATATTGGTTTGATATACTGTGACTTTGTTGAATCCATTTATCACCCCCAGTAGTTTTTTGGTGGAGTCTTTACAGTTTTCTATATATAGTATCATGTCAATAGTGAAAGTTTTAGTTCTTCCTTACCAACTTGGATGCCTTTTATTCTTTTTTCTTGTCTGATTGCTGTGACTAGGACTTCCAGGGCTGTGTTGAATAAAAGTGGTGAGAGTGAACGTCTTTCTCTCATTCCTGATCTTAGAGGAACAGCTCTCGGTTTTTCACTATTGAGCATGAAGTTAGCAGTGGTCTTTTCATATATGGCCTTTATTATGTTGAGGTATATTCCCACTAAACCTACTTTGTTGAGTTTTCTTCATGAATGGATGTTATCCTTTGTCAAATGCTTTTTCTGCATCTATTGTAATTATCTTTTTTTTTTTTTCCTTTCTCTAATTGATGTGACTAGTAATATTTCGAAAGAAATCTTTTTTCTGGGCATCAGTTCTCAACAGTGGGCTTCAAAATACAGTAAACCATGCTGTAAAAAGATGTGCTAGCTATATAAATCTTTAAGAAAAGGGTGGTGGGGACCCGGGTAATTCAGTTGGTTGAGCATCCATCTCTTGATCTCAGCTCAGGTCATGATCTCATGGGTTGTGAGATCGAGCCCCAAGTCAGGCTTTATGCTTATCAGGCAGTCTGCTTGAGATTCTCTCTCTCCCTCTGCCCCTCCCCACATTTTCTCTCAAATAAATTCATAAACCTTAAAAAAAAAAAGTGCCATCATCCAGAATTTGTTGTTTCATTTACAGAGCACAGGCAAAGTAGATTTTGCACAATTTTTAAGGGCCCTAGGATTTTCAGAATGGTAATTGAGCACTAACCTGAATTTAAAGTCACCAGCTGCATTAGCCCCTATCAAGAGAGTCTTTGAAAATGGGCATTGCCTCTCTGAAGCTTTGAAGCCAGACGTGGATTTCTCCTGTCCAACTATGAAAGTCCTAGATGACACCCTCTTCCAATAGAAGGCTGTTTTGTCTACACTGACAATCTTTTTTTAGTGTAGCCACCATCATGAATTATTTTAGCTGGATCTTCTTGATAACTTGATGCAGCTTTTACATCAACATTTGCTGCACGTTGTACTTTTATATTATAGGGATCACTGCTTTCCTTAAACCTCATGAACCAACCTCGGCTAGCTTCAGACCTTTCTCCCTCAGCTTCTCACCTCTCTCTGCCTTCACAGATTTGAGGAGAGGTGGAACCTTGGTCAGGATTAGGCTTTGGCTTAAGGGAGTGGTGTGTCTGGTCTGATCTATCCAGACCACTAAACCTTTTTTTTTTTTGGTATCAGGAATAAGGTTATTTTGCTTTCTTATTATTCATGTGTTCACTAGAGTGGCACTTTTAATGTCCTTCAAGAACATTTCCTTTGCATTCACAATTGGCTGACTCTAGCTACCAGCCTATCTTGGCTTCTGACATGTCTTCATCACTAAGCGTAATCATTTCTAATTTTGTTTAAAATGAGAGACATATGACTCTTGCTTTCATTTGAACATTTCAAGGTCACTGTAGAGTTAGTAATTGGCCTAATATCAAAACTGTTTTGTCACAGGGAATGGGGAGGCCCAAGGAGAAGGAGAGAGATGGGGGAATGGCCAGTCTATGGAGCAGTCACAACATACTCAACATTTATCCATCAAGTTCATGGTCTTATATGGGCATGGTTGATGGTCCCCAAGACACAATTATAATATCAAAGTTCATTGATCACAGATCACCATAACAATACAATAATAGTGAGAAAGTTAGATATAGTTTGAGAATTACCAAAGCAATTACTCTGGCACAGGGCCATGAAATGAGCAAATGCTCTTGGGAAAATGGCCCTGAAAGACGGTCAGTGTGCAGTTGCTGGAAGACTTCAATTTCTAAAAAATGCAGTATCCACAAAGTGCAATAAAGCAGAGCAAAATAAAACAAGGTGTGCCAATAATCACAATCTTAACAGCCCTTCATGTGATTTTAATGCAAGCTGATCATTGAGATAAAGGAATACTCTTCCCATGTGTGCTCAGCACTTCTCATGCACCTGGCACATTTCCAAGTCGATTAATTCATTTCATCTTCACAAGAATACTATATGGTATATATGGGGAGGTTAAATATACATATTTTTGAAGTATAGCTGACACATAATATTATATCAGTTTCAGGTGTAGAACATAATGATTTGATATTTATATATATTATGAAATTATCACCACAGCAAAGTATAGTTTTCATGTGTTACCATACAAAGTTATTACAGTAATATTGACTCTATTCCTGAACTGTGCTTACATCCCCATGACTCATGTATTTTATAGCTGGGAGTTTGTACCTCTAAATCCCCTTTCCCTATTTCACCTGCCTCCCCCCAGATCCCTCCCCTCTGGCAACCACCAATTTGTTTTCTGTATTTATGAGCCTATTTCTGGTTTCCGTGTTTGTTATTTTCCTCAGATTCCACATACAAGTCCAATGATACAGTACTTATCTTTGTCTGACTTACTTCATGTAGCATAATACCCTCTGAATCTTTCCATGTTGTTGCACATGGCCAAGTTTCATTCTTTTATATGACTAAGTAATATTCCACTCTATGTATGTGCATGTGTGTGTGTATGTGTGTGTGTGAATACACTTGTGTATCTTAGCTATTGTAAATAATGCTGCACTGAACATAGGAGTACATGCATATTTCCAAATTAGTGTTTTTGTTTTATTTGGATAAATACCCAGAAGTGATCCAGTACTGGATCATATGATAATTTTGATTTTTACTTTTTGCGAAACCTCCATACTGTTTTCCATGGTGGCTGCACCGATTTATATCCCACCAACTGTGCATGAGGGCTCCCTTTTCTTCATATTTTTGCCAATACTTATTGTTTCTATTTGACACTAGACATTTGGGCTGGTATGAATGATAGCTCTTTATCATTTCCCTGATGATGAGTGATTTTGAGCATCTTTGTGTGTGTCTGTTGGCCATCTGTATGTCTTCTTTGGAAAAATGTCTTTTCAGGTCCTCTCCATTTTTTATTCAGATTTTTGCTTTTTTGATGTTGAGTTGTATGAGTTCTTTATATATTATGGATACTAAGCCCTTATCAGATATCTCAATTGGAATATCTTCTGCCATTCAGTAGGTTGCCTTGTGTTTTGTTGATGTTCTCTTTTGCTGTGGAAGCTTCTTAGTTTGATGTCATCACAGTTGTTTATTTTTCCTTTTGTTGCCTTCACCCAAGGAGACAGATCTACAAAACTCTTGCTAGGATTGATGTGTAAGAGTTTACTGCCTGCGTTTTCTTTTAGGAGTTTAATGGTTTCACATCCTATATTTAGGTCTTTAATTCATTTTGAGTTTATTTTTGTATATAGTATAAAAAAATAGTCTAGTTTTATTCTTTTGCATGTGGCTGTCCAGTTTTCCTAACACCATTTATTGAAGAGACTGACTTTTTCCTGTTGCATACTTTTGCCTCTGGATTTATTGACCATATAATTGCAGGTTTATTTCTAGGCTCTCCCTTCTGTTCCATTGATCTTTGTGTTTGTTTTTGTGCCAGTACCATACTATTTTGATTATTATAGCTTTGTAGTATGATGTGAAATCTGGGAGCTTGATATCTCCAGCTTTATTATTATTTCTTCGGATTGCAATAGCTTTCCAGGGCCTTTTGTGGCTCCGTACAAATTTTACGATTATTTGTTCCAGTTTTGTGAAGAATGTTGTTGGTATTTTGGTAGGAATTGCATTCAATCTGTAGGTTGTCTTGAATAGTATGGACATTTTAACAGTATTAATTGTTCCAACCCATGATCAAAGTAGATTCCATTTATTTGTACCATCTTCAATTTCTTTCATCAGTGTCTTAGTTTTCAGAGTGCAGTCTTTTACCTCCTTTATTCCTGAGTATTTTATTTCTTTTGATGCAATTGTAAATGGGATTGTTATATACACAGATGGTGGATTTCATTTTTATCCCATTTTATGGGTGTCAAAAGTGAGGCTCAGTGCACTGTTTTGCACCATTTAGCAAAGCTGAAACCACTCAAGGGCACTGTGCTGTATTGGGCACTTGGACACAATAAGGAGCAGAAACATTCATGACTCTTCTAGTGGGATCCACTGTCTGCAGTAGCCACCAAGAACATAATCAAACAAAGAAGAAGCACGGGGAAAATTCTGTTACTAGCCAGGGATTGATCACCTCAGCTCTTCTTTACCTGGGACTCTCCATAAGGCTGCTTGAGCATCTGTCTACACAACATGGGGAACAATCCAAGGAAAGAAGGAAGAAGCCAAAATGCCCTTCATAGGGTTGCCAGATTTACCTAGTTAAATTAAATTTCTGATAAGCAATAAATAACTTTTTGGTATGAATATGGCACATGCAATATTTTGTATGTATTTATACTAAAAATTTTTTTGGTTGATTATGTGAAATTCAAGATTAACTGGGCATACTATATTTTATCTTTAATGAACTAGGTTCAGAAATCATACGTTATTACTTGTACCATACTTCTTCTCACCACACAGAGCGGCTCTGATTCATTGTAGGGGGAGGCTGCTGAGGGATGTGGTACCAAGAGGTCGAGATCAATGGGGGCTCACTTTGAGCCTGTCTAAGACACTGGACCTATAACCTGGTCAGCAAATGTCTTCAAGGATCCACTCCATTTTCTAGCATTCTTCCCCTCAAAAGTGATCTTTTAACAACTATTATCATAATTACATAGTCCTAAAGCACAAAATAAGACCAGTAAGAGTGGAGCGCCTCTTACTGGGTGGCGCTGTGAGTTAAAGCCTCTGCCTTCGGCTCAGGTCATGATCTCAGGGTCCTGGGATCGAGCCCCGCATCAGGCTCTCTGCTCAGCGGGGACCCTGCTTCCCCCTCTCTCTCTGCCTGCCTCTCTGCCTACTTGTGATCTCTCTCTCTCTCTCTGTCAAATAAATAAATAATCTTAAAAAAAAAAAAAAGCATAGTGAGAGTAACTTCCCCTGAAGGAAGAGAAAGGTGAACAATATAAGGCTTCTTCTGAAGGCACTTCCTCAACAATCGATGTTTGCCTATGCATCTCACTTTCGTGTATATACAAAAATTGTATCTGTGCATATGCAAAAGGTTTCCAAACAACAGGGATGGTTTTCTTAGGTTCCATTTATGGTTTTAAATTACCCCTGTGCATATTTCATCAGCTCTGCAGGCTTCGGGAAGCAACTGAGCTGAAGTGGAAATATTTTTTGAGCCTTTTTGGAGCACCTCCTGATGTTTAGGAACTTTTCATAGCTTTCAAGTCACACTGAAAATCATATCTTGGTTTCCTTGTTTCCCAGTGAATTAGATCCTCTAAGATGCCAGCCAAATACATTATGTTATTGGAGGTTTTCAGAGACCAGAATTTACATACCTGCTTCATTCTGCCTCGCTGGAGGCACGGAAGAAGAGCCAACCTGAGCCAGTCAGAGCAGAGGTAGAAAGTCATAACCTGGGTTTCCCACTCAGGTTGGCAAGGGTCTGGAAATTGGGGTGTCGAGTACTGAAAAACAACATAGGAGCATCAGAAGGCAAGATACAGTTTGATAATGGGCTAAAGGCAATTTCTATTCTAAGAGATCAAAATCAAATGCTGCCTCTCCTATCGTATCTTTCTAAAACCTTCTATTAGAATTTACGTTTGCATCTCAACTCCTAGAAGGGTTCTTTACCTAGTTGATTGTGCATTTTATTATAAATAATAAACACTCTCATCCCCTGAGTACACTGCCTATGCAAAGCATTGTCCTAAGTGTCTGTACACTCTCGTATGTAGGGTGGTCATACAACACAGATCTTCACATCAGCCCTGAAAAAACGTTTTTCTTTCCCTCCTTTCATATGTGGGAAAACGGAAGTTCACAGACACAAAGTAACCAGCCCAGGTTTTCAAAAACATTAAGTGTCATAGTTGCAGCATACTTGCAGCAAAGCAAAACATAGTTGCTTTGTCTGCAGACAGAAGGGTTTCCTAGGGTATAGGATTTCTATTGCCAAAACTAGTACAGTCCTTGGATCACCGGGAAGGTGGGTCACGCTGCATGGCTGGGTTCAGACTCCAGATCCTTTTTGAATCCAAAGCACGTGTTCTTTTCAATACTCAACATGTCTCTGTTGAGTTGTGTAGTGTCTATTTACTCCAATTACGACAATTCTTTGTACGTAGCAGCACTAGGTAAATATTGAATGAATGAAGGGATGGGTAGATAATTTATGTAAGTAGAGTCGTATAATGATAATATCCACAGTATGTGGAGGGATAGGTTATAGTCATGGCGCTTCCATCTTTCTTGTTTTGTTGTGTTGTCCAATTAACTTCAACTAGGAAGCTGTTAAATGTGCTGGTGAACGCTTAACAGCTCCTGAGGGCAAGACACGATAGACGTTTGGGGGATGGTGGGCAGGCAGCCCTGAGTTCTTTGCTGAGTTCCAGCAATTGGCAATTTCAGACTACCAACGCAGTGTCCCTGAACATGGAGTTGGGAAGAGATAGACTAGCACGTCATTATACTTCCATTACACAGATATGATCCATGTAATGACCTCAGAAGGAGAAGTAGTAGAAAATGATTAGCAATCCTTATTGTGGTGTGTTGCCTTTGATTTTTAATATATTTGTTGAAGGTCCTTTTTAAGAATGACTATGTTTAAGAGGCAGCTCACCAAAATCCCTGAAAACTGAATAATCGGTGCTTAGAAACCATTGGTTCCACCAGTTGGAAAGCTCTTGGCCTCTGTGGTGGGTGTGCAGATTTCTCCCACTGGACGAATTACTGCTGAATGAGTTGGTTCCGGCCAACTTCATCATCCTGCTGGTAAAAAAAAAAAAAAAAGAAAGAAAACTCAGAGCAGATATCTCTGTGATATATAAAAAGAGCAGGGCATACTTTCCAGGAATAAAGCACCAAAGTCATCGAGGTAAGCCTTTGGAGGATTTTAGAAATTTGGCGAGTAGTTAACATTTATGAAAGTCTTCCTAAGGTTGGCTAAATTTCATAGAAGAAAGCAGGAGTCCCACATAATTGTACGTCTTCATTTTAACTGACTGATGAAAACAGAATTCAGCCAATTTCCTGGAGAAATGTACTGATATAGTTTAACCTAGATGTATTTTTGTTTACCGTGTAAGGATTTTGTTGTAATAGTATTACATCTACATACTGAAATATAAATAGCTAAAGACATCCACAGTGTTTGTAATATTCTGTTGCTTCTGTGCAGCTCTTTCCTCAAATGAATTTCATATAATAAAATTCATAACTATGAAGGAGTTGCTATAAATACTTCTCTAGTCTCAAGGAGATTTATGTATATACCACATTGTCAAAACAATGACTTTAGGGATTGTTAAGATTTTCTTGTTCCTAGATCTGAGCTTTATGTGAAAAATAATGAACTCTCCTATTTTGCCTCTGCAAGTAAAGCAAAATGAATCCCCAAAATAATTATCCATCACTATCTAAGCAGAGGGACTGATGATAGAGCAAATATGCTTTTCCAGGCAGATCAACTTTGCTCCTCATTTTTTCCAAGCTATGTTCGAGGTGTAACTGTTTTGAGGTTTGGTGAAAGGCATGTCCCCATTCTTTACCACCAAAGAGATGAGCTTCTAGAGCATCTCTGTGATTGCTCTCTGGATAAAAGAGGACCTAAAATGCCCAGAAGATTCCATCTAGATCACACCCTGGAACAAACCAGTACGTGGCCAGTGCCACCGATATCTGTAAAGATCTTTAGGGCCCTAAAAAGTAGCTACGCCTTTGAGTGCCTTTGTTATAAGAATGACATAGAGCCGACAGGGTCACCTAGGCATGTGCTTCAGTGGACCATTGGGAATCTTCATGGTGCCCATCAACAGGTACAAATGTTCGCCAGTCATGTGCCTGATACTCCACTAGGATGTGGACTTCTATCCTGAAAAAGCCAGATGAGTCCCACTTTTCTGCTTTCTGGGGAGACAATATGACCCTGCCTGGGCGTAACATTCCTGAAAGGATTCAAGAATAGCTCTAAGCAATCTCTTCATATAAGGTTATATAGTCATAGAAATCTACTGAGAAAAGTGGTAACCTTTTTTTAAGTTGGGTTTATTGAGATAAGATGTTTCTATTTTAAAAATCATTCTTTTTAAGTTTACATTTGATGAATTTTGACAAATGCATTCAGGGGTCTGTGACTCCTATCATCACACTATAAGTAGTGACTATGAATGAAAATATCCTTAATCCTGCAGTTATCTTATAAGTAGCAAAAATATGATCCGTACTTAATATTTTGCAGGTAGATGCATTAACTTTGTTTAACGTCAGTCTCTAAATGTGCTCTATTTTTTTATGCCCGTGGGCCATGCTTCATTATTATAATTATACCCAGGCTATCAACAAAGCAGGGTGTCCTTGGTGTCTTTCCTATGCTGAGAGGATTTGGCTTAATCATGTGGGAGGTTCTGCGGACCTGAAATACTGAAAACTGCCCCAGAACTGGAAGAACAAAGCCTAAGCATGTAAGATGTTTTTTGCAGAAGGTTGAATTGGATTTCTCTTGCGCGTTTCTCCTTTATCCCAGTTCCCTGGTCAGCGCCCTCCAGTGTAACAGTGGCAAGAAGTTAAATGTCATACGGTTATATTAGAAAGCTAGACGATCTCAGAATCTTAATATATGAGACACAGAGAATAGCCTATTGGGTTCTCCTCGCCTTCACTTGGCCCATTCCCTCTTCCCCTCCCAAGAAAGAAGTAAGGCCACCTTAGTGCATATTATTGAGAATTTCCAGGTCTGTCCCATGTCTATCTACGTCATAGACACACTCCACCTCAAAAAACCTGGTCCCAGCGTAAAGTGAAAAAAAAAAAAAAAAAAATCAGTCACTCGGGCAGATGACCAGGAAAAATTATGCAAAAACATTTAACAAAGAGTAGTAATGGAAAGATATAACTTTTGAGCGAATCTTTCCCCAGTTCACTTCCCAGCGACTCACCGTGTGAATTGGTGGTGCCCACTTACTTCATCTTTACACACACACACACACACACACACACACACACATATATCTTCGGGTATAACGAAGGAGCGTCTTCCATGGTGGTTGGGAAAATTCCGTGAGCATAACTTGTTTACTAAGCAGAACTCCTGGCACACAGAAGACCCTATCCTTCCAGTTCCTTCCTCCTGAAAAATTAGTATCCAAACCCACTTGAAATAGTCAAGACTATTTATAGACCCCAAACCCCACATGTAAATCAAATTCGCTTAGTAAGAAGACAGTCAAGAATGCTGACCCTTAGCAGAGGTATGAGACTCTTTTGAAAGCACAGATCCCCTCTGGGTGGATTTTGTGTCTCATAGCTTCTTATTTCAAGTAAACAAGAGCCTTTTGTGGTAATCTCTCCCACGTGAGCAATGGGAACAGATTGTCTTCCATCTAAAGCAAACGAGAAATCGCTTAAGTGAAGGTGGTGACTGTATGAATCACAAACCACTTTCTCAGATAACAGCCATTAAGTGAGTCTGTGTACAAATTTGACAATTTTTATTTCCACTGCCTTTTGACAGCCCTTTCGAAGGGTACAGGAGAACAAGATCTGACTACAGCTTTCAAAAATTCATCACTGAGTATTTGTTAACCTTGCTCCCTGTGATAGCTGAAGAACTAAGATAATGCCCTTCAAATGGAGATAAATTACAATCTTTCAAAAGATTATCACGGTCTTAATCGAGTTTGCTCCAGTGGCTGAACAGCCTGTGACCTTGTTAGTTATACAACAAACATATCTGCTACTTTATGTTTCTATAGGTAGTAGGGTAGGACCCTTAATCTCAATGTTTTCTGTTTAGAGAAGGTTGGATTCCCTTCCGTTACTGATTTTGGAGATAGAAGAGAAGATAGAGCTTATTTGAAAAGAGTGTATCAAACTAGTTCGGGTATGGTTCAGATTTAAAAAAAAAAAAAAAATGTTTCATGTTACCGTATTTCAGAGTCACACAAAAATTGAGAAGATAAGAGGATAGTACAAAAGCTATCGGGACACCTCTCACTCAGATTCCCCAAAAGTTGTATTTGAGAGATTTGACTAGTGTGACTTAAAGGAGAAAGAAGGTTGGGGCTCCTGGGTGGCTCAGTTGTTAGACATCTGCCTTCAGCTCAGGTCATGATCCCAGGGTCCTGGGTTCGAGCCCCACATCGGGCTCCCTGCTCAGCGGGAAGCCTGCTTCTCCCTCTCCCACTCCCCTTGCTTGTGTTCCCTCTCTCGCTGTCTCTCTCTGTCAAATAAAAAAAATACTTTAAAGGAAAAGGAAGGTTATCTACAGTCAGAAACAGGCATCATCTTACATAATTCTGTGGTAGTGTGCTACTGTACGATGATTAAAAAGGGATTTTGCAGTTAAAATATTCAGGGGAATGTTAGAGAATCCCCATTCGTAATTTCTTTGAAAGAAATCATTTGCCAATTTGTATACATAAATGGTACTAACTGCAGGTATAGGAACAGATTCCAACATATGGCCTGGTTTATGAAAACTACAATTAGTACATCTTGGGAAATGAAAGCACTTTCGTGCTGAATATAATGTTACAAGAGCATAGAAGCCAGCACAGCAGCAATGATGCCAAAGGACCAACTTCCAGCAGAAGGGCGGGAGAGTCTGAATGGTATGAATTATTAAATGGTAACATTTCATCCTCGATGCTTATTGTCTTTGCCAAGGGAAAACATCTGTGGGTGCTGAGAGCAGGCGGATTCGGGGCATTCATACCGATTCTGGTAGATTTGGACAACGCCTCCTAGGGGAACAGCTAATCTGGAAAGCGAAGCACTTACTCTCACATTCAGACTCTTAACCTCTCTGCAAATAGAGGACTCGAGAAGGGCTTTATGACTTACCCCTTGGGGCAGAGAGGAAGAGGAGGGGAGCTTCCTCTGCACTTCTGCCCTGTCAGGGCGATTGGGAATGAAGACAGCATCAGTCACCCCCCAGGGAAAACTCAGCCTCGGGGACCGGCCACTCCAGCAGGGGCCACCATCCGCATGACAGGATCCATCCATTCTGTTCCCTGCCTCGCCTTGGCGCTCCGTGTTAGGGTTCTTTTATAAGTGTTCCTGACACCTTGTTTATCTTTCTTTTAAACATTCTGCCAAGATTATGTCTGAAAATGAGGGAGGAAAAAATAATCCTCCGTTTTTCGGTTGTTAAATCTGTTGCAAGGGAAACAACTCAGCACCATTCTCAAAACACGAAGAATATCTCAAGATTCAAGGCTCTGGCAAACTGTTGGGCCGTAATACAAAAATGCAAAAGGGACACAATAAATTCTCAAACACTTTGCTGCTTAGAGACTTGGGCTCGATAGTCGCTCTCTCCGTTGCTGCAATGACACACGGTCTTGAGGCAGAACACATTTTCCCTCTTTGCCACGTAAGCAGACACATGCCCAAAGCCCCAATACTCTTCTCTTGAATGAAGCATATTAATGAAAGACGGAGGGTTCTGATGTCTCTGGAGGGCTTTTGGAGAAAGCGTCCTTATGGCTTATACAAATAATCTGGGACTTCCTTAGCTAAGGAAGATGGTGAACCTAATTTGATGGGTTGCAAACCTTCAACAAGGAGTTCTCTTCTTTTTCTGATTGCGGCTACGACAACACCACCGCATGTTCCTGTTGTTAGATTTCACTAACTTGCTTAGCAATGGGTGTCCCCAACATAGGGCTTACCCAGCATGTGGCCACGGCACTGTGGCTCCTCGGGCAGAAGGAATTATAGAAGGAGGTCAAAGACAAACATGTTTCGCGAGAGAGCCTGAAGACTGCTTTTGAATTTTAGACTTCATTCACCATTGTAAATCTGATTTTCATGTTATCAGATTTCTGATCCTTGCTTTTCATTAGCTAGATTGGTGGGATGCCTTCCCTTTCCCCCCACTCCTGACCTTCCCTTGATCCCTTCACCTCCTAAGATTTGAACCACGCCTTTTCTTCCTGAGATTTAGGGCAATACTTGGAAAGAAGACAGCAAACGTCCAACAGAATGAGCGGAATTCTCCACAAATGTCTGTGTCATCTGGGTATAATACTGATCAGGGCATGACCAAAACTTTGACCAGTCTTAGAGACATATCTCAATAAAGGAAGCACAGCCAAAAAAGTACTTTTCTAATTGTTATTGATGTTCCGCTCCCTCTAAACACCCAAGAATGTAGTTTTCATTGACTCACTTAAAATCCCCTGCTTGTACATGTATCTTCTAAGCCTGTAAACTCCTGGGAGCCTCTCTCTTCATTGTCCCATCATTAAGCTGTCATCACAGCATCTCGTCATTGTCATCTTTGCCATTCATTCCATTTTCCTAGCATTTGTCGTCCCATGTGACATGCTCTTAATGCATTAACCCTTCCTCCCAGAGCTGCTTCTTTTTTTTTTTTTTCAAAGATTTTATTTATTTATTTGACAGAAAGAGAGACCACAAGCAGACAGAGAGGCAGGCGGGGGGGGCGGGGGCCGGGGAAGCAGGCAGGCTCCCTGCTGAGCAGAGAGCCCGATGCAGGGCTCGATCCCAGGACCCTGAGATCATGACCCGAGCCAAAGGCAGAGGCTTTAACCCACTGAGCCACCCAGGCACTCCCCTCCCAGAGCTTCTTAAAACATGGCTCTGCTCTAGTTGTTCCACCAAAAACGCCCACATGGCTCTTAGCATTTCTACACGACCACATCTTTTAGGTGGATGACCTCAGGCAGGGCCACCTCATCATCCAGTCTTGCCCGAGCTTTCCTTTCTACCTGCTCTTAGAAGCCTGAGGGCCCCGTGCAAAGCCCGCCACTGAGCCCTGGAAACCCCCGAGGCTGGTCTCTGATGTTCTCATAAACAAGATTTACTATCAAAAAACTGTAGTTTGGGGCGCCTGGGTGGCTCAGTTGGTTGGGCGACTGCCTTCGGCTCAGGTCATGATCCCGGAGTCCCGGGATCGAGTCCCATATCGGGCTCCCGGCTCTGCGGGAAGTCTGCTTCTCTCTCTGACCTTCTCCCCTCTCATTCTCTCTCTCTCTCTCTCAAATAAACAAACAAACAAACAAACAAACAAACAAACAAACAAACTGTAGTTTGTCCTTAGGTCTTCAGCCCCCAGAGTCGTGTGACCTTAAGCACAGCATTTCTGGACCTGCTCTGGTGGCTTGAGCCGCATCCGCATCCCTCAGAAATCCAAGTCCATCCAGAACCTCAGGATACAGTTTTGCTCGGAAATACGGTTTCTGCGGCTGGAATTAGGGTGAGGATCCCGATGAGATTGTAATGGATTGAGGGGGATGCGGCTCCTAAATCCATCCTTCCAGGGACGGAGACACACAAGGAAGCAGACGGAGGGGGAGGTTGGAGAGATGCTGTCACAAGCTGGGGAACACCAGGAGCCACCAGAAGCTGGAAGAGGCAGGGAAGGATTCTCCCTTGGAGCCTCCGAAGGGGGCACGACACCTGCCGACACCTTGAGTTTGGACTTCTGGCCTCCAGAAGGACTATGAGAGGACAGCACCCACCTCCCGAAAATGTAGTCGATGTTACATGAGATAATACATGTGGAGGGGCTGGTACTGACCAGATTCAAGTCTCTGTGTACGAACTGTTCTTGATGGTAGGGAACGTGACGCAAAGTATCTGAGTCTCATTATAGTTTCAGTGCTGTGAGTTTGTGGTCGATATTGATGTCACTGGACTAGAGCCACCTCCGTGTAGACAGAATTGGTAACAATCCCATCAGCAGGTCTGTCCATTCGGCCCTCCAGTCTTCCTCCCTCCGTTCTCTCTCTCCGTTGCCTTACACTGCTCTCGCATCCTGATGAGGGATCATCCTGGAAAGGGAGCAGCCCCATTCTCGAGGGGATTCATCAACCTCTCAGCCCGACCTGTCAGAGAGTACGTGGAATGCGACGTCTCTGGGCCCGGTGGCAGCTTTCACCAAGAGCTGGGACCGACTGCTTCAGAGATGGCAGAAAATGTGCCGCCTAGACGCAGGGTGGTAGGTATTTGTGAATACAGTAAACCGCAGTCATCTACGAGACCAGGTTGGTGGCTAGAGCCCAGCTATAATTTCCCATGTGGTGACCACAAGACAAGCCCAGACCGCAGAAGTGTTGTAGAGGAATCAAGTCAGGGAAATCTGTGACAGGAGGATGGCCTCGTTATCAGCCATTTATTCAGTGACCTTGAGTTTATCGCAGTCTCCCGGGAGAGGCACGTGCCCAGAGATCGACGACCAAACATGGGGTCCCCAGAAGGCTGCCCACTTGCTCGGCACAGAGACCATCTGAGGGGATTGTTAAAGTCCCAGAAGCATTCCAGGGGGATAGATAAAGGGATACAAATATTTAAGGTACAGGAAACGTATGGCTCTGGGGTCCTACAGCCCTTGGTGGGAATCTGGCTTTGACACGCCCTTTAAGTAACCCTGAGAATTACTTCTCTAAGCCTCACCTGACCCAAATGTAAACCGGAGATAAAAATACCCTACCTTGCGGCCTTGTCATAAGACATGACTGAGGTTATATATGAAAGCACCCTGGGATATACGATTAGTCAAAAAAAAAAAAAAAAAAAAGATTCCTTCCTTCTTCCCCCTTTCTTCCCTGAGTTCCTATAAAATCACTTTCCCAAGATAAAGAACAAAGAAATTTCACTTCCATATAAAACAGTCTTTTTCTTGGGTACCTGGGTGGCTCAGTCGATTAAGCAGCTGCCTTCGGCGTGGGTCATGATCCCGGAATCCTGGGATTGAGCCCAGCATCGGGCTCCCTGCTCAGTGGGAAGCCTGCTTCTCCTTCTGCTCCTCCCCCCTGCTAATGATATCTGTCTCTCCCTCAAATAAATAAATCAAATCTTAAAAAAAAACAACAATCTTTTTCTTGTTCCCTTAACATTAAGATTCAGATGGTGGTTTTCTTAGTAAAAGGTAGAGGGGCTGTTGGTAATAACTCTTACAGGCAACCCCTAGATTTCCAAAGTTGGGAGCCATCTAAATGTAAGCTCCCTCTGTCCTTGTCACTGGGTAAAGCGTCCCCTTACTGTGAAATGAGAACGAGCCATATGTATGTATATATATATATATATATATATATATATATATATATACCACTCTATGTTCCCCAACACTAATTTGTGATAGACTAGGAGTCAGCAGAGAAGAAATGATAAAAATGGGAAATCAATAGTCAATTATCTGGGGGCCATAGAGCTGAAGAAGATAGAAGGAAAGATAAGGCCCATGGCCACCCAAGGTGAGCACTGCCAGAGAGGAGGGAGCGACTTGGAGCCTCCAGGGAGAGATCCAGCCTTCAAGAAGCTGGCTGGCTTGGGAAGACGTCTGATCCAAGTGACAAGAGAACTTAGCTTAATATTGTGGATTTACTGATTTCCTGTCTCAGGAAGTCCAGATGCGGTGAGGGCTCGAGGGTACTGGCACGGGTTATTTTAGTCTTTCTTCTGTGCAAGATGCGTGTGTGTGCTCAGCGCCCCGGGCTCCCCACGTTTGAACCACGGGGCGGCCACAGCCCAGTCGTGGCTGTGTGCGTGGTCCCGTTTAGTGGGAGAGGGAACCAGGCATCTCCCAGTTGACACGCCTCCCAAAAATCTGTCTTCCCTTTGTGTTAACCGGATTGGGGTCACATACTTGTTTCTGAAGAGGGATGGACTTATCCCTCCTCCCGTGGGACTCTCCTCTGCACTCTGTGGGCATCTACTTCCCTTGAAGAACTTGGGCTGTGTCAGGAGGCTCAGATCCTTGATTCAACCTGGAATTTATTGGGAAGAAGAGAGTATGGAGGGGTCCAGGGTAGGCCATCAGCCTTTTTTTTTTTTTTTTTCCATCAGCCTTTTATACTGCAGAAGAGTCGAGAAGTAAAATTTACAAATTTCTGAGGCTCCGTTTTTGCTACTGGAGTTGGGGCTGGGGCGGAGGGTAACAATGTCACATGGAATTACTGGTGAAGTCAGATCTGGACGTTTTCCTTAAGTCCCAGGTAGTACGTTTGCTTTATGGTTGTGTTGTTTCATTTTAACTATATTACATTATCTCTTAAACACGTAGTACAAAACCCCCCTCTCCTTCACAAGTGCATACAGTAAGGGATTTCCAATTCATCTATGTCCTCTTTGCTCCGTCCCCGAGCCCCTGCGTCCTGTAGCCTGGGGTCCTGGGAGTTCGGTCCCCTCGTCCAGATCAGGGGTTCTTAGCCTCACTGAGCAGTAGGATCCCTCAGAATCACCATCATCCAAAGATAGGGATTCAGTAGCTATGAGATGATGGCTGGATATCTGCATATTTTCTGATCCCAGATAAGAGGGAATTAGAGCCTGGGAAACTAGAGGCCAGGATGAAACAGACGATTATTTCACAGTAAATTTTTTTACATGGCTTCAGCTTGTTTTTTTTGGGGGGGGGGTCATGTGTATATTATTTTCTTCTTCTTCCTAGCCTTCTCTTACCTTTTTTTGTTTGTTTACGTCTCCAGTGTTTTGTTTTATGGGGTTTTTTAAAAAGAAATTTATTTATTTATTTATTTATTTATTTATTTATTTATTTATTTATTTATTTATTTATTTGACTGAGAGAGCAAAAGCAGGGGGAGAGGCAGGCAGAGGGAGAAGGAGGCTCCCCGCTGAGCAGGGAGTCCAATGCAGGACTCTACCGAGGACCCCGGGGATCATGACCTGAGCCGAAGGCAGATGTTAAACTGGCTTATCCACCCGGGTGCCCCATCTCCAGTGTTTCTAAGGGGTATCGAGAGCTGAAAACTATTCATCTACACGGTCAAATATCAAGCTTTGCCTTGGATAGTCTAGAGTCCAGAAGTATTTAGAACATTTTTTTTTTCTTCCCCAGAGTCACAAGGGAGTGTATTGCTTTGTTGGCTCAGTGCTCTTGCCTGACTCAAATTCTTGGACTCATTTCTTTTCTGGTTTCTGCATAGACCACAAAATGTCAAATACAGCCCATTTCTTGAAATGAAAAAAAAAAATGTAGGTGACCAGAGGGCTTTGTTGGCAGGCAGAGAAAAGGGAAGTTCCACAGAAGCCTGTCCAGCTGACTTTTGAAAGAGTAAGCAGAGGAATCGCTTGTTGGTAGGATCGGCTCCATGCTGTTCCCACCGGCTCCTGGACACGTGTGCCTCAGGGACACACAGAGACCAGAGGGCGGTCATCTCATTGTGGGTGTTCTTTCCAGAGTGTCTTCTAACTTGATCCGAGGCACTACTCCTCTTTGAAAGACCACCCAAAAAAGCAGGAATCCCTAACTGGATATTTTAAAGCCCTTCTCACTAGCAATTGAAAGAGAGCTGAAGTTAGGTGGAGAAGGATGTATTTAGAAGTCATTAAAATGGTAGACACTGTTTTTGGAAAGGGACATACTTTGTTCCTCTTTTGTGGCTAGTTATGGTCCGATGGAAGTCTACCCGCAGAGGAAATTCAGTATTGCCAAGTGGTCATTTTCACAAGAATAGGCCAGACCACTTGTGGAAAGAGCGATCACTCTCTTTCACCGGTGCTGTATGCCGATATTTTTTAACCTGCATATAAATTGCCTGGCAAATCTCTAGGCCTACGCTCTAGGGTGAAAGGTGAAATGTATGCAGTGGAGTGAGGGACTCGGTCTGGGGAAACATTGACTGAAACCATTGGTGCCGAATTTCCCACAACTGCCTTAGGGCTAGCCTGTGCCTAGGGCCTGGGTGTTCACTCATGATGGACAAAAGATCCAGATTAGTTCCAGGAAGTGATAAGAGAAGGTAGAAAAAAGGAGAACAACATTTTACCAAGGCAATTCCATGAACTGTTGATAGCTAGGAAGCCAAATTTTCTGTTTCTTATTTTTTTTCTGTTCTTATCCATTCACCTAGGCCTTGAATGTCCAAATACACCAAATATAATCCTTCCTTTTTTTTTAAGATCTTATTTATTTATTTATTTGTTTGTTTGTTTGTTTGTTTGTCAGAAAGACAGAGAGAGAGAGCACAAGCAGGGGTAGCAGCAGGCAGAGGGAGAAGCAGGCTCCTCACTGAGCAAGGAGCCTGATGCGGGGCTCGATCCCAGGACCCCAAGATCATGACCTGAGTGGAAGGCAGCCCCTTAACTGACTGAACCACCCGAGTGTCCCCACATACGATCATTCTTAAGAACAAATCAGATTCTGCAAAATACACACTTTTTATTAAATGAAAGTTGATATTGAGTATTCTACACAACTTTAAAAATTAAGAATTTTCCCCCCTTTGATTCAAAGGAGGGAGCAAAGAACTAACATGTTGAGTTTCTACTGTGATTCAGATAGATGTTGGATTTTTACGTTACTCTATTTAATGCTTGGAACTATCCTGCAAATTAGTTATATTGTATTATTTAATAGTAATCCCAGATAGGGTCTACTGTGTGTCTTCTCTTTCAGGGATGCTCCTAGGCACTGAGGACATTGTGACCCCACCAGGAATTCAGTCTGGTGGGAAAACGAGATCGGAATGACTAATTACAATACAGAGAGAAAGGTGCCTTAATAGGTACATGAACTGGAGGAGCCTGTAGAAGCACGTGTTTTAACATTTAATCTCTTTAATGTGGAGCTCCTAGGTGGCTCAGTCGGTTAAGTGTTGGACTCTTGATTTCAGCATAAGTAATGATCTCACGGCCCTTTGAGCCCCCTTTTGGGGTCCGTGCTCCTTGGGGAGTGTGCCTGAGATTCTCTCTCCCACTTCGTCTGTCCCTCCCCCAACCCCCACTCACATGGGTGCTGTCTAAAACAAACAAACAAACAAATCTCTTTAATGCATGCACCAATCAAAATTGTAAACATACCTTAAAGGTAAATTCTCAGGTAGCTGCCAAGGACTCCTGTCAATATTTTGATTCAACTGATTTACCTAAAACAGGTGGATGATTAACTAGGAGTATAAGCTGCTCTTTCTTTTTTCTTTTAAGGAACATTAAGAAAGTTCCTGAATCTCTGTTTTTGTTTTTGTTTTCTTTCTAATAAATTAACTTAACCCCACATTCTTTTTAAAATAATTGAACATGGCTTATAAAAATACATACGGGGCACCTGGGTGGCTCAGTGGGTTAAAGCCTCTGCCTTCGGCTCAGGTCATGATCTCGGGGTCCTGGGATCGAACCCTGCATCTGGCTTTCTGCTCCGCGGGGAGCCTGCTTCCCCCTCTCCCTCTACCTGCCTCTGCCTACTTGTGATCTCTCTCTCTCTGTCAAATAAATAAACAAAAATACATACAATTGGACAAGGTAAATAGAAATATTCCGTAGCTGCCTGACTCTGTCTGTGTCAGTTTCTTCTTTATATCTGTTTCCTCCTATTCCCCCTACAAGTAACTGTTTCCTTTTTCCTGGTTGCAAATCTGTGTTCAGTCACTGGAGCTCTCCTGGCTGTCTTGACCTTCCTCTGGCACCGATGTGGAGCCTTGCACAGACCCCAGACTGTCTGACTTAGCTGCACACGAGGACGGTGTCTCCTCTGCCACCGGAAGAATGAAATCTCCAAAATACTTAGGGAGGAACTTTTGTCCCAAACAGAGCTGTTTATCAGAGAGCAGTTGGATTGCATGTATAGGAGCCTCAACAAACAGGATATTCCATCTCAAATTTATGGCCTCTTGGCACACACAAGACAACCTCCCAAGGAAGCGTGTGATTCTCAAGAACCAGGGTGCGTCATCAACCGCAGTCACTGAAAGGAGCAGACGAGGCATCGGCGCTTCCTGGTTGAAGTACAACAATTAGTGGCTTTTTAAAACGTGTGTGCAACTTTTGGATTCATTTCAGGATGGGAAATCATTAGCATTCGTAATTTAAAGAGGAAACTTTTGGACAAGAGGGTGCAGCTATAAATCAATAATAAAGATTTTTTTTCTGAATTATGATGTTTTTACTCGACTCTGAAATTGGATTTTTTTTTCTCTTTTCGTTTTTGAGCCTTTGAATTTGACTTAACATAGTGACTCTGTCAGGTTCCTGTGGTGAATTGATAATGAAATTAGGAGAGACAGGGTCCATCGACTTGGAAGACCAGCGCCATTAGTTAAGTCTTCTCTCTGTCTCTGCCACTGACTTGACACCTGCTTAGTCACCTTGACTTTGGCACTTGCCTCTGACATTGACACTCAAGAGAGCAGAGCTCAGAATGGAGATGAGGAGGTAGCATGGTAAATAGATGTTATTTAAAAAAAAAAACAAAAAAAAGAGGTGAAAATCAATACCTCCATTAACATCTAGAAGCAGACTTTTCAAAGAACATTTATATGTTTAGCTGACAGTAATGTACCAAGCAGACTAGTTCCTTTTAGGGTCGCAAATTATGTGACTGTCACTTTGGTGTTGCTTCATTTTCTCTTCATTTCACAAATAAATGTCCCCAGAAGAATTTTCAACTAAAACAAAACAGAAGCAAGCAAATAGAAAACCCTGCCTGGCAAAAATGTTGAAATAATGGTTATACGAGTCAAGAAAGAAGATACGATAAAATTCTAGTGGCGTACGTGAAATTATTAGTAATGTGCAACGAAATAGGTAGTCTCTTGAAGTTGGTTGTACTAGGCATTGGCTTGTATGTATATGTCCTTGTAAGATCATTATTCTTGTAGTATGTATAACTGAGATGCCTGCATTACAATGACCTGTAAGTTCCTGGTTTGGTTTTGTTTCATTATCCTCTCATTGTTAACATTAAGTTTAATTCCTGGCTTCTGTGTTCCCTGGCTCTGTGACTTAGACAAGTCAAGCAACTTAGCTAATGCACAGTTCCCACATGTGTTAACGTGGCCTGAGGAGGAATAATCGATCGGCGTGTGGAAAGGCCTCCCTCCCACAGTGCCCGGTGCACAAGAAAATCTCAGTGGATTTCACTACCCCCCCAACCCCCTCTGTGCTCCTTCACTTTCCATTTCGCCCACATTCGTTGCCTCCTCTACATTACCATCTCTGCTCAGCACCTGCATAGGAGCCCCTCTTGGCAAAGGGCAATGGCAGTCAATGACTTTGCCAAGTTGTTGACCTGGTAGCCTTCCCTCCAGTAAACGAGGCTGGGTATGTCTCCCAAGGCTCCCACCACTCCTGCTCTGCCGGCATTCTTAGCCAGTGCCAGGGCACAAGAGCCAAAGCTTGGTAGGACCACCTATTGTATTAGGCAATTTGGGGGTGTAGAGCCTCTCTCTCCCCTAAGAACAGAAATCCTCAACCCAGCGGATAAAAAGACACAGATTGTCAGCTTGGACGTGGAAGACACAGTTACTCTAAACTTGATTCTGATCTTCAAGAAAGGGCAGATTTAGAACAAAAAAGTACCGGGGCCCCTAGGTCACTCAGTGAGTTAAGCGTCCAACGCTTGACCTTGGCTCAGTTCTTGATCTCATGGTCCTGAGTTCAAGCCCCGCGTTGAGCTCTATGCCGGGTGTGGTACCTACTTAAAAAAATAAAAAAGAAATAAATAAAAAAGAACAACTTGCTGAAAAACTCAGGAGGAAATGAGATTGTCTTAGAATTCAAATGAGCGAAAAACAGGAATACCAGTCAGTATCTGACATGCATCATCAACTATGGAAAAGCAGATTTCAAAAAGTTAAAAAATGTATATATAGGTTTGGTCTCATGACCAGAGGGTTTTCAAAAGGTATGGATAGGTCCAGAAGGAATGGAAAATGAAATCCTATCTATAGAATAAAAATTAGCCGAATCTGGGAGAGATACTGAAGAAATCAATATGGTTGCTTTGAGAACTCTCCTTTGAGCTCCAATTTTAGAAAGCCTGCTTGAAAGATCAAAGAACTTGTAGCCAAGAACAAAAGCAATGCAACCGCACACGCCTGGAAGAATGGTATCATAAAGAATAAAGTAAAAAATAAGCTCAATTTGTCTGGGAAATAAAAAGATGATAATAAAAAATGACTTTGACCAATGTGTAAAGAGCAAGAAGAACAAGGAAGTATTAGTCACATTGTTGCTTTTGTGACGTAAGTCAACAAGACAAAGAACAAATAGAATTATTCAGCTCTTTGCTCTTTCTGCTCCACCAGAGGGATGACCGCAGACTGCAAACATAAAGATGCCTGGCAGATGTGTCTGAGGAATGAGAACAGGCAGGAGGAAATGTGGGCAGGAGCCCCGAATGAGTTTCCAGAGCGGAATGCAGCATTGTGCCCAAGACCATGAAGGTGGACCATCCAGAGGTTGGGTTTCTACTGCAAGAGTCCAGGCGCTAGGTGACGAAGGGGCAGAGAACAGAGGTGGAGAGAGAGCCTGGGAAGATAGAATTGATGGAACAGCCCATTGCAAAGAATCTAGGAAAGATTTGGAGGTACTTTTGAGGTTAACATCGAAAAGGAAAGGATTTCACAGACTTTTTATGGAAGCAGAAAGCAGACAGGGGCGTGGAGAATGTGAGCAGAGTGCATCCATGTGAGCCTGGCTGCAGAGACAGAAGGCTGGGGTACGTGTAAGACCCAGTGAGAAGCCAGGTTGGCCAGAGTCACAGGTGATGTTGAGGATAATAACCGGATATAAAGGAGCCAATGAGGAAGGGATAAAGTCTAGGTCCAAAGGCTTTATTACCTATTAGAGAGGCCACAGTGAGGGTTCCACATGCCATAAGGAGCCGTGAATGAATTGGGGGAAGGAAAAACTAATAGGGCCATACGTCTTCCTGAGGATACCATGTACCTAGAATATACAGCGTGAACCTGAAGGAATCCAGAGTTTTGTAAATTTCTTCACACTTTGTGTGGGATCATCTAATGAATGGTAAAACGGTTGAAACTGAACCCCACCGCTTCTCCCTTCCCTATTAAAGGCAGGGTGCCCAGGTTACTTATGCTAAAGTATAAGAATGCTTCTTATACTTCTTATAAAGTATAAGAATGCACGGAGTTCATGCTAATAAAGAAAGTCTTGTAGTCCCACCAGAGCTTATCATAAGGCTTCCTAAGGTAGACCAGGGATCAAGAAAGCTTCCGCAAGGACTTGATATATGGGCTAAGAACTTGCAGATGAGTCAAACCTACCCTTAAGTACTGCACACGCTGTGTTAAGTCTTTATTAGGATCCGGGTGCCTCACTTTCAGGAGAAACGTTGCCAGATGGAAACTGTGCCACCCGAGGAGCCGGAGACAGCTAGCCATGGCCACGGCCACGGTCGCAGACACAGCAGGAGAACTGCTTTATCCGTTCTATGGACCCTTACACTATGGAGGAAGAATTTGATCTAATTCTGAGGCCAGTCTAACCTCAGGTCAAGGTCAGGGGCTCCAGACCCAAACATCTGGATTCAAACCCAGGTTCTGCCATGAATTACATTCCCTCATATGCTTAACAGCGACAACAGCAATCATAATACATAGGGCAAAGCACTGTTGGGAGCATGAAGGGAAGGGATGCATGTCAAGGATCTACAACAGTACCTGGAACGTAGCATTCATTCACTACGGATTATTTCCTAGTGAATCAAAGTTGTAACAAGACAGATAGGTTTATATCATTATATAGAGAATGTTTCAGCAGTCCAAGCTGTTGAACGAAGTAATCAGAGTTCTCTGAAAAAAATAGCCTGAAGTGTTTAACCAGAGATTAGATTGTCATCTGGAAGAAAGGAGGGGCAGACACCTGCCTAGGTTGGGGGTATGAACGAATGACAGACCTTCTGGCTTTCTGATGCCACAGTTTCATGTATAAGAATGAGTATTTCAGGAGTTCTTCATTTCAACCAACACAGGTGTTCCTGCTCGCAAATTATTTATTAAATGTGCTGTGCAGCCTTCCTCATCAGGGGGGGAGAAAATCTATTTTGTATAAGATTCAGAAGACCTTAGGTCTTGAACTAGGACCTAGCAGTGTATTTGAACTTGAGTCGAGTCCAATCCCAGGAGAAACTATGTATTCACTCAACAGGGTGAAAACAAAGACCACAGACTTTTAAAAAAGGGCCTCCATTCCAAAATGTGAAACCAAGGCTTGTTAGCTTACTATCAAACCGCCACAAGCACTTTTTAAGCACATCTGGGTCATTAGGAAACTGGATGGCGCTATTTTATAACCGGGTCTGCAATGAGCGATTAAGGACCCACTAGGAAATACAGATATATATATTTTTTTCTTTTCGAGGGTCTTCCTCAAAATTCTCACTCTCGATGCTGGCATGCATGATCTGTGGATCATCTGGGCTCCCGAATTGCAGAGAAGAATCAGAGGAGATTTGAAAGGAAACAGTCCTGAATTACCCTGGGAATTCAGCTGGCTGATTTGCTCAGTGGTTAGCGTAACAGCAGCTACACTAAGCATGGGGATGGTCAGTACAATTAATGCAATTAAAGTAATGAGTCCTGGCAGCTGGAAGGTCAAACAGAGGTACCTTTGTCACAACAATCTGGCACTGGAAAATTACTGACATTTCCAACTAAATTATATTCTCTCAATTGTTGCCTGAATGCTAAATAAATAAAGTTATGCTAATGTAGGGACTGATTACAGATTGAAATTAGCACAATTGCTTGTTATACAGTCTGCTAGGGTTAACATTTTTTAAAAACATAATTAATGGCCTTTGCTTACTGTCTCTGGTTATAGATCCTGCAGCTCATTTGCATTCTTCTGCAATATGCTGACAGTGCTAAATGTCTCCCAAGAAAGATCTTGTCGGCAGGCGGAAGATGCCTTTTTCACGTCATCAGGCTAAAACTTGGGTTATGGTTTCGGGCCAGCGTTAATAACAGAGATGACCAGAAAGGGAACGGACAAGAATGAGGCTGGAATCCGTTTTTCTTTTCAGTCTTGTGATCCAAGCCTTTTCTGGAGTCAATGTGAAATGTAATTGCTCTTTTGACCTCTATCTTCTCTCTCCCCAGGTCTGAGGAAGAGCTACACTGGTTGATTATTGCAGGAATGAAAGGCACTCTGACCTTGTCGACCAAACGCCTTGCAGCTTTCAATGCTGCCCATTATCCTGAAGGCAGGCAACTCCTGGAGAGAGGCGGAATCTACCGGAGAGCTGCTGCCCGGGCAACCTGCCAGAAAAGGCTTCATCAGCCGCAGTTCAGACGTGGCCACACAGCTCAGGCAGCAAAGGAAACAGCTGGGGGGTGGGGGGTGGGGGGTGGAAACAGAGTATATAAAAATATTGTTAGCTCGCTGTCTCAAGAGCTCTCGGGCATCTGCGCCTTAGAAAGCCTTTGCTCACATTGCCCCGCATCATCCGGAGGAACTGAGGATCCACGTGGGAAGTTCTGCTGAGGAAGGAAGCCGTCACCAAAGTAAGTGCAGTTCCTCATTTCCTAGAAGCGACCAGGGCTGACGATAACACTATCCATCCCCGTGCGAATAGGAACGTATAAAGCGATTTTCTGGAAAAAGTAGGTCGGAGATACTGAGTTGCAACCATCGTTCGAGATGATAAATCCTTCACTACAGGCCTGGTTGGATTATTTTAGAATTTACGGTTCACGGGTGGATTCGGGCGCAACTCAGGATGAAAACAACCTGGTGTCTTCTTCGGGTTCGACAGTTAAAGGAGCCTTTGTTCCACATCAGGGACCCTCACGTATCTCTTAGTTCTACCGCAGTTGGTTCTAGTGGATGGAATTTTATTGAGTGTTTATTATGTCCCAAAGCACTGCTGGAAAATGAGACCGGTTGGCCAATCAGACACAGAAATGGAGCCATTTGCTTTGTCTTTGGATTTCGCTCATGGAGGGTCCGTATGGGTGAGGCATGGTGGTATGTCGCCTTTAGGTGCTGACTTTCACTGAGATCTTACGATAACTTTCAGGATTGTGTTTTCATTCCCACTTGAGGAGGAGTAGGTTTACTGTGGTAATTAAGGCATGGGAGCCTGGAATTAGCCATACTGGGGTTCACATTCCATTCTGTTACTACTTGGAATCTGTGCAATCTTGAAAAAAAGTCGCCATGGGTCCAGGCTTAGGTGGGCTTAGTTCCTGTAATGAGGGGACTGGATGAACCTAAGACCTTCTCCAGCCATATTGTTCTATGGGAGGTTTTGTTGAGCAGCCATATGTCCCAGATTTTCGGGGTCATCCCAACTCTAAATATTGTGGCCCATCATACCGATTGAAAAATATATATGCCCATCAGATGCTGAATTCAGGAATCCAGACCACCCTTCCTATAAATAGAAAGACACCTCAGAGGTAAACAAAGAACAAGGAATAAGATAACAGGAATGGTGTGTTGGGGAGAATGGGCTGCTTTTGTTTTTGTTTTTTCAAGTAGGTTCCATGCCCAGCATGGAGTCCCATGCAGGGCTTGAGCTCAGGACCCTGAGATCAAGACCTGAGCTAGAACTAAGAGTCCGTTCCTTCACCAACTGAGCCAGGCAAGTACCCGGAGAGTGGTTCGCAAACCTTTCCAAGAAGGGCAAAATCATGACCCTCCACAGATATAACAAAGCAAATACATGGTAAAGATGGGATTCTATTCATTAATCAAAGAGGGACCCAACAGATGTTTTAACCAGTTGAACAGAATCCAAAGAGACACATTTACAGACCAGGAATATTGAAATGAGTATGCAAATGGGGGCAAAACTGGTTTTTTTCCGAGGGGAGCGGAGGAAAATCCATTGAACCTCTACCAGACAGGAAAGCATCTGCTGGTCTATCAGTTACCTAAAACATGGGAAGTTGTGAAACAGCTCCAAGACAGTGAGAGGCTGGAGTCAGATAATAGGAACGGTGTGCTGTACGCGCACAACGTGGAGCTTCCCATTGAAGCCAGTTTTTTTTTTTTTCCTACAGTGGAATTAGTCATGGGGAGTATGGCATTTCATTGTGATTTCTGATGCTTCCATGAGTATCTGGGGGAGGATCTCAGTGGGGACCTCGGTGTGAACAGGAATCACCTGAGAATCTTTCAAAACGGAATCCCCACCTCCGGCCTGCCCTGGGGATTCTAATAAAGGCTCTGAACAATTAGAGGGCCTCTCCCGCCGTTTTTTGAGGTTGAAGTTATGATTAGAGGAGTCCTAGAAATTCAGCTATGTGCAGTATTTATAGGTGCCGTATTTCTTTCTGATCCTTTGAGGAGCCTTTTGTGACTTTTCTTGATGTGGTTTAAGAGTCATGACACTGTTAAGAGTTGAGTTCACCAAGGGCTAAGGACTAATGCGCACAGTGAAGGCACAGGAAAGTAAAAGGAAAAAAAAAAAAAAAGAAAGGAAAAAAAGAAAAGAAAAAAAAAGAGGGAGGAATAGAAGAATGGAAATAGGGACAAGAGGAATCAGCTGGTGCAGAGGCGTGCCAGAGATGCCTCCCAAAAGAGCTGTAGGGCCACGCTGTTCATAAAAACCCCATTTAAAACGCACGCCCATAAAGAGTAGGAGTAGTAGAAAGCCGCTTTATTTGCAGAGCTCTGCTGCTTTGCACGTTGTCTGCCTCCGCTGGCCATGTAGCGTGATCGTCTGTTTTACAAACTTATCCGAGAGCCTGTATTCTAATTCCATTAAAATACATGAAATGCGGTCACCCTGGGTGGCTCAGTCGGTTAAGCGGCTGCCTTCGGCTCAGGTCGTGATCCCGGCATTCCTAGAATGGGGCCCCGCATCGGGCTCCCCACTCAGCAGACAGTCTGCTTCTCCCTCTGTCCCTCACCCCACTCGTGCTCTCTCTCTCTCTCTTCCTCCCAAATAAATAAATCTTAAAAACAACAATAACAACATGAAATGCTCCCCTGCTATTTTACACTTTGGTTTTTTTCCTCCTCTTTTCCACACTTCTCACCCCACACCAAAAATTGAAAATTCAGAAAATCATCAGTTGAAAGCCTCAATGAAGTTTCCCTTTTAATGTGTTTTTCAGAACACAGGAACGTAAAAGAGATAGTTCTGAAAGGGAAACTGGTGAGGTTGCCAATTCACGCTTAGCTTAGCAACTAAAATGACATGGGAAAAGCAAATAAGAAATGAAACATGGAGAACTTAGTGGAAGTTCTGGGAAGAGGAGGAGAATCACTACAGATCAGTAACTACAGTGGAAGAAAGATGGCGGAGGGTCAGGGCCGTCTAGACCTTGTGCTTAATCAAGCTTCATATGCTTCCAAGAGAACAATCAGGAGCCATTCTTGAAGTACAATTTGAGGAAAGTGGTAACCCTCACAACTTAAACGGGTCAAGTCAAAAGGGGAGGCACTGCCATCTTGACTAAATCCTTCAGGAGCTCTGGGGAAGGCCCCGTGGTTTCTCTAAATGACACAGTGCCGCCGGCCAGCCAACTCCCCGTGGGCAGTGGAATCACTGTGTTTAGACAAGTCAGAAAGGGTGAAGCCAACCAACAACTTGAAACAAATGGTAGAACGCTACCTGGGCCTCTCTGAAGTCACAGTTTCAAATAAATTGTTTGGACCAAAGGAATAGTTTCTTTTTCTTCATCATTTTAACCCAAGGGATGAAGAAAAATAAATCAATGTCAGATTAAAAAAGAAAAGGAAAGAAAAAAAGCTTCCGGTAGCTCGACACAACATCTAAGAAATGAAAGTAATCGCTTGCTTGTGGGGAGAAGAGAAAGCCAATAAAACTTACAGAAGCTTCCTTCTAATAGTACACATTGTTTAAAAAGGAACTTTAGAGCTATTATTCTTCTTTTGATCTTCCCCAAAAGCTATGAGGTGTACAAAAATCTGCCCAAATTGCTCTGCTTTCTAGCTGTCATGTTTTAAATAGTATCTTACACATACCTTCCGAGTTTTGAAAAGCCCATTCAGTGTTTTATATAAGGGAAGTCACCAGAAATGGGCCAAGCACATGCTACTAAATATAGCAACATAATTACTGTCATGTAAATGATCTCCTCTCTGTAGCCTTAGAACAATGAGATAAAAGATTTATCTTGACAAAGTTTGAGTAAGTAGAAGTGGAATTAATTCAGAATATCCATAACTTCTCCATCCACAGGCAGTAGGAGAGGGGGAAAAAAGAGCTCCTTTAATTTCAGTATCAGCACGTTTTCCCTGTTCATTTGCATTGGGGGAGTTTTTCCACAGTGTATTCATTTGCTAGTGAGATAATGTGTCCTGGCATGATCAGATAAGAGAGGGATAGAATTACTAATGATGAAAGGAGGCAGCCCAAGGACAAGAAAGCAAAGCAGCCCTTCCTTTTCTCACCTAATCTGAATGGATCTGAATTTCAACCATCTCTGTTTCTGTCTGTCTGTCTCTCTCTTTTTTTCTAATGGTAATGGTGGAGCTATTTTCCAAAGCTGGGTTGGGACGTTGCACATTGAGCTGCTTAGATTCGTTTTTTTTTTTTTTTAAGATTTTATTTTTTTATTTGATAGTGCAAGAGAGAGAACACAGACAGGAGGAGTGGGAGAGGGAGAGACGCAGGGTGTCCGCAGTGCAAGGAGCCCAACACGGGGCTCGATCCCAGGAACCTGGGATCATGACCTGAGTCCAAGGCAGATGCTTAATGACTGAGCCACCCAGGCGCCGTAGAGAAAGACTGATGTCATCACACTGACTGGCCGTCCTATTCTGGCTATTTGTATGTACTTGTCGGTTAATAAATTGAAGGCAATTTAATTCCACCGTCAGTCAATAAGCATCAGCTGTTTTCAAGGGGGTGTGGAAATAATCAACAACACCGAGGTCTTGTTCTTCAAAAGAAAAAAAAAATTCCACGGAGAGTTAAAAAGTTGTGACTCAGAGAAATGCTTCAATTAATGATTAGAGTAATCAGTTGTCCGTTGCTGGTAGGGGAGCCATCAGAGGAACATAGATAGAAATATCGGCTGAATTGAAGGAGTATAGGTAACTGACGTCTTAGGCTGTGCCGTCTTTAGGCTGTTAAGTAACAGAAATTCCACTGGGTCAATTTTGAAGATCTAATTGGCTTGACTAATCAATTCATGACTCAAGCAGCATCCCATCTAGGGAGCAGAGGGGAGCTCCAAAGAGCTGCAGAAAAGGAAAGGTTTCCAAAGGTAGAGAGGGAGTGGAAAAAAGGAAATGAGTAGCAAAGAATCCATTGTTTTAGGTGAGACTGCCCTCCTAAAAGGAACGGGTGGGGTCTATTTATAAATTTCCCAGAGCTGACCAGGAAACTCCCATGTTGACTGGCTAAAGGTCACATTCCAGGGGTTGAAACTACATTTCAGTTAGGTATTAAGTCTCAGTGTACTCACTTGGGGCCTGAACTCAAATGATGCTATTCCGGGCCCATGGTTTTCTTTTGAACATGGTCAGTGTAGGGATCTCCCTCTAGGCTCAGTGGACAGCCCAGTATTGCCTAGGATACGTCAAAGGCAAGAAGCCAACCAACCCTGGGCACTGGAGTTGAGAAACAGAATGGAGAGTTTGCAGGACTCGTGGTATCTCTGCCTCGCATATTGGCCAATGAGCCTGGCTTTTGTTTCCCTTTACTGCAAGCTTCCAGAAATTTCCAGAACAGGAAAGTGCTGTCCTGTTAGGAAAAACAACAGCGTGAGGATCAGCACTTCACTGATAGGGATAATACGGAAACCAAGAACACACATTCTTACATAAATGAAAAGGGTGCAGGGACACCTGGGTGGCTCAGTGGGTTAAGCGTCTGCCTTCCACTCAGGTCATGATCCCAGGGTCCTGGGATCGAGCCCCCTGTCAGGCTCTCAGCTCAGCAGGGAGCCTGCTTCTTCCTCTACATGCCACTACCCCTGCTTGCGCGCTCTCTGTCTCTCTGACATATAAACAAATAAAATCTTAAAAAAAAAAAATGGAGGGACGCCTGGGTCGCTCAGTGGGTTAAGCCTCTGCCTGCAGCTCAGGTCATGATCTCAGGGTCCTGGGATCAAGCCTCGCATCAGGCTCTCTGCTCAGCGGGGAGCCTGCTTCCCCCTCTCTCTCTGCCTGCCTCTTGCCTACTTGGGATCTCTCTCTCTCTGTCAAACAAATAAATAAAATCTTTAAAAAAATGGATTTTTCTCTAGTTGAATAATCTCAGTTATTCAAAATCTCAGTTATTCTTTGACCTTTTTGCAAGGTCTAATTTTTTCTTACTCATACATTAGTTTCTGTTCTTCACTCCCCTTACATTGTGTCAAAGATTCTCTTTATTCCTTAATATTTGAGTTAATGAGTTAAAGCAAATTGTGGTTTTTCAAACAGAATTTTATCAGTGACTAAAATAATGTAAGCATCACAACTATCTTTCATTTTTAGTATGCAATATATTTAGTGTTGAAAAATTGGAAAAATGATAAGCAAAGAGAAAAATGTCGCCCAAATTCCACTATTCAGTGGTTATAATTGTAAATATTTCTCTGGCCTGCTTCTAATTTGAATTATGTGTGCTTTCTATTCATGGTTGTTTTCCCATATTAATGAAATTATATCTTAGGGGAAAAAAATGGAAAGAGAGTAGTCATACACAGTGAGGAAGGATTATTTTGCTTTGGTTTACCTGGGAAATTTTTTTTTTAAAGATTTATTTTCGAAAGAGAACGGGCAAGCACAGGGAAGACATAGGGAGAGGGAGAGAGAGCAGACCCCGTGCAGAGAGTGGAATCTGACGCCGGGCTTGACCTCACGAACCTGAGATCATGACCTGAGCCAAAATCGAGAGTCATTCGCTTAACCAACTGAGCCATCCAGGGCCTGTTTTGGAAGATTTTTTTTTAAAGTTGGCTTGGAGGCGTGAGACCCTCAGTTGGCTGACCTGATTGGGGAAGGTTTAGCATTCTTTCCTCTATTGCTTG